>OX418216.1:88827251-89427251 GCA_948455865.1 Conomelus anceps
CGGGGTCCTCACCATTTTTCTGCGTGTAAGGATAAATTATAATAAGTTTTGGGTTATAAAGGTTAGCAATCGAGTAGTTCCACCACGCCGAGTTCATTACTCATGCATGCATCATAGGTCATGACATTTTTAAATACACAGTCACTTTTTCGTGCTCGAACTATAGAAATGAGTAACATAAATTCCAGGTCTATTGACCGCATATCACAGTCTAGACAGCAAGGATATTGATTTAATCTTTCTTGCATCTCAGTTTTGTGCCTCTGGCATAAGTAAAATTTTATTTTCTTGTGAGGCAATAATTTCCATGACGATGTGCTATGAATGAATTCTGGCAGAATAAAAAACGCCATTCGCCTTGATTGGCAGATAATAATGGTAAGGATGTGCTCGAAAATGTGATTAAACTTAGTGTGCCATACACATTTCAGAAAGAGGTTGTCTTATTTTTCGTTCCCATTGCGAAACAATGGTATTCTGTGACAAAGTCCTCAGCAGTGTAGTCCTAGTAGTGGGCCAATATGAGCAGTTATGAAGAATCAAGGTATCCGTTGTGTTTGTAACTGAGATATCAAAAAGATTTTATGCCGTATTCAACAAGTGCCCACCACACTATCAATAGAGTGTTATGGAATGCTGCGCATCTTTAAACTAGAATGACGTGACAAGTTTCTTTAGAAAACTTCATCCTGAAATCCTCAACTATTCCAATCGTTGTACTGAAAGCTTGTCCATCGCAGGATGAGATGGCTAGGCACCTGATACGAGCTGGCAACAATACGAGCACCTCATACAAAGATGGCAATGAAAGGGGTAATACATGGAAAACGGAAGAAGGGACGACCCAAGATGGATCGATGTAGTAGACCACGATGATGCAACTGCAATAGGAGTACGGAGGTGGAGAAGTGCAGCGTTGGACAGAGATGCTTGGAGGCAGTCGTTGAGGGAGGCTGTGACACGCAACGGGTTGTAAAGTCAAAGAAAAAGAATAAATAATTGCACTGAATTATTTAATTTTGCTCCAAAACATGCTATTAAGAATACATAATCAGTACTTAACTGTGTAAAAAAGTGGTTCCTGTTCTAAAATCTGAACAAAAACCAAAGGAAAGTTAAAAAAACTAAAGCAATATAAATTATGTGGCCCTTTTTAAACACTCATTCACTGAATGGAATGAATAATTCCCTGTCTACCACTAGCCAATTCCTGAGTTTTATTTGAACTGCCAATGATTATTTAGATTCTTTAGTTTAACTGGCAAAGCATTATACATTTTTGGGCCAATGCACTGAGGTGATCTTTCAGAAAGGGCAGTTCTGTGGGCAACACTAGAAATTAAATTTGAGTAGCGAGTGTTAGAGATATGAGTGTCTCCACAACGGCTGAAACTGTCTACATTTTTCCTTGAGTGGAAGCATGTCTCTAGGATATAGAGCGATGACCGTACTAGTTTTGCTCTTCTGTGAAGCTCAGGGCAAGTATATCTAGAGGGTTTATCAAAAATTATTCTATCAGCCCTCTTTTGAACTTTGAATGCGCTCTCAGCCGCTGATGAAATGCCCCAGATAATAACACCATATTCAAAAAAATAAATGAGAAAAAATAAATAGGGATGAAATAACCATAATGTATGAGACAATAACCATAATATGGAATTTCGGCCGCCATCTTGGAGATATCTCGTGACGCAAGCCTAAGTTTCTCCTGGAATCACACCTGGCTACATGCTTTTGTTGGAACGAAGTTGAGTCAGTGTATGGAATTGTGAAATATAGTATTCAAAAAACGATATTTTAAGGTTTTTAAAAGTGTGTACCGCACAAATCTAGCGCTGATCATAATAATTATTTTTAAAAGTGAAGTAAGATCAAGAGCATTCTCATACATATTTGATTCATAATCTAAACTTAAATTCCTTTGAGTTAGGGTTTCTCTGTTATAAATCCCTTTTTAAATGATATTATTACGTATGGGGTTTCATAGTCTACACCGTGAATGTGAATAAGCGCCAACGATATTGCGTTTTTTATTGCTGAAGAAGCTCACATGAGTCTTGTGCGTAGGTAATGAGGTGACTAATGGATAAGGTAATGATTTTATGAAAAGTAGATGTACTGTTTAGGCGGTTGCCAAACCACCGGATAAGTGATGAAAGCAGGTTACATGCTATAGCTGCTGGTTACCCGTCCAAGTCCTGTCCCGACCGCTCGTTTCTGTAAACCACAACCGCTCTGACACCGCGCTCAGCGAGTGGCCAATGCTCTTCTTGGAAACTGATGAAACGTTCAGAGTTCATGGTGCATGAAGTATTGTAAAGTGAACAAATAAATGTTTGTGTATCATGGTATTTGATGGCATCAAGCAATGTAAAGATTTTCGTGAGAAGCCTATTTTGTCAATGGTTAGTTCCGCGAAAACAAATCACAGTGTAATGGGGGTTTGTGTATCTACAGCTGGCTCAAACGGTTTAGGTGTAACTTACACAAAGTATCCGACAGTGACGTCGAGTTTAACGAAAAATGATAAAACCCAATTCTCCATTATTGCTGCCCGCCTAGTAGGTAAGAAATGTTGTTATAGTTTATATCTTTATTATACTAGTTTATGCTAACATTTTAGAATTTACCATTTGCTTTTCTCGAGTCTATACCCAAAATAGTTTAATAGCTTTAATAGAGGATTCAAAAATGTATTTTATTTGTAATTTCAAATTGAATTAATTATTTTTTTATTCCCATCAACATTGCACAAAAATTACATAAAGATAGTATTACGTTTAAGAAATAACAATACTCCACATAAAGGCCAATTCAATCTTGAGCGTGGTGGGTACAGGGGCAAATGGAGGAGAAATATATTCATAAATTTTAACGTTCTTTATTGGGTAATGTTGAAATTGATCTAGGAAAATATGGTTCGGTGGCGAATGATTTTTTAATAATTTTCTGCTGCAGTTGATTTTCTTATATTTGAATGCATACATGACTGTAACTGCTAATGAAACATTGTTTTGCATAGAAACTTCTGTGCAGCTTCATGATGAAGTAAAGTAAATATTTCAATGTTCTTCACGTTGGCTCACATATATTTTCTCAGTATAGTCACGGCAATTTCTCTGAAATCTTATCAATTTTAAAGTTTATCAAATAATAATCAGTTTACATTCAATTTTATCAACCCATTTGAGTAAACTTTTACACGCAGAAGAAATAAGAAACCTTCATATTATAGGCTCATAAAAATAAAGGATTATTTTAATAGTCGTTCTGTTTAACTATCCACAACTATGTGGTCACAATAATTGAATCTAAACACGATTTCTATCAACTGAGCTGATGGCTATTTCAAGCCGCATGAGTTAATTTAATTCTTCTAGATTAATAGAATTATTTTATTAAATTTGAAAAATTTTTCCCAAACAAACGTTTTTTCAACTTGAAAAGTTAATCTTCAACTGCTCCATCGTTTTTCCCGCCCTCTACCATCCTTTCCCAAGTTCAATCTCTCTTCTTCATGCTCCTCCTCTTCATGCCCTCCTAGAACTTCCCTTTGAAGCCGTTTTCTGCATTCTTTGCTCTTTTAAAATTATTTGAGTTTCAGGTTGATATTCTTCATGCACTCAATATTTCAATAGGAGTCTACTCTTAGGAGTGTCTCTTACAAATTTTTCATAACTTCTTTCAAGTTTTTCTATATTGCAATATAGAATACTTCTGTCAAGTTTCTTCCCACTGTTCGAAATCTGCATTTTTTTAAATAAGTTTGTACATGGGACTGACAATTCGAATTTCAGGTTCTCACCGTGCGGGACGTGCCACCTCGCGGCAGCCTAAGTTGACGTTGTTGAATGGTCATGGTAAAGAGAACGGCCGCATCCAAGAGAGCTTACCCACCACGCCCATATCAGCTGTCAACAATAACATGGTGACCACACGGCAATGTACGCCGCAACCTCCTCCCACCGCCAACATCACAAATGCCAATCAGCAAGGTGAGATAGGTACTTGACGTCTTTTAATTAATTCTCTCTCGCACTATCGACAAATAAGCAAGTGGCACCCATTACTATGCTTGCGAACATTGGGTTTGTGTATGGCTTTCATTGGTGGAGAGACCGATCAAAGTATAATTCTACCGTCCCGATTAAACAAACAAGGTCTGAGATCATAACTACAGTTTTGGGTGGAATCCGAACTATACTAATTGAGACTGGCCGCACACCACTTTGTAAAAATGACGCAATAGATCAGTTACTGTCGCCCAGCTTTGATATTCCCGTGCAACACTCAGTTTTATTCCTGAAATTACGCATGTAATACCCACTGTTTAAATTCACTGAAATTTGTGATTATTTTAGAGGAATCGTGATATTCCCACAACATAAATATGGCTACATCGATATTAAATTTAACGTTAAATATCTCGCTTTATTTTCGTAGGAGGGCGAAGTGAAGGTGCGGCCAGCCCTCTCTTCTACTCAACCTTCCAGAACAGTTTTAACTTAAGTATTTACACTCATAGATTTTAGAAGGGAATGTAAGTTTGACGCATATTTTATGGAAATAGCATTGGGTGAGGGTTTTAAATTATTTTCCTTATCAAAGATCACAAGCTCAGAAATACTGTAAGGTTAATTTTAGCCCTGAGGCTGTTGCATATCAATTATATATTATAGCCCAGCCAATGAATGTTTTGTGTCGTAACAAATTTTGAGAACGGGATTTTTGCAGGTTTTTAGTGTAGAAGGTACTTACTTTAAAACCCCAAATAACCCGACTCCCACCTCTCTTGCTTCCACCACCACCCCCTCCACAACATAGCAAGAGCAGCAGCTTGGAAGCTTACATTTCTGAGACTAATCAATATATCGATCTGATTCTCAATTCATTTCACTCCTAAATGTATTCTCAATAAAGCTTATATATATATTTCCACAGGGGTGCAGAATATTCCAAAGCCCCAAAATTTCCCCAGAAAATCAATTTTAAAGACCAAAAAAGAAAAAATAATTAAAATTAAAATTGTTGAACAGTTTTTAATTTCTTGCTCTTCCACTCAAGAGCTCTTCATCTTCTGTTTCAATACAGGGGTTTGTCGGCCGGGTCGCGCAGGCGCTCTCGACATTAGACAATGACTCATCAGTCATCACTTTCCTTCTAGGTACTACTAATTAGACGGGACTGTGTTGATGCGTAATATTCTATCGTTCACAAGTAACAAATTATATCCATTATATACGTGTTATTTTAAGATTTCCTCGGACTTTAAGCACTTAAGTCTGAGTAATGTTCTATCAGATCTTAAAACTAATATGCTTAATTTTTTTATTTCCCCAAAATTTCCCCAGACCCTCGGCGACTTCCCCCGAACAATGTTCGGGCGTTCGGACATATTCTGCATCCCTGTATTTCCATGTATATAGCCTAGTTTCACATTAATAATTCAATATATACAAAAAATGTCACGACAAAACACAAAATCTAACCAACTAGTCATAGAGCCTTGCTACTGTTGTATGAAATTCTAAATAATAATGTATTCATACCAGACTTTATAAATTTGTTGAACTTTTATGTTCCATAAAATAGACCAAGAAAAAATATACTCTTTCAGATACCCTTTGTCCGAACCGCACATCATTTCAACTCCTACCTATATAGAACGATGTGATTGTACAATAGACTCAACACAATCATTGATCCTTTCTTTGACCGATACTCTAAATTCAAAAAATCTTGTGAAATATCATGCCGCTCTATTGATAATTAAATTTTTTCCCCGAGCTCTACTAAATCATTTTTCATATTTTTCTTCTTTCAGTTTTTTTCTTTTTCTGTTCTTTAGTACCGTACCTTACCTCATATATCGTATCTTCTAATCTTATTATTATTTTTTTCTTTTTGTTTTTTTTTCTTTTTCTTTTTTTTTTGAATAGTGCTTAAGTAAAATGTCAATAAGGCTCTTAATGGACTTTCTGTTTATGTCTGTGAGCTTTTTCATGTATGTATTGAATAAATAAATATCATTCTTTTGGGAGTTTTGGTCGAAATGTTTCAGACAAAATTTATGTTTAATTTAATTAACTTAAAAATGACGTGTCTATTAATAATTATCGTTGAAGCTGTGGTGCCATAGTGAACGATGAAACAGCAGCGGACAACGGTATATTGCTGTGCGCAGATTGAATCACATTGCTACTAGTAGTTCTGTGAACAGTAGACCTCACGCCCAAGTATAAGGGCGCTTGTACAGAGGAACGTACTCAATTATAATCACCATCACACAATTTAACACACAATCATCAGACCTTACACTTGATTAAATTTTTGTAGACTATTTCATGTCTGTTTTCCACTAAAAGTCATTCTGTATCACATCACCCACTATGCACAATTACGTAGAATATGATCCATGAGCTCAGCCGTAAATGAGTTACGAATAGACAGACGAATGCAAAACGGTCAACTTGAAACGGGGCCCTCTCTTCGTTCGATCAGTAAATAGATCTTAAGTTATTGCTGTTTGAAATGAGGTATAATTTTTTTTTAAACTGATCTATGCACGCCAAGAAGATAAGCTTATTATAAATTAAGGTATGCAATTAAGGTAAATGAAGATAAGGTATGTAGTAAGAAATTGAATTTTCTAGACGATGAGTTTCAGAAATCAACTTTTCCTCATCATAGATTTGCTGTAACATAGGAAAGTTGAGATTTATATTGATCCTGAGGAATTTCAGGCTAATATAATATAGTTTAGTTTCTTCTAAACAGTGTTATTAAAAGTGTTGATGTCAATCATGGAAGGAGAAGCTGTTACCTAAAATTTGAGACCAATTCCGCATTTTTAATTCATGAGTTAGAGGGTTCGAAATTGGGGTGCAAGGGTTTTAACCCCCCCCCCCCCACACTCACCCCTCTCCACATTAAAACTGAGCACAATTTTGGGCAACAAAGAGCTTTTTTCTGATAATATGGGGTCTTGAGAGCAATAATGCGGAGAAAATACTGTAACTAAGTTTATAAGGGATTTGGTTGAGATCCTGAGGGGTTTCAACATTTTTTTACGGCTCTAACACGAAAACTATTACAGATAAAAATGTCAAATTTGTTTCAAATGTTGCCGTATACCGTGCGTTTCATCATTCATTAAATGCACAAGCTACAACAAATGAAAAATCAAAATATCTCATTTTTAGAGAAATTGTTTTGTTTTTAAAATTTAGTATCTTAGTCAGTTTCTATTATTTTGGAACCGTTCTAGTGATTTTTATCAAGCTTGAATCATTATGCGACATGCTATGTATAGTTCTGAAACATTTAGCAAAAAGTTCAATTTATTTGAGTAAAATTGAATAATGCAGAACTGTATTTGAATTAGAATTGAAAAATGTTTATTGCCAGAAATGAATTATAAATACATTATCTGGTTTCATGGATTTCTTTTAACTTTGTTTTTTATTTACAGTGAAGGGAGGCAAAAAGTGCAGTGCACTGAAGGAAGTTGAGAAGTTGGAAGAGAATCGCAAGAAAAGGCGGCAACAGCAGGCTCAATTGAAAGAAGAAAAAGAAGCTTTAATGAATTTGGATCCTGGAAACCCAAATTGGGAGCTCCTTGCAATGATCAGGTCAGACTTGAAGAATCAAGCCCCTAGCAAATGAGGCATGCTAATCCTGCCAAAACAGTGGTTGAGCCTGTGATCAATTTTTCTAAATGCTGGTTCTCACGGATAATTCTCATACGTATGTTTAAGGCATCATCTACGCGTATAAAATTGCTTTTTAGAACAGTCTTTTAGAAAAATTGACCTCTTGCATGGCCATTGTTTAGTCACTGTAATTGGGCATCTAGACCTATGATATACTGGATCGAAAAATTGCGGCAGGAAAGCGTGGATTACATTCCCCATGCTACCTTATCAGCGAAATTATATGGACCGAAATTCGGCGCCGACAGATGGTTTGTGAAGCGGAGGGACAGAATTTATGCCTAGCGATGTACTAAGAATTAGTAATCCTACATTTTGTTGGAATTCTTTTAGTGTGCATTCAGTACTGTATCAATTGAGTGTTGTAGCATAATATCAGTAAAAAAATATGGATCATAGCTATGAGGCACTTGAAAGGACAAGTCTTAGCATCTCTCAAGCATTAGTGACAAGAGTGTTGATTTTGGGAAGTATCTCATTAAAGTAGTTTTAGAAAATCCCTTCCACTTGTTGCAATCTGTTGTTTTCACATAATTTCGGGTTGTGATAAAGTAAAGATTTTGTAAGACATAATAATTATTTGATAGTTTCATGGATTACATTTCAAACGATTGATTTTCTCTAATGATTGGCCTAGCGTCCGACCGCTAGAACATGAAATGTTGACTATATTCAAACATTTTGTACATCATTTATTGTGATCTAGAATTTTAAAGTCAATATTGTTCTATTTGTTTATTACAACCATTTTTTTTTTTTTTAATTTATTCCTCATAGAAAAAACATAAAATACAATACAAGAAAATAAACATAAACACTGTCATATTGTAAAAAAACTGGAAATCGTTCATTAAACCGCTGACAAACCAAGTTTAATTAAATCCAGATCACGTAATTTTTAATTCCTAGCTGGCAAATTGGGCTAATTATATATAAAACTGATGTATTATTGCAATATCTTATCTGCTTTTATCTACTTTATAACTTCTATTTCAGGGAATACCGGTCTCAAATTGACTTTAGAACATTGCGGGAAACAGATACTGTAGATGATCATCAGATAACTGTCTGTGTTAGAAAACGGCCATTGAATAGGAAAGGTGAGTCAGCTTTCACAGAAACACAAAAGTTAGCCTGTTAACCACTATCAATTTTCCCCAATAATTGATTAGTTTGAACATGTTTAAATGGAAGATACACATTTGTTTGTGTTAAGTGATCACATTGTTATTTTCTACTATACATTATTCATATTATTTGAAAGTATTGAATATAGTGTGTCCTTGTAAAGGTCTCTGGCGAATAATGGATAAGACAAATTCTTTAATTCCATTTCGGAGTAGCCGTAGCCGAATAAATTAAGCGCTGGCTTGCTAACCCAAAGTTTTGGCTTCGATCACTGGTCTGACCGAAACGTTTTCCGTGAGGCTACTCCTGTGTTTCGCAGGACACATTAAGCCTGTCGGTTCCGGCTGTCTAAAAACAGTTGATAAGTCACGTCAAGGGCCCTGAACTCATTCAGGTACGACTTGAGCCACCAGGCCTGAGCCATCAAGGTTATACGCTATTACTACTAATTCCACTGTTTATCTACTTAATAGAATTTCTAGAGAGAGCATTTCATCAGTTTCTCACTTTTTTGTTCGTTTCTGCATTTGTTTTAGTAGTATTAAGCTATAAATCTGTGTGGTAATCTGAATTACAAAGTTCTCTACAAAATTTTATGTATTGAACCTTTTGCAAAACTTCTTTAATGCCAAATATCAATCAGACAACGATGTGAACCTCCTTCAAATTCAAATTCAAATAACTTGTTTCTTACAAGTGACTATATTGAGATTGAGTGTTCCAATGCAGCCTGAACATAACCAAAAACATTGGGTGTAAAGCTAGTTCGTTTCCTAGGTGCACTCTGTGTAACTTGATGCTGAAAGAGTTGGTAATACGGCGGTCAAACAAGCCAATGGCGGCTCTCCTGGCCTGACTTTGTTGCCAAAATATTAATAATAATGTTATAGATATTAAAATTTTGGAAGATTTTGTAGATAAAACAATGAAATATAGAATTTTTTTAAGTATCCTACGAATGTCAAAGCCTCAATAGAGTAGCATGAGTGTGTACAAGACATGAGTTTTATCTGCATCCACATTACATTTTGATTCAACTTGCTTCAGGATTGAAGATGGCTCCCTGATCGCATGCTAAACCAAACAGGAAGAGGCAGTTGTCAGAGCAACGCTTTTTCCTCATCTTGCTAAATATCTTTCAAAATCAGTCTGCTATAATATAATTCAATATATTTATACTTCATAATGGTGAGCAAGTGCACGGTTTGGCTCAATACCACCAGCCTCCTTCCCCACAACGGGGCTATTTTCCGCTTCTAAAGCAGTTTGAATCGAACTGTAAGTAAGCAGGAGCGTATATTTTAGCGCATCTTAATAACATTGTAATGGCTGATAATATTTGTTGCAGAACAACAGCGAAAGGAAGTAGATGTGATCACAGTGTCGAGCAAGGACCAGATAATAGTTCACGAGCCGAAGAACAAGGTAGATTTGACGAAATACTTGGAGAACCAGCGATTTCGGTTTGACTATGCTTTTGACGACTCATGCACCAACGAAATGGTGTACAAGTACACGGCCAAGCCACTGGTGGAGACGATATTTGAGGGCGGCATGGCCACCTGCTTCGCATACGGCCAGACGGGGAGCGGCAAAACGCACACCATGGGCGGCGACTTCAATGGCAAAACACAGGACTGCAAAAAGGGTATCTACGCCATGGTCGCCAAAGATGTGTTCAAGTTCCTCAATGCGCCCAAGTACCAGCCTCTCAACCTCATTGTAGCTGCCAGCTTTTTTGAAATCTACAGTGGCAAGGTGATTTTTGTTACTATTTGAAAAAATATTTTTGCATTTTTCTTCTTCGTCACTCCAGCCTTGGGGGTAGCCTTGATCCAGTCCTTCCATGCACGTCAATACATCACAATTCCTTTCATTTTTGGAACAGTCTTTTCTCTTCACCTACATGTCTCTTTAATCCGATCCTCACCCTTGGATGTCCCACTGTTTTCCCCTGTACTCTACTTCACATACAGCTCTGCTTTTCTATTAGATAGAATTTTCGTCGAATTTGGGATGGAATTTGAGTTTATTTCATTCATTTCTCTTTTTTTATACTTGAGTTTTGATCAAGACTTGACTTGTTGTTTTTTATAGTTGATGGAAAATGACAATAGTTTGAGATATAATTCTATTATCTGTTTGATACGTGGTGTGATTGTGCTAAACAAAGCCTAAAACCCAATTCCTTCTTGGACGAAATTTGAAAGCTTGTTGAAAGACACACACACACACACACACACACACACACACACACACACACACACACACACACACACACACACACACACACACACACACACACACACACACACACATATATATATATATATTATTTCATTTATTCGTTTACAAAAATCGCTTGTTAAAAGATGAAAACTTATTACTTAGATAAATATTTCTATAATATTTAAATTCCCTATAGATTTTAGCACTTCAATATTAAAAAGATATTGTTTTAAATAGTTGTTTCCCGTGTGACTTGTTTTAATGTTTTCAGATTCCAGGATTGAATATTGAAATTTATTTGTTTATAGGTATTCGACTTATTAGCAGATAAAGCCAAACTTAGAGTCTTAGAAGATGGAAAACAGCAAGTCCAAATAGTCGGTTTGACTGAGAAAGTAGTTGAATCAGTCGAGGAAGTTTTAAAATTAATTCAATATGGAAACAGTGCGAGGTAAGATTATTTTTGTTCTAGTCAAATAATACTATTCATTTTTAAAATTGTCCGAATAATTTGAACTATAAGTTAATAATGTCAAACTTTCTAGGTAAATATAAATACTACTTTATGGGTGTGATAACCATTTCGTTGTAGTCTTCCTCAGACATGGAGGTCCACTCAGTGCGACCAAACTATAGTGAAAATTAGCATAATCAATTTATATTTCAAGGGGAGCAGGATGTAATGCCGTTACCTTACCGGTAAATTTGAATAAGGTAACAAAGTAAATTTTACTCTGCAAGTTATTGAAGCTCATATTTGAATTTTGGTGGGTATGTTCTTCAACTAATTTTGAAATTAAATGTTGAAATTTTATAAATATGTCAAACTACTAGTTGTGAACACTGCTGTAGTGGTATGGTGTCACAAAGCAGTTTGTAATTGATAGGAGAATATGAAAAACGGGCAAACCTGGTGGATTAGCGTGCGGTGGCGGTCAGAGTATGTTAGTCTTGTTTAAGGATGTAACAGATCATACAACCTCCTCCCCACGATTTTCCGGCTTTAAAAGGCGATGCAGTGGCTTGAGGAACTACCTCTTCCAGGGCTCTAGATCAAGTTAAGCTCTTGAGGAAAGCAAGACTCTGACCACTCTTCCAGGGCTAGCCACTAAGGCATCTCTTGAGGTTTTTCCCTGTCCGCCCTACTCGACCACTCAGCTCCGGCTCCAGCTAGGGTCAACAGGGCAGCTCTTACCAAGGGATCCACTACTAGGTGAATACACCTGGCTTGGAAGGTACACACACCTCAATGCGACCTGTGGAGGAGGTCCACCTCATTAATATGCAAATTAATCAGCTATAAAATAGCTACAGTGTTTGCCAAATAAATTTTTTCGAAAAACCCTACCGTTTTCGAGATATTGGCTGAAATAGATATTTCGGGCCCTATCATGGCGGCCATTTTGGATTTTTGGGCATGTTGCTAAGGATTAATGTGGATTAGGGTAAGATTAAGGGCACTCTCATTTTTTAAAAATCGGCCGTGTTGCAATTATGTTGAGGTTTATCACTAAAATGATTCAATTATTCCCATCCTGGCCAACGGGCCCGACCAAGAGCGCAGTAAAAGAAAAGAGGAAATAGTGTGAAAACGAGAGGAAAGAAGACTTGACCGTGCTCACTTGCCCCGAACACACCCTACTGTAGTTAGTCATTCTGGAGCAACACATGACATCTAAAGGGGTTCTGAGGTAACATCATAATAGAAAGCTCACAAAAGATTCAGCGATTTATCTCTTGTATTTAGTGAAAAAGTGTACCTTTATCTTGGAAAAATAGATGTTTGGGAAATCGGGGTTCCTCTCTTTAAACAGTCCCAAACATGTTACTAATTATTTTTGTAGAATCTTACAATTCTCAGAGGGGGAGAATAACTACATTGATCGAAAGAAAAAATGTCAGAAAATAATATAATTAACGAGAGTAAAAAATTTGAACAAATGTTTTCACCCGTCCTGTTACCCTTGAACGTATCATTGAAAAAGAATAATGGAATCACAACAAACAAATAATTTGATGCTTTATAATTATTTATAAAAACTGTCAAATTCACTCGCAACCATAAGTTATACATAACGTACCAGTTGGCTATTAGCTTTGTCTAAAAAAAGAAATTCGTATGATTTGGCTATTTATTACAGTTCCAAATTAATTTCTTCACATGTAATCCCTTAAAAAATATAACGGCATTATTACAAAAACAAAATCATTACACAAGTACATGAATTAAAAATATAATACACAAATTCAAAGTATATTATATTGAAGACATTTTTGTAAATTTTAAGCTTTTAATTAATCTAAAAAAGGTCATATACTACCCATTGCAATTTGCAAAGTTTCATAATAATTTATTGAATTCTATTCTTCATAAATTTTCAGAACGTCTGGTCAAACATCAGCAAATAGCAATTCATCGCGATCGCATGCTGTCTTCCAAATTATAGTACGAACGCCTGGGATACACAAAGTCTATGGAAAATTCTCGTTAATTGATCTGGCTGGAAATGAACGAGGGGCTGATACTTCTTCTGCCGATAGACAAACAAGTGAGCGCTTTTATAAAATATAAAGTTATTAGTTAATTTTTTCTCTTTGTTTAATTATTCATGGAATTATTATTTTGCTATTATATGAAACATTGTTAATTTCATAGAAACCACTGTGATTATGTCCTTATAAACTATATCATCAATGCCACCATAGATGGAATGGCTTATTTATGTTAGATTAGGTTAGGTTATAATTGTAATTTGCAATTATAATAATTTAACTAATTAAATTATAGTTATAGTTATAATTATATTCCTATATACTAATTTCTATAACAAGTTTCACTTTAGCTTCTTCACATACTAAAGGTCTAAATAATTATTATTTTCTTGTTTCATTTAATTTTATAGATCATGTGAGGATCAATGGCTATGAGACTCTTGTTAATTGAATTGCAAAGACTACTCATCTTCATCTTAAATCTTATCTTGTTGTTCTTATTTAAATATATATATTTATATAGCTTAGGTTTTGGGGGACTTCACCTTGCATAATGCCTTATCAATTGATTAAATCTCGAGAATTTATTTTAATTATCTAGTTTATTAATCTTCATTGCAATCGGATGATTGGTTTAGGAAGGCAAAAAGGAAATACAGACATAGCCTACATACATACAAACATACATACATAAACATTCATGTGGATTATCGATGTTCCAATGGAATAGTTGAATAATTGAGAAAAATCATTTCTCGAAGCCTGAATTATTTTGAATTGAATTTCAGATTGAATCTTTTTTTTTGAGGATGATTCATTAGATACTTCGAGTTTATTAGCCTAGTTCCAGTATATTTTAGTTTGAATACATAATTTTATGTTTTTTATAGATTAATATTATTATGATGAAATTATTTTCTAAAATAAAAACGCCATTTAACCCCGAAATTTCATTGAATTAATTGAATTTGAAATATTTGTTAATATTAGAAAGGAAATGATAGTTTCTCTTAGTATAATAGTTTAATAGTATAACAGTTTCTCTTATAAAACAGAATTCAAATCAAAGTATGACAAAAAACTATGCTATTAAAGAAGGTTTTTATTGACCAAGCATCGGCAGTTCTTACAATAACGAATTGTTTCTTCTTGATTCATAGATCATATATCCCCTATATTTTTTTTTTTTAATTTTGTCATTTGAAATTTAAGAAGAGATTCCAACACAATCGGACATTGAAAAGGACAAGTTTGTACTGTAAAAAATGATTAAGTTAGTTGGTTAGTCAAGTTAGTTAGTTAATTGGAATTAGCAGAAATTTTCATCTCCAACAAATTTTTGCTTTTTAGTCGAGTAAAATTAGACCAAAAAGGTGTAGTTTTTGGAACAAAATCATGTGTTTTCAATTTCTTTGGGAATGTATAGTACTGGACCTAGTGAACAATCTTCAATATTTTCCCATGAAAATCCGGTGCTGCTAGGTGGTGTGCTAACAGTACACTTTTTTCGGTTTTCTGCTTATAACTTGGATGCAGGACATTTTTGTGAATCGTTCTTCAAATAAAATTTAAATACACTAAAACTTTGCTCCTCTGCATAATCATTACAGAATCTCACATGGTTTTTGAGTTATAAGATCTCAAAAATGGTTAATTTTCTAAAACATCTCAGTTTTCGAAAAGCATATCATTCTAGCATTTGTTCACTTTACAGAAACTCTGAAAGAAAATTGTAGTACATCAAATTCCCTTCAAAAATATTTATGAATAATGAATACAACATGAATAAATAAAAAGTTGTAGCGTTTTAATATTTGTGAAAATAAGTTTCTTACCAGAACATGGTGAATTCTGGAATCACTGTAAGTGACTCAACCCAGGTTAGGACATTTTCATGTCCCAGGACCCCATACTATCAGTTTCCCTACCATTCCGCTCCAAAATGTGTTCAGGAGGTGGAGGGGAGCCCACATGTTACAAAACTTGGCCTCAAAGTTGGACCCCCCCCACCCCTTTGAACTGCTAATCGCATCTTATCGATTGATAACTTATTGTTCTCAGCTCAGTAAGGTAATTCATATTTATGAAAATTTTTTGTCAAAATCCGACCATAATTAAGAATTTCACTTCAAGG
The DNA here is from genome assembly GCA_948455865.1 of Conomelus anceps. Taxonomy (NCBI): domain Eukaryota; kingdom Metazoa; phylum Arthropoda; class Insecta; order Hemiptera; family Delphacidae; genus Conomelus; species Conomelus anceps. The sequence continues at coordinate 88,842,948 of OX418216.1, forward strand.
AGTAATTTGCATACATCGCACTATACTTGGAAAATTACGATTTTTAAATATTGAAATAGCTCTAGATCGAAAACTACTAATAAAATTGATAAAAATGCAAAGTTGGATTCAGGTTAATAATAACTAACTAGAAAACGAATTAACTAGATAATTATTTAGAACTAATAATTGCTTTTTCTAGTTATAATAATTGATAGATTAAACATGAAAATTGATACAAAAGTGGTCTTGAACTTTTTTGAAGATATCTCCTTTTGAGTGAGAAGTGTTGGGCAAGCAAGGTCTACTGTTTACAGAATTACTAGTTTAAAATCGATATTGATGTTTTCAGGGATGGAAGGAGCAGAAATCAATAAATCTCTATTGGCATTGAAAGAATGTATCAGAGCACTTGGACGAAGAGGAGCACATCTTCCATTCAGAGCTAGTAAATTAACTCAAGTTCTCCGGGACTCCTTTATTGGAGATAAGTCAAGGACATGCATGGTAAGTGAAAATTATTAATTAACAATAAGACAAAGTTGTCACAACCACATTTATTAAAAATAGTGAGATACTAGTTTCGGATGTTACTCCAATATCAATCTCAAACAAAACTAAATCCTGTTTTGTTGGAGATTGATAATGGAGTACCAAAAAATTATATTTTATGTGTGCTCTATGGTTCATAACCTTTGAAGCCACTAACTTGTCGACGAATGGTAGTCCAAATTCATATATCACAGGCCAAATTTGGCCTAAAATGTAGAATTTCATTATTAAAGATACTTGTCATGTTTTCCTTCCTCATAATCATAATCTTGTCTTTAATTTGTTTTACATGGATTTTTCAAAAATTAATTTCCAAAGTGAGCAAAATTATTTTGTAGAAGTCAAAAAATTATCTCATATTTCAATCTTTTTTCAGTGTTCCATTTCGGCGATCAAACTAAGGACTAGACAAGAAAGTGAATTAGCATTTTGTGAATTAGCAAGTATAAACCTCACAGTACCCACAAAAATAAATTTTCAAACATCTTTCAAAGATTACAACAATTGATCATTCACAGGATATAAACATCAAAACCTTTTCATCAGTTTTTCGCAAAATTTACCAATTTTTTGAAAAGGTGGAACTCGAGACGGATATGGCCTAGGAAAAACTTGTATCATTCTCTTGTAGAATTAGTATACTTTAGAAAAAGCTAGAATGGTTTTTGGTACAATGCTCAGTTTGGACATAGATTGGAAAACACTGGAAATAGAACTGTAATTTCGGAATTTTGGGCCATTCTGTAATAAGCACCGGGCTACGTCAACTTTTTGGATTTCGAATATCTACAGCCCTTTTAATCATGCGCAAAAAATTCTCTGGGTTACTAATTTGTTTCCCACAATGGCCCTTTTTTGTCTCCCGTGACTGGACTAATAATCCATTTTTGTCAGTTTCTTATGCACTTCCAGCTGTTGAAGCTTTTATTTTCCATCTTAAGATATTTCCGCATTAAGATATTTTCCGATTGTGCAATAAATATGTATACTTCAGCCATAATCTTATGCCAAAATATTGTTCTTAATCTGGATCTGGATATCTCAGAAGCTTGTATGTGTGATGAGGTGAAATGAAAAATCAAAAATATCCTTTTTTATCCTGGAATCTAACCAGGAACTAGGAAAAATTGTAGTTTCTTTAAAGTAGGGTTGTTGATTGAATTTTGAGAGTAGCCTATTTCATTAGAAATCACATTTACTAATTCTACTGCATATTGAGAAATGATTTATGCTGTTATACTCATTAAAGAGTATAATACACGTTTTAGACTTTAATCTCGTTGTTTCATGAGTGGCAATACTCCCACCCTTGAGAGTGTTTTCTAACCGTTGATGGAAAATGATTTTGTAACTCATAGTCATGTTTAAGGGACGACCGGAAATAAGTACCCATTTGCGAAGAAAAATGAAAACTGGTAAATATTAGCAGATATTGAAGTTTTGATGAAAATAATAAACATTTTTCTACTAATCTACTTCTCTACGTCGCTGCCGTGCAAATTGAAGATCTTGTCATATGTATATCGAGTTTTTATATTCCAGCTTCAAATTCCTCTGCCCTAAGAGTAATATGAACCTTCTTTAATACCATCACTTCCAAATTTCTTTCAACGAAAAGGTTTATGAGTAGCTTAAAAATATAATATTCTGAAGAGGCCAAGTCTGGGTAGGGGTGGACGATTGAATGCTTCTCACTTGAACTTTTGCACTAGCTGTTGTGGTTTTCAATGGTTTTCATTGATGGCTTTATGCAATGACTCAATCTTCAAAAACATTACTCAATGAAAGGCATTGGTGTCCTATGCCAAACCCACTAAAAATACTGCTTAAAATTAAACAGGAAACTCGATCGAACATCTCGGTCTTCATGGAAATTTTTGATTTGTAATGTTTGCAGATTGCCATGATCAGCCCGGGCATGAGCTCTTGTGAACACTCGTTGAACACGCTGAGGTATGCCGATCGCGTCAAAGAGCTGGCAGCTACGGATCCTGTTGAAGGAAAGAATCCATACAGCGATGGTGAAGGGGGTGGCGTCGATGACAGTGATTTGGCTACCCTAAGGTCACTTAACGTAAGTCTTTTTCGTCAATCGATTCTTATCAATTAGAAACAACAATCCGTGCGAGTTGACGTAGAATATTGGGAGTCAAGAGTGTTGAATATTAGATTCGAAAGTTGTAGTGTATAACTCTAACTCAGAATTTTTAATTCTGCATATGCCTAGAGTATTGTTATACAATCTTACCCCTGGTTGCACAAACTACTTCAATGATGTATCGGTATCTGTCCTACTTTTATACCATGCTGCTATGTAAAAGCATATACATGCATACCTTTATACATGCTAGCATTTGTACGATCTATATACCTTGAAAGATTGAATGGCTGGCAGCATGTTATTTAATATGAAATTTATAATGACGGTTCCTTCATTCATGCTTGCATTCATGTTGTTATAACCCAACTTGCCATAACCTAAAACATAACCTTAATACAAATTGCCAATATCAGTCTCTATTTAGTCAGAATTTAAATAATAATAATATCTAACTTAATAATGAAGCCCCTCTGCTGAACTTAATAATTTTATTGATGACCTTGAGATCTATTTAGAAAGCAGGAGTAAAGACCAATCACATTGGTTGGTTGGTGACATGAATTGCTGTATATTGACGGGAAATCAGGATCAGCTGGCTCAGCGGTATCTAGATGTGTTGTATGGTGCAGGATTTGTAAGCTGCATTAATGAGCCCACCCGAATAACTGCCAACACAGCTAGCTGCATCGACCATATTTTCACGGATACGATGAACACTAATGCCGTAAGGTCAGCCGTACTTAGATGTGACATGACTGACCATGACTTCACTGTCTGCCAAATCCCATGTGTAAGGAAAAGCAGCTCTCAAAAAGACTGCTGCGGTAAGTCTGCTTACCTAGATGATAATTTAGCATCACAATTGTTATCTGAATGCTCTTGGTGTGATGTAACTGGCGTAGAGGATTGTAATCTGAGTTGTTTAATGTTTATTGAGAAATTGCAGAATATTATAACTCAGGCTACAAAATTCAGGATCTTCTCGGCCAGAAATAATCCAATCAAACCCTGGATCTCTAGTGGTCTGATAGAATCAATCCATTATCGAGATAAACTTAGTAAGCTTCTGAAAGAACAACCCTTCAATGTTAATTTAAGAAACATGTACAAGAACTACAGAAATACTCTCACAAAATTGTTGAAATCAGCTAAAGAGACATACTTCCAAAACAAAATTCACCAAGCAGGTAACAGTAATAAGAAACTGTGGAAGAGTATTAGTGAAATTACAGGTTTAGGTAAAAAGGTAGATAGTTTCCCAATTGAGAATTTTATTTAAAAAAATGATAAGATTGAACCTAAAGACATTCAAGAAACAGCTAAAAAATTAAATGAATATTATGTTGGAGTTGGTGCTAGCCTTGCCGGTGCTGTTCCTCCAGTTTCTGTGGATGTGGTAAATGATGCAGACCATAAAATGGATGCTGTATTCCGTCTCTTACCGATTGATGAGGCGAGATTAGCTCTTATAGTTTGTGATCTCAAGGGAGGATCAGCGCCTGGCATTGATAGGATTCCAGCTTCAATCATCAAGAGAAATTTTGACTTCTTAAGAAAACCTTTGTTACACATCATCAATAGTAGCTTCAAACAAGGGATTTTCCCAAACTCTTTAAAGGTAAGCAAAGTAATTCCTATTTATAAATCCGGTCCCAAAAATCAGTGTATCAGTTATAGACCAATTAATTTAGTAAGCGTTATATCTAAAATAATAGAAAAAGCAGTTAGGCAACAACTTGAACATTATTTAATAGCTAATAATATTCTCTATGAAAACCAATTTGGTTTCAGAAGGGATAAAAATCTTAATGATGACCTCTTCCTCCTAACAAAGCAAATTCATGAATCAATCAGTCATAACAAAAAGGCATTGTTGGTATTTATAGATCTAGCAAAAGCTTTTGACTCGATTGATAGAAAATTACTCATAAAAAAGTTAAAATTTGTTGGTGTCCAAGGATTGGCTCTCAAGTGGTTTGAGAACTATTTGAGTAATAGATCTCAGGTAGTGTCAATCCTGAACCAGGTAAGTGAGATTATGTTTTGTGATTATGGTGTGATACAGGGAAGCACCCTTAATAATTTTAAGGATAGGATTGCTTATTGGTACAGATATGTAGATGATATTATTTGTTTGTGGAAGGGTAGTAATAGACAATTAGATAATTTCCTTAGCTATTTGAATCGTTTACACCATAAGATAAAATTCACCATAGAGTTAGAAGAGAATAGTGTTTTAAATTTTCTAGATTTAAGAATTGACCATAGCACCGGAACCCACAACTTCTCTATTTTTAGAAAAGTAACTCATACCGATGTAATCATACCTCATCACTCATGTCACCCAATATCGCACAAACTTGCAGCTTTCAATAGTATGATTTATAGAGCTTTAACCATTCCAATGAGCAATCATCACTTTGAAAAAGAGATTAGTACGATTAAACAGATAGCTATTACAAATGGATATGAGGAAATCATTGTCAATAAAATATTAAATAAAATAAATATGAGACTAGCAGTCAATGCTAGCATTACTGTAACTGAAACTGGGGAAAGGTCATGGATAACGGTGCCTTACCTTGGCCCAGTTTCTGATAAATTAGGAAAACAACTGAAAAAGAACGGTTTTGATGTAGCTTTTCAAACCAAACCAATTTTAAAGAGCTTATTTGGGCGTAGTAAAGACAAAATTGATATCTGGGATAAAAGTGGGGTTTATAAATTGAATTGCGGTGATTGTAATGCTTGTTATGTAGGTCAGACTGGTAGAAGTTTCAAATGTAGGGTAAATGAACATATCAGGGATTGGAAAACCCAAAAAGGAGATTCAAATTTTGCAGAACACAAGTTCAAGGCTGAAGAAAATGTTGAATTTCTGCATTTGATTGGCAAAGGCAGACAATTGAACATTTTAGAAGCTTTGGAGATAACTAAGTTGGTAAAAAACGATTCCATAACTAATTTAAATGACCAAATTTATTTTAACCAATTCAATACAACTAACTTGGTTTCATTATAATTCCAGCCTATTTTTAAAAAAGCAGTTCTTATGTGTATTTCTCAGTTGACCTTGATTGCACTTCAGTGAGCTTCTAATTTTTAAAAAAAATTTAATTTTAGTTTGATTAAATTCTAGCCTTATTACAATTTTTTGTTACTTTCTTGATTTTCACAGTGTTTAGTTATTGATTTGACTCGTATTTTTGCTTGTTACTCCTCCCACCAGGGGGCGTGACTTGACAACCAATCACAACGTCCGATTAAGGTCAGCCTCTTTACCATCTTAGCCAATAGTATCATTCCATGAACAGTATATATAAGGCTACTCTGTACTTCAGTTTTCAGTTTGATTGAGATTGATAATGGTGTAACAACCGAAACTAGTTTCTCGAACTTTTAATAAATGTGGTTGTGACAATTTCGTCTTATTATTCATTATATATTTTTATATGCAGATGATACTGCTCTACTTTTTGAAGGTGATAGCTGGGAAAATGTGTATAATTCTGCGGAGCAAGGTTTGACTACTGCAAAGGGTTGGTTTGATCAGAATCGTCTTACCATGAATCTGAACAAAACTAAATTTATGCCTATATCAATAAGAGCTGATGGCGGTCCGGTGGCTAGAAGTTTGAGACTGCACAACTGTGGCGCTCCAGAAGGATGTGTGTTGTGTGAATGTATTGAAAGGGTGTCAGAATACAAATATCTTGGTGTCATTTTTGATGATAGATTATGATGGTCCTCTCATATTCGGTATATCAGAAGTAAATTGAGAAAATTTATATATGTATTTTCAACTCTTGGTAGTATCCTCACTCATAAACTGCTTAAACAGGTTTACTATGCCTATATACAATCGATTCTCCAATATGGAATAATTGCTTGGGGAGGTGCATACCAGTCAATTCTTACCCCCTTATCAATCATACAGAGAATTATTATGAAAAGTGCACTTAATCTTCCTCGTAGGTATCCGACAGAAGACCTTCTCAACATATTCCAAGTTTTTAATGTAACTCAACTATATGTCAAAACATTAATTTTGTATATTTTCAAACATAAAACATCTTTATTTTCAAAAATTCGCCATAATTATCAAACCAGATCTGCCACAAATACCGGAATCACTGCCCCCAGGCTACTTAAATCTTTTACTACTACTTCCTCACATTGTCAATAGTCAATATACTATTTTCAAAATTACCAGAACACATTAAGAATCCCCAAAACAACAGAATAGGCCATTATAAAAATTTAGTAAATAGCTGGATTTTAGGAACAAACAGGCAAGAGATTGAGAATTATATAGTCTCAATATACTCAGATTAAAGAGCACTGAAATTACCGCAGGAAATGCATCACTGGGTCCCTTCTAAGTTGCGTGTGTGTGTATGTGGTGTGCTAAAACTATTTGACAAAACTATTATTATATAGACTATCAGTCTTCTCATAAAATTTCAAAACAATCAGGTTCTGCCATTGCTTGTATATTTTCCTATTTGTTGTAACCTGCTATACTCTAATGTACATATTATATAGTTCTTTTTCATATGGTTTCTAATATTGTATTTTGTTATGAAACCGCTTTGGAAAATGTTATTTCAATGAAGTGATGTATCGATTTTAAGTTTTAATCAAAGTTTTAATCATTTTGTATTGTTTACTTTGTATCTGATAGGAACTCTTTCCTCTTCCACAGGCTTCGGCCCATAAGAGGAAATTCTTCATACAAATTTTTATGTATATTATTGCTGTAATGTATTTTAATGAAGAAATAAAAAATTTCAATTCAAATTCAATTCAATTCAAATTCATGATTCATTCACATTATTCAATTTATATCTGATTATTTAACTAATTTATATACTATATTTCACACTTGGCTGATCTCAGAATTTGATATTTTTAGATGGCTCTGTTGGCTGCATTTTAATCTAGCTACCATAAAGCCTCAGTTTCTTAGAACGTGGATTTAGATTACTAAATGGGTGTTCTACAATATAAAAACGCGATTTGTTTTCGAAATGTAGTTTATAATAATAATATAATATAATATATCATATTCGATAAATTGTAACCTGCCATTGTACTCATATATCGTCTTCCATACATAATCTGCTTTCAATAATAAATTGGAAGTTATCATATAATTTCCAACAGCCCGCCGTCTTTATTCTTGATCTTTCCTGCGAGATATCAGGCTGATAACCAATTAACATTACGAAAGTGGAAACACGCTGAAGATGAAGCTTCTTATCTTGAGCGTGTGTCCACTGTGTAGTGTTGTCGGTTACCATCCTGATGTCTTGCCTACTCACTAGACAGATCAAGATGGCGTGTTACTGGAAATTATACATAAACTTCTAACTTATTATTGAAAGCAGATTATGTATATGATTATAATAGCAGGTTATACATAATTTATCGAATATATTATCACATTATATCATTTATAAACTATATTTTGAAAACAAATCGAGTTTTACATAATCATACATAGTTTTTACTAAAATCGAGTGTATATTGTAGTGTATGCGGCCCTGTCCGCTATTTAGTCCAAACCCGCGTTCTAGGAAACTGAGGCTGAACATCAAAGCTTGCAAATATTGACTCACTTTTGCACTGAATGATGTGATTGTGTAATAGTAGCATGGATACCGATACATCATTAGCGTAGTTCGTTTCTGCAACCAGGGGTTTCTCAACCATTTCTCAAGTTGAACTTTTTTGAGTCATTTTTCCTCTTTACATTTTTTTGTGTATGTAATCAGTGGCTTACAGCTCTGTCACCTTGCTAAGAACGGCTTCAACCGGCAGTACAGTCAGGTTGTGACTAAACTGTTTTGGAGACTCTACCTTGCAAACTTATATGGTTCAAGTGGCATCTTCCAAGTAAAGAAAACGTCATATTATTCAATCAAGACTTTCAAGCCAGAGTATAACCTTGTCATCAGCTACATGCATTGTTTCTAGCCCTCCCATAAGCCTTGTCAATGGGCATGTGGCAATAATAGAACCTCCAGAAATGTGTAATAACGTATACTAAAAAAGCTGTAAGAATAATTTATGGAACGTCCTTTTCCATAAATCTCCATTTCGGAACTCTTCCGCACTGACCAAATAGTCATCTTAACATCGCTGTACATTCTGGAACACTGTACCAATACCCAGAAAAACAGGAAACTTAACACATTTCAATGAGTTCTATAACTTTAATGCAATTTATTCAGCCCCGTTTTCTATAGCTGTCTATAGGACGGCGTTATTTAAAATCTCCACAGTTTATATAATCTATCATTTATAATAAAATTAAATAAAAACAAATAAATTTAGAATATTATTAAAAAAAAGATTGACAGTACTTACTACTCAGTGGCTGAGTTTCCATACGGATAGTTTAGTGTTATTATATTTACAATATTGTGGTATTTTATATTATGTACTGAACTATGTGAATAATCTCATTTTGTATACTAACTATATGTTGACTCATCCCCATTTTCTACCTACCCAAATGATCTGGGATGCAATAATTAATTGAATTGCACTAGAATTTATTCTTTTGTCTATTGTTTTCATGTGTCAAATTTTAATTTCTGTTGAATTTAGGAGGGTGAATTGTCAGCCGATCTGTTGACATTTCATGAGGCAGTGTCACAGCTTCAGCTGCAAGAGGAAGAGCTGCTCGATTCCCACAAAGCACTGGTCACCGATTTCATTCCCGACTGGCACGAGCGACATGTACGCCTTCACTCGATGACTCGCAACGTCGACTACGATCAGGATGGTGAGATTTACATTTCTTCTTCCCCTTCACCTCCATCATCATCTCGCTCTTGTTCATCTTTCATCACATTCCTGCTCACCTTATCACTACCTCCCTTTCTCTATGCAATGTTCTTTCTTCTATTTCTTTTGCCCTCTTCAGAGGAGCTTGCTAATGTAGCTGACAATGCAACTACTACCACTGACAACAGTGTAGATAACTTTTTGATCGCACTCATAATCCAGCCGTTTGTCGAACACCCGGCACGTTTTGCGTGATGATAATGCAGTTATCTAGTCGAAAATTATCAATTTCTTTAATTTTTTTAATGTAATTTTCTTTCTTCCAATTCAAACCTTGTCATATTTTGAAAATCAATTTCATTTTATAACGAACACTTCCCACTTTATACGTTGAAAATATGTTGATTGTAATCATTTCACGGATCCTTATAAATCAATGACGAGAAATCAAAAAACTTCTGCATTTTTATTGCGATTATTGTTTTATTATATTTGTTTGTGAATTAATCTTGTATTTGTATTGGTTGGATAATGTTGTGTGCTGGAGTCTTACTTGTAAAAAATCGTTGTTTGCATGCATTCGTTTGTTTTCTATTTGAATGTTTCCATATGCACTATTTTTTTGTTACTTTGCAACTAAGTACATTTCTTTATTGGTTATGAGTTGTAAACGAATTATTCATTAGTCACTTCAATAGTTTTATTATTATTATTATTAATAATTAAAAGAGTTCATTACTAAATTTCCATCCATCTGATTGAATCAATAATATATATCAGTGTTGCCGAGATTAGTGGGGAAATTTCCTCTATTAACTTTGTCGGTTTAATTGACTTCAATTACATTCTGAAACAATCTCTGTCATCTGAATCTTATTTTATTTTAGTGATATATTACTATAAGAACCCTTTATTGTTTATTCTCAAGTACTGCGATATTCACCTTGTACTTAAAATGTCAGTGACAACTTCGTCACACTTTTTGTAAGAAAAAATATTTTTTCTCCGTTGATGCTTGAATTTTCAAAATTATTGACCCTATGTATTATGAAGACGATTTTTCCTGTGAAATTTGGAGTATTTTAAAGTGGCAGTAATGTTACATTATTATTTTTCATAGCTTATTTATTTCTCTGTATTTTTAATCACTATTTATTCTAAAAATTTTACTATTTCTATTTCTTTCAAATATTATGCTTATAGTTATTTGTTATTTATTTTAAAACCCAGTTGCTCATTTTTTACAAAATAGCAATTGGTTTTTATCGTAAACTGTAAATTTTTTACATCGATATTTAGAGTAAAATAGCTTAGATATAATAAAATTGTAGTCATGTTCTGCTTTTGAAGTTCTAGTAGATTTTTGTAAATTTTCGCTGTAGCTCTAGTGTAGTTCATATTTCTCAGTATGTTAATATTTGAGGACCGAACTGTAATAAACAAACTTCATTCATGATTGGCTCCAGTTTCATTTTTATTAGTTTTGAAAATCAACATTTACTTTTTTACTTACATCTCTATTGAAACTTAATTGTCAGTTTATCCTAAATCCTGATTATCAAGTGAGGATAAGTAAATTGATTTAATTAGTGCAGTTTCTCTCATATTAACATGTTTGAGTCCCATGTATCTTGATTCATACATATATCTAAATATAGGAAAAAAAGGTGGCGAAGTTCGCCCTATGAAAAGCAAACTAATCATGTGATTTCAAAGTAAAAATACTCGTTAATTATTAAGTTCCTGACAGGGCCTAATTGAAATTGTGCCATTGTCCATCCGTGCTCTAGCTCTTAGTATTCCTACAGTATTCCTTTTAGTCAAAGAGAGATCGCTTTTGATTTTGGAGTTTGGGGGTCGAATATAAAAATATTATGATGTAAAACATATCGTCACTATAGGATCTAGGTTAGTTTTGACTAGTGAAAATCAAAACATTGCACAGATGGTTCATTTCTCAAATAAAAAAATGAAAACTGCTACGAAGGTTGCTGCTTAGCCCAATTATCAACTTTATTTTTACAGTGCAGGCATCGGCATTTTATTTTTGAAAATGCCGGTGTGCATTTTTTGTGAATTGGGAAGCATATGATGTTTATAGAAATCAAATAAGTTTAATGCTTCATAGGCCTATCAGCACTACTGGTAATAAATCATTATTATTCTATGTAAATCTGTCGGGTCCTTGGAGACTCTAGTGTATCGGTTTATTCTCATTGGGAACAGTAAAGTGCATTATCATTTCAGAAAACAAGAGACTGGAAAATACAGTTTAAAAATGTTCGGTAGTCCTTTTAATTCAATATGATGATAATATCAGAATTTTTAATGCATTTTCATTTGTAGGTCAAGTGTAAGAATGTCATGCATTCTTCAAAATATGTCAAATAAATTTTGGCACAGGTTTTGAAAAATGCACTTACAAAAAAACTGAATTATTTTTAACACTTACAATGGTAATTATTTTTTTCCCAAGGCTGAGAAGGACTGGATTAGTATATGATTTTGTTTTAAATTTACTGCTACTCAAAGTTGGTAATACTCCACTATCAATATCACACCATTAATAAAGCTGCTTTAGTCTCCCTGTAGACTTCTGTACATGATAAGCTTCACCGTAGTTAGCCTGAGCATTTTCAAGTCACATGAATAGATTACCATTAAGACAAGAAAAATGTCCTTCTGTATTAGAAAACAAGCTCCAAAATGTTTGGTACAGACTTGTACTCTCAAAATTACTCATACAATTATTATGACGAATTTCTCTGATCCAAAGATCCCTTGAAAATTTCGCTTCAAGAAAGGTGAACATTTTCAGGTTATGACAGGTGAATTGGTTTTACATTCAGAAACACAAAACAAATGTCCTATTCATGATTTGTATCACAACACAAAACAACTATTGGCTCTCGCTATCCAACACTGCACTAATGGAAAAATATATATCAAAACATCAGAATTCTATTATTACAATACCTTTAGACAACGATTGCTGCCATTTCTATGCAATCGATACCTACATTCGTCTGTATTCAGTCGGTGCTGTCTTGACATTGAGGTGTAAAAGGGCTGTTTAATGATAGGTCACACTTTCTGACATTCTCGAACGATTTCAATGTTTAAATTTGTATGGGCTTAGGTGGAAATGTTGAGATGATTGTGGCAGTATATATTGGAATAAGTGTCGAGAGGAAACGAAGCATTGCTTTGAGGATTTAAAGTCACATGATGAAAGTTATTGGTGGGAAATATAGGATCCGATATGATGGATTGAGAATGGAGCCTGAGGCTAACTAGAAGGTGGTTTTCCCTAGCCCATTAGAAATTCAAAGTTCAGAGTATTTTATTTAAACATAGGTGTTCACAATTATTCATTTTTTGTTAGTACTGTAGTTTTCATACAACTTGGCAGCAGTTGGGTTCAGATCTTGCAAGTACTCCCATCTTCTACACGCTGCCAAGTTATTTGAATATTACAGTATGTTACTTCCATCACATTATAAAGAAAAAGGTTTTTGTAATAGAATGAAATGTGGACAAATATAATAATGGTATAAAACAATGCTTGAATTGCGTGTATTCTCATCAAAACGATTTCTCTCTTGCCTCTTGGAGCCAAGTTCTTCGGGGTAGTAATTATGCGTTCCAGAACTTCACTCCACAAGTTGCTTTGTTCTAATGATTGCTGCCGGAGATTGTTGTGAATTACGTAGTCTACCATCAGAATAGGCTTCCACATTGATAGGTTTAAGTTTTTTCTGTGTATTGTACTGGCTGAGCATGGTTCATGGCTAAGTGATATTTACCTATTAATTTCAATCTACATATCAAAAAAGATGTTTGTCGTCTTATGTATGATCTAGTTATAAGTTACAATTTCTAATTGTTGATACTAATTCCCTTATAATCAGTCTTGAAATTTGACAAGTGAAAACGCATTAATTTAAAAATCGGTTTAATATTTGGTCCTCAGATTCTAAAGAATTTTGAATAGTGGTTGGGAAGTTGGGATGATTAAATTTAAATAGATAATATGTATTAATTAAGTTAACATAACTAGTTAATTAGGATCTCAACTTGAATCAATTGAAGCCATCGATCTCTATACTACTACAACTGGATCGCGCGCTGCATGTGAGGCAGTGAGCTTCAGCGGTCCGGCTTTCTCGACAGACCTCCCTCCACCACTAGTCCGTGTAGAAGCGCGTTCTCACACAGCACGGCTTACGGCGGTACCATGTTCGCCAGCACTAAAACCGCTATATCTTCGCTCGATTTTCAATTCTTTTACATATTTGTAATCCGTATAAACGTACGAAGATTAATGGTATAAATTTCATATCAAAATAATCTGATAGTAAACTATTTGACACTCAAATCTAACGAATAGGGTTGCAGCCGTAAATTAAGTTTGAAAGCTACCGCCCTGTAGTTTATTTCAACTTCTGGTGTATTATATTACATGAGAAGATCAGCCATTCTTTATCAAGTTTTTTATAAATTTTATCAGTAGACCAATCACCACGAAGTGTATTTTAAATAAAAATAGTTGAAGTAAACTCCCATTTGAAATGTAACTACAGCCTGTTGTACGAACACGTACCACCATTCTGTTTACTGTAATCAGGTTCTACAGTTACTAATGCAGTTTAAAATTGTTGCTAATAACATTATATTTAAAAAACCTAGGGTTTACTTTAAAATATGTCAGGTTGAAGAAAATCAAAGCTTAGAATAGGTAATGTAAAATAAAACTTATCAACGAATATAATGGTTTAATACATGAACAATAATTAGTTTACAACATTTACATAATCATAATATATGAGTTGTTTCTTTTATGTGTTTTTGAACAGTATTAACTTATGTAGTCCAGTTGAGCTGAGGTTTTGGTTTATTGTCCTCAATTTAAATTGGTGATGCAGCATAATTTTAAAATACAAGTACACAATCATTTTAATTCTATTTCATGTGGGGTTTCCACCAGTTGGACAACTTCTGTGTGGCCTCGAAACATACTTCTGAAAAAAGTAGAGCATGCCATGTTGACAATACGGTCAACTATAAGTCATATCTTACTAATGAGTCATAGGCAAGAAGGCGGGATTTAGAGAAGACTCGACGGTTGAAACATACATTATACATATGTGGCTTTTCTGAACTGTTATTAATTCAATCATGCTTAAAAATACGTAGAATGTAACATACGCCTTCGTAATATTATGGGGAATACAATAGTCAAAACCGCATTAAATTCTATCACGTAACAACAGAGGTATGCCAGTTTTTGTTCACGTGAACATGGTAGCTCCATATGATTTGTAAGGCTGCAGCCGCGCTTCTATAGGGACTAGTGGTGGGGGGAGAGCCGAGTGGCCGGACCGTAACTCCAACACAACAGCGCGCGATCCAGTTGTAGTAGTATAGAGATCGATGATTGAATCTCTTTACCAGGCATTTATCAAGGAGCTGGAAATATTGTTTTGACACCACTTGACAGAGTCGTTGTTCTCTCCAAAAGCTAGTACATTACTTTACATTAGGTTTCAATAGCATAATAACTCTTCTTCAGGTTTGAGTAGTTGAAGGAATTGTCATAATAATTTCTAGTACGTTTCAATGTAGAATTTTCACTTCTTAATATATATTCTCCTTTTAAGTCATTAAAAGTATAAGAGGAGGTTGAGGGCCATATTTATGAATGAATCTTATCAAAGAAATACTTGGATAACTTACAAGTTCACCAAGTGATAAGCCAGCGAGTAGCTAACACTAAAAGCCAACCCACCTCCTCCCAAAAAAGGCTTTACTCCTGATAATAATTAAGCACTAATAATTTACATTAAACAGCACTAATTTAAATTTATATAAGAATGTACACTACATAAATACGGCAGGGACAGCAAGATCGGATTTTAGCCTGACTTGTCAGCTAGTAAACTCACCCAGTACAATCAACGCTCCAACTTAATTTCGTTTTTTAAGAACGTCACTAGAAGATCTTTTTAACTTGACTTCCTTAAAACCATTATCTCAAATCCGTTCTTAGCCAAGAGCAGAACTATCTTGAAGCCGCTCTTGAGATTATTTCTAATCATATTCTGGTTTCATTTTTTATTATAGAATCGGTTCATCAAAATAAAAAACTATACATTCAACTTTTGCAGCATTGCAATGTAATTTACTGTATATTCGCATCAAGTTACGTTCATAAATACAGCCCTAATGTTTTTGTAAAGCAAAATGTTCAATTTTTTCAATTATTCTACCCTCATATGCTGTTTATTATTTTTTTATATGTTTACAAATAGATTTGTAAACTGCATGTTAATTAATAGAGTTTTACAAATTTTATCGCTTCTATTTGTAGTGGCTTTATGTTTTATTAAGCTGTGTACTTATTCAAGGTGCGTACTACCTACTTTAAGTTTGTACTGTGTAATTTACAAATTTGCTAGTATTTCTATATATCCGAGCATGAATGCTGTGTAGAATGATTATGAATTAGCATGATATATCACTTTATTATATTGTATTTAGTTGCAGTGTTTGCTTGGCCTTTCGACTGCATTCCACTGTTATGTTCGGCATAATGCCCATCTTCTATCTGTCCTGTACAATGTAATTAGCATTTGCAGTCAACTTCGGCTAATCTCTTGACATTGGGTGGTGTGAATAAAGTGTTATTAAGAGTAATAAATAAAGAGTATTCCAGGAATTGAACCGGCACTTGGGATTCTTGTTTTTTTTATGCGAATAAAAACTGTTTCAATCACAGATATTCTCACGCCTTCCAAATGGACTCTAGTCGACTCAGCAGTACAACAGTGGACTCTAATCACTCAACATTGTCTACTCACTCAACTCATAAGTTCGTACTATAAATAAAAATATTAATAACATAGATAACGAACTCCAAGCATTATGTCCCAATGAAATAGTGTAATGTAAGTTATGTAAATCACATGTTAGATACATTATACAGCGGTCTTTGATAGCAGCCATTTTTTTCTTACCAGAATAATTAGATCATTATATCGATCAAGTGATGTAAACAACTTTTGTTACACTATTTTTCAACTGTGCGTGATCTTCTTCTTCTTCTTCTTCTTCTTCTTTGATTATGAACCTCAAGGTTGGTTGGCAGCAATATGCCACTCCGTCCTTCTGTCAGCTTTCCTCCTGGCATGGTGTGTTTCTGACTCTTGGGATATCTTGTGTGATCTTTAATGGAGTGGTTTCCCGTGTGGTATCTATGTTATGTTATTGTCTATGGTTTTCTTTTTACATTTACAGTACTACTATATGCACGATCCAGCATAGTGGCATGATGTTTTTAAACTACTTTCTCACATTCAAACTCAATCCAATTTTTAGTTTTTATAGCCAACTAGGACGGTCCCATCCAACGGTACCCTGTAATTTAAAAAAGTACATATTTTTTCGATAATAATCAACCATACTGATTTTATCAGATTGTGTTTATTCTTGTTTTGTTAGTATATTGTAGACATTTTTCTGAAACCAATTTTCGAAAACGCCATTCTATACACGATAAACAGCTAATGGACCTAAACATGTGTGTGAAAATGACCCATGAGAAACAGCCTTTAGAAATATTAACCACTGTCTTGTCACATGTAATTCAAGCATTAGTATAACTGAAGTATTCTGATTATAAAATAAAAATGACTGTAAAAATCGCGGCATGTGTAATATTAGACCTTAAAACTTGCTGAATTTGCTAATGAAAACTTGAGCTTTTTGGGCACTCCAGGTGCTGGTTTTTGTAGTAACGTTTCAGCTGTGAAGTCGAAACATTGCTGATGGAAGGTTGCGTGTCGACAGAATGGCTCAAAACGTTTGTTCAGTTGTAATCACTGGCACCTACAATTTAGCCAAAACATGAGTATAAACACTACTGATGAATCAGCTATCCCTAGAACAAGGCGATGTCCCTAGCGTTTTTTTTTTCAAAAACATCATACCTTTCTGCCGGCATGTTTAGTTAACCGATGTTTACTTGATTTGTAAGTGATAGTGAATTTAATGTGATGAGCTTTTCTCGTGTGTGCAGCCTACTCGTCGGAACTGGAGGCACTGGCCATGGAGGAGATAAACGCCAAGATGAACTTTTTGAAGAAAGTTCAGGCATTCCGAAAACAGTTGGTAGCCGAAGAGCAGATCAGCAAGAACATCAAGCCGAAAGTAATCAGTCAATAAATTGAACTGTCAAGAGTTCAACATCACCATTGATGTTTGTGTGTGTAATCGTTTATTTATTATAGTAATCTGATTATTCCATCGAACCCTTAACAGTTATTGGTTCCTTATGGAATGCTTCATGAATGTAAGTGAATTCAGGCTTGACACCATACAGGAACTTTAATATTAAGAAAGATGATGACTGCCTTCCATAATTTCATTAATTTATATTACCATTATTTGTGGAATGTCTTGTAAAATTTTAGTCACATAACTCATTTTAGGCCTATAATATTTTTTGCAAAAACTGACTGACTACTTTAATCCTTTAATCCTACGTTAAATGTGTCTCAATAGACTTTCAAGAGCCTTCACTGACCATGTCTTTAAAATTTGTCAAATAAGAAATTTCACAAAATGAACTCTCATTAGAAAAAAATACTGCAAATCTAAACTAAAATTATCATTAAATATTGAGCTTTTATAAATTTTCTTGATGTTCCATTTTTGATTTGTACACCTTTCAGAGCATATCCTCTAGCTTAATGGGATCAAAATCGGAATGCAATTTCCATTTTCACGTAAATTTCAAAGCAATCCATAAGTTAACAATAGCTTTCACATCTGAACATCATCATCATCATCATCATCTTGAGATGGAAGTCCTTATGGGTGATTGAATGCTAGAATATATCAGTCAACATTACTGAATTTGTGAAACTCTTGAAATCTAATTTATTAATTCTAGTTTTTATTCTGTGTTTTTATATGAAAAATATTGTATGTGGACTGCTCTAAGATTATAGAAATTTGAAAAGTAGCTGTATTATTGTTTTTTTTTGTCTTGAACTGAAAATTGGAATTAATTGAATTCATACGCCTTAATATTTTTTTAACTATATTGACAGTTGAGTATCATCATACTAATTTTTGCTTCTATATCAGTAACATTTTAAAAGAGAATAATAAATTGATCAGTCACTCTGGTGATACTGTGGTGTTATTAACTTCAATAATGAAAATTCGCTTAACAAATTGTTCTTTATTTTATTCTTAGTCAATAGATAAAATCAAACATATTTGAGTCCGAATAGTATTTACAACATTTAAACAGGTGAGATAGATATGCCAATAATTCGCCACATTTCCTGTTCTAATAGAAAATTCAAGAACATTATCAATCCATTTTATCTAATCATTGATATCCAGCATGGAACCGTCGCAATTAAATTTATTTTTGTCCATCATTGTTCGAAATAGTTACGTGTTAAATCTTTTATGAATGTTTTTATAAAAACGTGATATAAAGTGTATTGGTTCCTCAGCCTCACATCTGGTTTCAGACAAAATGTAACGTTTGCCAATGTGAACGGACTTGCATTTTACAAATATGAAATATATTATCCAACCTAACTTTACATCTGCCCTTTTCAAATGAATTTTTATCCAATATTTTGATGGATTGATTGGTAATTCATTAATTTTCAGATGTCTTTATGTTATGTGTATTTATCATCAAAATATTGTTGAGCTGTGTGTTTGATTGTTTATTTTTATACAATTATAAAAGAAAATTATTAATGTGCAAGTGATAATAACAATGTGTCATAATTTGTCAATGAACTTCAATTTCAGCCATTTCTAATTCACTAGAGCATAATTATTCAATGTACAATAAATTCAAATTGCTCGGATCAAATCATACATACTAAATTATCCAAGGTTGCTTTTCTTAGCAATAAAAAAATTTATCTTGTTTATTACAAGTTTGAAACTGTGTACTAAATCGAGAACAATATTAAATACCTGTGTTAACAAGATTTTGTGTATGTTATTTCATTTATTTTTTGTTTTCATTTTCGTTGTTCGTTATAAGTAAAATTCTATGAAATATTATTTCCCTTTTTAGGATTGTACAGCAATGTTTGTAATGATTTTCAAAATTTGCTTGCATTTAAAGGGTATTTAGAAGTAAAAAAAAAGAAAGGCACTGAAGTGTTTTCTATAGAAAACATATACTTTTTAAAATGAGCTTCTCCATCATATGGAATAAGCATCAGATTCCAAGATAGCCCTTGTGCCCTCTTATTCATCTGGTAGAGCTTTCATATTAATTAAGTTATCATTCATATGCATAATAAATTGTTTGAGATAAACAAATGGTTTCTAATATTTCAATTAAGTATAATATCAAGTGATTACTGAGTAAATTATAATTATACAAATTTCATTAATATTGTTCTATAAATTCATTTATCATACAGGTGAAATCTAATCTGATTTGAGCTACCAAATGTCTGGAACAACCAAAGTACAAGCTGGATGAAAATAGAAAAAACTTTGGTGGCGTGATACAGAGTGACTTTTGGAAAACAAGAAAGAAATAGACTAAGCAATCACGAGTTAGGTCTAGGGCTGATAATTGTGTTTAATTTTTGGTTGGTGATTATCATTGTTTGATTCACGGGAGCCTTCTCATTTATCGGTTACCGGTGTCTATCTTTATGTTACTGGTGGCGTATGATTGATCTATTCAATTTTTTTAACCTCTATGAATTTGAGTACACCAATTAGATGCTACTGGTAACATTCACCAATTACTGGTAAAGCTCCCAGGAACTCAACTATTGAGTTCTTCTGTGCAAACAACCTTATTCTTGGGTGTGAGGTCTATTGTTCACAGAACTACTAGGATTAATGATAGCCAATTTCAATGTGAGTGACTCTTCATACCTCGATAGTACGTTTTGGTTCAAATAGCGAAATAAAAATGATAAAACTCATTGTTTTATAATTTTATATACGCAGCTACTGCAGTCGCGGTCGCGTGCCACAATTTGAGGCTAAACTACACCAGCCGACCATGTGACCGAGTTCAACAACGTCAAAGTACATGAAGGCGTACAAAACGTATACTCAATTTCTTTTCAATTACATCGAATGATAAATAAGGAATTATAAAAAACAATTATAATTAAAAATTATTGATCAAAAAATAATAAACATAACATTCGTATAAAAAAATCTATAGTAGGTGGATTCAATCTGCAGACCTTTAAGGCCATTTCAGACCAAACGTCTGTAACGTTGGAGGATGTATGGGATGAACCATCTAGGTGGAGGTTCTAATTCTCACCGCAGCGTCTGTCACAGCAACCTCTTTCTCTAATTAACATCTAAAAAACTGAAAATATTTCGATTTTTCATTTCTTTTCAAGTGTTATGCTTTTCTGCTATTTTTCCTGAGTACATACAAACTTGAATTTTGCTATCTTCAATTATTTTTAGAATACATGTCTTTATTCTACAAAATTTCACATGAGAATATTTAATTAACAGCAAACAATTATTCTTATGGAATAGAACGAATGAATGAAAGTTTTAAATTCAAAGGTTGCAGTATTGTGGCATATATTAATAAATTAAAATATTGAATTACGATTTTATTATATTTACATAATACAAATTTATTATATTCCAATATTTTATAATATTCTGATGAAAAAATATCAATGAGAAAGGGAACGTTAACGAATAATTTTGAGAAAGAAAGCTATATTAAGAGCAAAATTATTCAAACTTAAAATTACTGTAAATTTGTCTTATAAATCTTTAGGCTTTTTGCAATGCAGAAAGAAAATGAAATGAGATTCTACTCCATTTCAAACTTATAAAGCGTAATTGCTTACTATGTCTAAAAAGTTTCAATTCAAGTACTGTATTTCTTCAAGTCTATAGAAACTTCATCACCATTATAATAATCATACATCACTCATAATATTCGGTATGTCGTCATTATAAGTCAATGTTTGTTTATTTTAAATTGTATTTAGTACATAGCGTGTTTGAGCAGCTATTAAAAGTTAGTTATTAGAATAATAATTCCAATATTCATACTGGCAAAACTATGAGTGAGAAATGATTAAAAATAGATTGTGAACATTTTTCATTCCAATAAATGGTAATTAGTAGAAAGAGAGAAGAAAAAATAGATAAATGGATAGACAAATTAATTGAATGTAATGACGATAAAGATTATCTACGCTTTCCCTCAAATATGGCTCAGAAAGTAGATGATAATAATAATTAATTAGTATGTTAATGTTATTATAAATATATGAGTGAGGTTCTAATTCACACCGCAGCGTCTGCCACAGCAAACTCTTTCTCTAATTAACATCTAAAAAATTGAAAATATTTTTTATATTTTAATAATCAATATACCTAGCGATTTCTTGTGAATTCCCACATCCATTTTACTGGTCTAACGCTACCATGAGAGCGAACCAAGGCAATATAGGTTTGGATGAGTTTGGTCAAATAAAATTTCTACTTCAACGAGCATGATGGTGTTAAGCAGTTTTATGAGGGAGAAGGGGAAAATAGTTTTAAAATAATCCACTTTAATACACGAAGTTATCATAAAAACATGGACAATGTCTCAATTGCTCTGGAGAGTTTGAAGGTGAAATATTATATTATTGCTTTTACTGAGGCGTGGATTGACAGCAATAACATTTTAAATCAATTAGAAGGATATGATGTAATCAGTACTGATTTTGGATGGAATAGAAGTGATGGTACAGTTGTTTATACAAATTCAGACTTAAGCGGTAAAACAAACCAAAAATAAAATTGGGAGAAGCTACTGGACTGAAAACTTTAGTTTAACAATCGATAATATTCTATCATTTTAATATACCATAGCCCCGCTATGAGCTCCGAAATGTTCCTCCATGATTTAGACAATTGTTACCGAGAAACAGACAATAGAAACACATACATATTTTTAGGCGACATTGACCAACACTCATTCTATGCCATAGAGCAGAAGATATTCTCATAGAGGAAATTAAATTTCAGTAATATTGTGCTTTAGAATTGCGGATAACTTGTTTACATGTCTTTAATGTGCTTGTAATTATTTTAATCTAAGGGACTCTTTGTTCTAACTATACTGCTACATCAATCACGCTCATGCATTAACTGCCGTATTTCATCAGAGAGCCATGGGCAGGTTCTCTAGTAACTCTGCGTTTTCTAACAGGAACATACTTGTCAAACGAATAGAGTAAATTGTAGTTAATAACTTCCAACATATAATTCACATCAACCCTCACCTACCCTATCATTACTATCAGATGCGCAGATCCTGAGTTATTGTTATTTAAAAATTTATAAATGTATTAAATCCAAAAACTATATTTTTTAAAAGTTTAAGTTAGACCACAAAGGAATTAAAGGTATCAATGGTTTTAGCAAAAAGGCAACTAGCCTCACAATTTTATTTCCTGTAGATCCTGAGTTAGAGCTACATAGTCTCTACTCATTTGCTGTATATGATCAAGTATATGGGCTATGCTCATTTTCAATTCAATAACTCTTTATTGTCACAGCAGCGCACACAACATTAACACTAGTTTAGCATATTAGCATAATCATAAAAGTAAAGTAAATTCGTATGGCTTTTCGTGGTAGGGAGACCCTTACAGGTAGTTCCACCTCGCCGTTTTTTTATATGCAACCGGGACCGACGGCTTAACGTGTCCTCCGAAACACGGGAGTGGCTCGAGAAAAATATCTTGTACTCAACTGGGATCGAACCCAGGACCTTAATCATAAACATAATCATATTGATTTTCTTAAACTATAACAAAAGTTAGTTATCAACAACACATTATAACTTGGAAAATATATAGGCCTATTATAAACACAATCATCAGTGACAACTCAATACAATCATACAAATAGCCTGCCTAACACTGTATATTATCAAAGTGCGCCGACAGCAACAATAAAGGGATAGTCCCACATGAGTCATAGACTTCTTGTGTGTGGGACGAGTACCACTCTTGCAAATTAATTATTTTATTGACTGTAAATGTCAAGAAATTACAGCATCGGAATAATGATTTTAAAACAAGAAGATACTACTGTACCCAATTTAGTTAAGTAGTCATAAAGAAATATGAAGCTTTTAAGAGATGATAAACATAAAATTGTAGTGCAATGATGTGAGAACAGACTAACTGTGGAAGTATAAATTAAATTGAATGAGGCAAGTATAGGTATGAGATTTACTTGAAATTACATAAGAGAGCTTGTAACTCTAGTCTATTCAGTCGTCATAAGTCTGCACCATGTATACAGTTTCCAGCAGATGTTCAGTGTTATTGGCACCAATCTCATTTATAACCAATTAGAAACAATCTTTTTGTAGGCATGTATATTTACAGTGGGCTCTCTAATCTCTCTTGTCGGTGCTTTTCTCAATAAAATGTTAGAAACATGAAATGGGTTAGTACAATTTATAGATTTGAAAATTCTGGGGTCCTGTAGACCAACATTTACAGAGCCCCTTGTGCTGTAATTATGTATTATACCTGTGGCTATGCAATCTCTATTCCTGTAAGTGAAAATAAGTACATTTTTTATTTATTGCTGTCTGACAGTCAGCAATCGAGAATGATTGAAAAGGGTATGATTTCTGTAGGGTATTGCCTCTCCAGCTTTAGGCCGGTTTTAATTACCAGCTTCTGGATAACGTATATTTAGTGGCTCCACCCCATAACTTAACATTGATTGGGCGAAGGCAAAATATACTGTCCTAATTTCTTGTTTATTCAAGATGAAACTCAACTGATAGAAGATATAAATCATTTTCCTAAGTTTACATTGTAAACTGATTATATGATTTTCATATCTCAAGTTAGAGTCT
The DNA here is from genome assembly GCA_948455865.1 of Conomelus anceps. Classification (NCBI taxonomy): domain Eukaryota; kingdom Metazoa; phylum Arthropoda; class Insecta; order Hemiptera; family Delphacidae; genus Conomelus; species Conomelus anceps. The sequence continues at coordinate 88,867,298 of OX418216.1, forward strand.
ATCATAATACCTAAATATCTGTAACTTTTCACCCTGTTAATAGTCTGACAATCACAAACAGTGCTGTGGACATTATTACAAGAATGAATTTCAAGCACTAAATTAGTGAGAGGTTCACTAGAGGGTCTAAGTGCAATGGGCAGGCATTTTGTTATACTTATATTCATAGTTAGAATATTTTGGTCAAACCATCCCTTCAGCTTTTTCATTCCTATTTTGGCTTTTGAAAATGCTTCATCCCAGCTCATACCCCTGAATATAAATGCAGTATCATCTGTGAAAAAGAAGAACTTGCCTTCAATGTTCAGTTTATCTATATTATCAATATAAACAAGGAACAAAATTGGACTGAGGATGGGGATGTTTCACAGAGACAAGATTTCACAGAGACAAGTTGTGCTTTTAAACAATAGTAGTCTCATAGGGACAAGGTTTCGTAGAAGCAAGTAGTTCTAAAAGTGGCAGTGTCACAGAAGCAAGTTCTCACAGAGACAAGGTGACAGTTTTAAAATTATATTCAGTTTCATTGGGACAAGTTCTCACAGGAGCAAGTTTGTGTGGCGTGATGCCTACATCTGAACTTGAAGGCATTCCATCTGTTTTAGTAAATTGAATGCCTGCTGTATTTTATTTAATAGAACTTTTCTCCATGTTTGTTTTTCTAGTTAAATCTATGAATATAATTAGACAGTGAAATATATATTATGAAATAATATATATAAATATATAATATATATTGTGGGGTAGCATTTTATTAAATGAGATGTGGGTACTGAATTAATTATATTATCTGCAAAAATCGAAAATTTAAGCTAGACGTAGCAGCCTAGTCTTTGCTTCATACGACTAATTCACCTAGAAATAAAAAGTAATAAAAGATAAATAAATCATAATACGAACCTAATTTACTGTACAATAAGTATGTATTCAATCATCCATCGAAATAGTAAAAACTAACCAAAACTTCATTAGATTCATTGTTTACCTTTCTTATCAGTAATCTGTCAGCTGTAAATGAAACGGCTTTCGGACAAGTTTTGTCAAACAAATTATGCTCATATTATTTTATTTTCTAGAAACCAATTGTAAACGCTAATGACCGCTCATTATTTTCCCCATCCATAAAAAATGGATTTGCTATAAATTTCTCATTAATTTATTTGTTTAGTCCGTGACATGCAGAATTCCATAGAGGTTTCAACCATTGTAAAATTATGGATGTCACGTGACTTTTTCTGTGTAAAATTTTATTCAGGCGTTTCCAACAGTCCTTGCCATATTTGCCTAGAGGGAGTAGCCCAATAATTTGTGTGGCTAACAATTTGTCAGATTAAGTGTTAAACGTAAAATTGTCAGGCAGGACCACAGAGTATTCAACGTAGTGCTCCTAAAGACGATTAATGTCTATTTTTAAAACATTGTAAAACTCCAAACTACCGACTTCAAAACCAGCTGGATAGTGAGGTACAGGATGGCAGCCTAGTGAGGAGACAGCAATATTCCACACCGCCTTCTGTCAACTTCATTCGTCAAAGTGGTGAATATAAAAGTCATATAATTTATGGAATTCCATTTGTGCGCAGATTAAAAGTGTCGTCGGAAAATATCCATTACTGGACGACCCCCAATTTAAATTACAACTGCACAGGCACGAATCGTCTTCCTCGTGGTCTAAAAAACACCCTTAGTGAGGTGAAATCACACAAACTTCATTAGATTTCAAAAATCTTACTACAAACAATACTTCTTAAAATCTTGATAACCATAGACTCAATTTCCATTTTAATAAATTTCATCCAAATTCTAATTCTAGGTTCCATGCTTGGAACATATATAGGATACTCTTCTTGTGCCAATAAATTTTCTAGTATTTTTTTTTTAAATTTATTCTGTGTTACACCCTGCTTGACGATTGCTCTGGTCCAACTTTTTATATCACTCATTTGTGAGTCAGGAGTTCAAATTGTTGAATTTACCTGTTCAGGATTGAGCGGGGGTAGAAACAGTATTCTGTCCCTAGTGTATTTGAATGTATATCACACACAGTTGCGTTATTCAATAAAAGCGGCCACTTCACAGGTGATATTGAATTATTGGCAGGCCCGTGTTGGCCTGCCGGGACACCAGGACGTATCCCGGTGCGCCCTCCAGCCTGGAAAACTTGGCGCCCTCCTGTTCTGAAACTTACAAGTCGTTATAGCCGAGCGGCCGGGTTTAGTGTTGCGACTGTAGGGTGTAGGCTACTACTGAATGAACTTGATTCTTCCAGTACCCACGTGGGCCGCCCTCGGCTAGGATCTGGCCTATTACGACCCATAATTATTCAAATCCCAAGAATCTCTTCCTTCTTAAGCATTGAAGGTAATAGAATTATAACCAGATTGAGATCGCCTTTGACAAACGAAAACTGTTAAAAGCACTCAGTAACTGATATTTTGAACTGTCAGGGGCGCACCCAGACTTTTGGTTTGGTGGGGGGGGGGGGGGGGGGGTCTTACGAGGTAAAATTATTTTGGATGGGGGAGGGGGTAAAATTGAGATTTTCTGAGCTTTTTTTACAAGGTTGTGGCCTGTTAAAGTTCATTGAGGGGGGTTCATTACTTGACTTTTTAAAGAGTATTAACTATGGGGAAACAAAATGTGTCTTATTTGTACAGAGTGTTTCAAGAGTTCAAAATGATTCTGCCAGACTGCATAAGCATCTTCTCATGAAGATAAAAAAATCAAATTAATGAAGGTCCGGAAACGCTTTGTTACAAAAATAAAGAGGGTGAAAGATTGCAGCTATTCCATCATAAATTCAGAAAACTCTGAGGCCTTCATATAGTTTGTGTGAATTAAATTTAATTAAAATAATTTTGGCTAAATGTGCTACAAGATCTACTATTATACATTTTTATGATGCCCACACCATTAATGAAACTTTTGCGTGGGTAATAAAGTGAACGTAAAATGCCAGTCTGAACGCAAATCGAGATTACCTAATCCCTGAATTGGTAGGATATTTTGCAAAAATTTACAAAATAATCATGAAAACACGTTTTTTTATTGTCGGTTCAATGGGTAAACTAATTTAATTGGCAATGAACCAAATCTTTTTCAAATTCTCCTTCAAAACTTGTGAAATCATTTTTTTTTTTTTTTTAATTAAATGTGAATGTACCTAATAGTTGAGAACCAGGGCTTAATTTCAGCCAGAGCACACCAGAGCGGTTTTTTTCGTCAAAATCGTTTAAAAGACCTTATTTTTAAAAACCTGAATCTTATTATTTTGTATATTATGTAATATTATATGTGCATTAATAACCATGCTCAAATGCGTTTAAAATGCACCAATTCAAGTGTAATTTCCAACAATTTCCCGGGGGAGGACCCCCATCTACCGTTTTGCTGGGAGGTATTCCATACCCCCTGACCCCGGTACATAAGTCACAGCTCCGGTACTTCTCAATTTAGAAATTGAGCCCTGTTAAGAACGATCCCAAAGCTTAGTCGAGTTTTATTGAATCAAAGCACACGGATTTTGCACTGATGCTTCCCACTTGTTATTCTCGTGTGTTTTGATTCTATGAACTCTGGATGCTTTATTCGCAATTAATAACAAAGTTCATACCCTTCATTTTAGAAAACGCATTCGTTTGGCTTTTTTGCGTATTTCATAGAATAACTCAATAATCACAGTAGTTACTGTTTTATATGATTTTCCAGCTCATTTCACAATGAATGTATTCAATTCACCATCTAAATGAGGGCTCTAGAAGCGTAACGTTTCTGAATGAGTACTAATTTGTTGATTTATTATTGAGAAAGATAGCTTTATTCTTCTGCTATCTGTATTTCTGTAACGAAGCGTTTTCGAAGGAATACGTTTTTGCTAACTGGCAGATTCCTTGCAGGATTTTTTTGCAAACACCTGTACGGTATACCTTTTTTAGGAAATAAGTTATAGCGATAGCCGTGAGCTGTGGCAGGTATCTGTTCAGTCAGATAAGATGAGCTATAAATTCCTGAGCCCTCTTTGTAAGGATGACCGATTGGATCAGCCACCAACAGTGGCGTAGCCAGGGGGGGGCCCATGGGGCCCGGGCCCCCCCCCCGAAATTTCAGGAATAAAAAATTCTCAAATAACTAATAGATAAGGACTTATTAGAGCCGAAGGGTTCTATCTGTTTTGTTGTATTATAACGAACAGATTACAGAAACACTGTTTGTGTTATGGAATATAGCTACAGTTATAGTCAGATCAATGCATTTTTCAAATTTTTCCTCAATAGTTACTCATATAGAAACTTGTTAGGTGCTCAAATGGATAATTTTGATTTAAATGAGCTACAAAATCGAATAAAACATGTTAGAAAACTGTGACTACCAAAATTATTTATTTATTACATTAAATAAAATGCAATTTTCAAGTTTGAAGTGAATTAACTTTGTTAATTATTAATAAATCACCTTTTTGAATAAACTCATCTTGTAGAAAATTTAGTTTTGAAGTTAAAATTCAGTATAACCCACTAGCCTAAACGCATCCAAAGTTCATAAAATCGAGATTTTATAAATGAAAACACACAAATAAATGCAAGTTCTGTGCAAGCGTGTAAAATCAGTGTGCTATGATAAAAAAATTCCGATTTCATGAACTTTGGGTTGGGTGCGTAAATTATATGAAACTTATAATAATTAGTATTAATTTTGAGATTCAGTACATAAGTTGAGTATGATTAGTTCCAATTCAAGGGGTTTGACTCAAAATAGTCACAGATATCGGTATATCAAACTTTATCATTTCAAACCTGGCCACCTAGGTTCTTGGGTAGTAATTTTTCAAAACTTTCTTTTGATTTTTAGAGCCTAACAAGTTGTCTAGATTAGCTTTTCACACCACTAAATTTAAAAAAAATCCGGACCCTCCTATACCCCAGACCCCCCTTGGTGAGCCCCCCCCCCCCCCCGAAATTTGATCCTGGCTAAGACACTGCCCAACCCCCCCCCCCCCCCGAAATCTAATCCTGGCTACGCCACTGGCCACCAAGAAATAATCTGTTCTCTGCTATAAAATCACTTGCCGATGATTCGGAACTCACCTAAAACTGTAGGTCCAACTCATCAATCATCATCATCCAACTCATAACCCATGCACAGGTCTCAGAACTATCTGTGCTTCACCCTCCAAAAAGCTACATTATTACTGTAACGTTAAATTTATTACAGGTTCAGGAGGATCTAGAGTTTAAATGATTAAATGTTCAATTTGCAATACAAAGTGGCATTGCAGCACAACTTGCACACTCGCATACATTGCACTTCAAATAGACACGCGCTTTGTCGCTGGAGGTCACCCGATAGAAAAATCCATCGTCTATATGGTACAATGTTGTACTGCGTAACGATACGATATCCTTAACTACATCCATGTCGTAATTCAATCAACTACTGAACCCGCAACGCAAATGCGGTGGTAAAGCATCCTCATAGAGGGGAGGCAAAGAATACTAATCAAAAATATATTTTTTTGAGGAAGGGTATGTTGAAAACACATGTTAAATATTTTCCTGCTGCCAAAGTGCAGTAATTTTCGCCTGGCACTAACTTTTTCAGAAATAGAAGCGAATATAGAATAGAAATAGAAATATAGCGAAATAGAATAGAATAATGTTCACATTGGTTTTACGGTTCAGTGAACACAGTCTATTAGTTGGGTAGTTCTACTACCTGAGCCCACCAACCGTTGGTTCACTGACCGCGCTTTCCCAAAAGTACCTAACAGAAAACATTTTTCTTGCGGTATAATGTTTACTTACGGTGAATATTCACCTTATAATACTTATTCTGAAATGATGGATCCCTAGTTCCTACATATTGTCAGGCTGGATTCTCCTCTGCCCTCGGTAATTGAAAAAAATACCTGAAAGAAATATTTCCTCTCTGGAATTATTCGGATGCGGTAAAACTTCAGGTTTGGTCAAGGTGAATAACTCGGCAGATGCGAATCAAACCATACAAGAAAAGTAATTAGCCCCTCAATTAATCCTTACAATTATTTCTCGTAGGCTTGGGAAGGACATATTACTGATTCATGGTAGATTTCCAGTCGTACCTAGATCTTATGCTAGTAAAAATGTAACCAATAGTTCAGTATCACCTGTGAAGTGGCTGCTATTATTTGTATTTAATAACGCCACTGTGTGTGATGTACATTCAGATCCACTAGGGACAGGATACTGTTACTACCCTTGCTCAAGCCTGAACAGGTAAATTCAACAATTTGAACTCCTGACTCACAAATGAGTGATATAAAATAGTTGGACCAGAGCAATTGTCAAGCAACACAGAATAATGTAAAAAATTATACTTGTAAATTATACTTGTAAACACAGAATAATGTAAAAAATTATACTTGTAAATTTATTGGCATAAGAAGAGTAAAAATGTTCCAAGCATGGAACCTAGAATTAGAATTCAGATGAAATTTATTAAAAATATGATTGGAAATTGAGTCCATGGTTATTAAGATTTAAAAAAAACACGTGACATCCATAATTTTTCAGGGGTTTGAAACCTATATAAAATTTTGCATGTCACGGATTGAACAAAAAAAATAATGTGAAATTTATAGCAAATCCATTTTTTATTGATTGGGAAAATAATGAACGGTCCTTAGCGTTTACAATTAGTTATTTAGAAAATAAATAATAATTTTAGCATAATTTGTTTGACAAAACTTGTCCGAAAGTTGGTTCATTTACAGCTGACAGATTACTGATAAGAAAGGTAAACAATGAATCTGATAAAGTTTTGGTTAGTTTTTACTATTTCGATGGATGATTGAATGTATACTTATTGTACTTTGTACAATGAATCAGGTTTGTACTATGATTTTTCATCCAATTTGGTTCATTAATAATTTATTCAAAATTATTCTCAATTTATTTCTTGGTGAACTAGGCTGCTACGTCTAGCTTACATTTTCGCTTTTTGCAGATAAAAATTAATTCTGTGCCCACATCTCATTTAGTAATAATGCGACCCCACAATATTCATTGCACTCATGTAAATTTTGAATGTTTATTAAATTGTTGTTCAGAAGGTTATTGCTCAGTTGAATTACAGCTACGATTAAAAAGATGATTTCATCGAATTTTTCACATTTTAACTTTGCCTTATAGTTATAGTCTACATCCATCAGCAAAACCCCATCTACAGTATCAACAATAGCCACAACTTTATCAGCCACAACTCAACTGCCGAATATGCATAAAATTGAAAATTGCCCCCCTGTGTTCCCCACACAACCCGGTAGAATTTTTTTTCTGAAATCTACATGATTCGTTGAGCTGAACAAAAATGTTCTCTGTCATTTTCGATTCAAAGTACGGTTTAAAAGTTCAAAGTTTTGTTTCCCAATTCCCCCCAAAATAGAAATTTTGGGGTTTCAGATTTTTCTTGGTAGTTCTAGCATATATTTGACCTGATACGATGGTCTAAAAGTCAAAAATACTTTGTCAGGAAAAATCTGAAAGTTGAATTTGGACTTAGAAAAGAAATTATAAGATTTCTTACATGTGATAAATGGAATAAGACCGCCTTGGTGCGCTGAGAAGAATGAGCCCAGTTTCATTCTGATCTGACTATGCTGATAGGGGTGATTTTATTAAAACGTTAGGGCGATTTTAAGGGTAAGATTTCCGAATAAAGGGCCGCCATATTGAAAAATTCAAAATTATATATATTATATACGTCGTTTGGCTATTGCTCAAAGTATCTTCATACCAAATTTCAAGAAAATCGGTCAATCCGTTCAGTTTAAACTGCGGAACATACACACACACACAAACCAAATGCCAATCGCTCGTGTTGAATCAGAGACCTCGGTCAATCTCCATTTCTTGTATTGTATCCATAGACTAAAATTCATGGTGTTTAAGATCATTTTCAACATTTTTTCTAACATGAATTGGATTATAAAAAATATATTGTGATGTTCTAGTTTATTATTGAATGAACTCCATATTAATTTTCAAATAATAATTTTATTTAACATCATCTAGTATATTATTTAGTAAATTCACAATATACCTAAGTCACTATCTTTCACGTCCTATTATTATACATCTCCGAATCCAACTCCCAATAACAAACTTGTTTGGGTCGATAGAATTCGCTAAGTCGGAATTGGCTGAGTCTATGTTAATACTGCCATAAGAGTCGAAACTGCATCGAGCGGAACTCACCAAGTCTGAATTGACTGTTTCTGCAAAACCGGAATCCGCTGATTCGGAATTCACTGTATCGCGCGCTTTTCTATCAGCAGTGCCAGATAAAATCAGTTGTTGTGGGACCGTATCATATTTTGATACTGTATCAAAACTGCGTATCATCATTGCGAGTAGCGGTTCCAGAAATGGTGAGATTAATATACTCTACTACTGCAAAAGTCACTGACAGATTGATATTAAAGATTTTGATGATGCAGGTTGATTTTCGCGGGGTTTTCTATCAGAAACTCTTTTTGAGTGAGATTCGACTGGGGAATAATTCCAACATTGTTGAAAAGGGGCCCCTATTTTTTTAAGGGGGGCTCAATTTACCCTCGATTTTTGGAGTGTTCTATTTTGATTTTGGTGATTTTAAATGAAATTTAACTTGATTTTAGTGGGGGTTTGACCCTAGAAGACATTTTGAAAAACTTGATGGGGGGTGTTTTAGAGGGGGGTCAAAAAAGTAAAAATTTCAAATATTGAGACATTTTGAATTTTTTTTTTTTAATTTGTTGTGCTTGTTAAGCTGAACACATGATAGTGAGAAATTCTTTTGGTCAGGCTGTTTAGGGGAGGGGGTTGGGGGAAATTTGCTGAAATTTTTTTTTCAACAAAGTTGTTTTGGGGAAAAATAATGGTTTTTATGGTTGATAATGGGAGGTAACTATATTTTGTGAAGGATGAAATTGAATGGTGCTACAAATTTTGATTAAGGGGGTTGGCAGGGGAGGATGAAAAATGGGGGTAAAACTAAATATCAAGATATTTGAGAAATTCTCTTTTCCATTAAATAGAGCATAATAAACTGTGAGTGCCCCGATTTGAAAAATTTCGAAAAAATCATCCCTCTTGGAGTAGGGGGCGAAAAACGTCATTTCACTGATTTTAGGGGGGGCAAATGCAGGAAATTGGATTTTGAACTTCTTTGTTGATCGATACTATTGCAATTTTATTGGTGGAGGTTCATTGTAGAATAAGGCTCATGCTGAAAATCTATGAGAAAGTGTTTTTAATTATCAGGGGTAGTTTGTATAGGGGTATAAAAAATTTGAAATTTTTGAATATTTGTTTTCTGTAGATTTGAACGATGGGGATTGATAAAGCAATAAGAATCAAGTGGAAAATATTCGTGAATATTTTTCGAAATAATCATCCCCTTCGGAGTTGGGGTGCCCAAATAAAGGCATATTGGAAAAATACAAATTTGAAAAGTTTTGACTTTTTTGTCTGTGAGAAATTTGAACCTTTCCTGATAGCATGCTGTTATTAAAACTGAGTTTAAAACAGTAAACCAAAAAAATTCCTAATTTCTTCATGAGGGTGATTTTTGTAAAATGTTTTAAATTTTGGTATTTTTAAATATTGAATTTTTCAAACTTTTATCTATGAGAGTTGATTAACAATGGAAAAATAACTCAAAAGTGTTCATAATGATTTTTCGAATAAATCACCCCCTTCAGAGTGAGGGTTGCCCAAACTGAGGCATCTTGGAAAAATGCAATTTTGGAAATTTTTTGTCTTTTTTGTTTATTAATAATTGAGATTTTTTTCTGATTGCAAGCCAATATTAGAACCAAGTTTAGAACAGGAAACCAAAGAAAATCCAAATTTTTTGATAAGGGTGGTTTTTGCAAAATGTTTTAAATTTGGTATTTTCAAATATTGATTAAATTTTATCTATGGGTTTTACAATAAAAAAAGTCAAAAGTGTTCTTGAGAATTTTTTGAAAAAATCATCCCATTCAGAGTGAGGAATGCCTAATTTGAGGCATCTTGAAAAATTGGAATTTTGAAAAAAAATCGTTTTTTTCTCTAATTGGTTGCTCATATCAAACTCAATGAAGAACAAAATACCATTGAAATTCAGAGTTATTTGATAGGGGTGGTTTTGGGGAGGTGATGAGTATTTTGAACTTTTCAAATATTTCATTTTTACAAATTCTACTAATGGGAATCAAATAGATATGAAAAAATGAATCGAAAGTATTAATGGAACTTTCACGAAAAAAGCATCCCCTTTTGAGTGAGGGGTGTCTAAAGTTCGAAATCTTCAAAAATTTGATTTTGAAAACGTTTGCTCTCTTGTTCATGGAAAATTAGAACTTGTTTGATTGATGGCTAACATTGAAAACAGGATGAAACAGGAAAATAATTGAAATCTTCCTTCTTAGGATTGGGGTGGCTTTTAGGAGAGGCTGAAAATGTATGAATTTTGCAAATGTTGATGCCTTGCAAATTTTATTGATGAAAATCGATTAAACATAGAAAATTCTATTTCAAAACTAGAAATATGCAGAGTCTATTCACAAACAAATGTGTTTGAAAATTGCACAAAGAAATCTGCAGTGGAGTCAGGCATTCCATCACCGACATAATATCACAAACCCAGTGGCGGGGTGCAGGGGGTGCAACCCCCTGCCGAACGCAAAGCGCAAGTATGTATTTAGTGTGCAAATCGACCGGAAACGATAATTATATTGATGGATTATTTACATTTGATTTTGAAAAGATAAGGAAATATTTCTATGAGAAAGGAACAGTATTCAGTACAGAAAGTATAATAAAGGAAAACATAAAGATAAGAAAAGTATTTACAAAGTGCAGGTTCACTTTTCATAATATTGATATTGCCAAATTAATTGAGACATTGTTTATAAAAGTAAACATTCACTGGAGACTTTTGTGAGAATATTTCCTGCTGCTAAGAAAGTCGCAGGGCCGGATTTATCATATTGATGCCCTTGGGCCCAATATTTTTTTCGCCCCCTAGTCTGGCCAAAAAAATATAAAACTTATAGTGCATGTTTTCTCTCTGAAAAATTAAACTACTTTCCAAGTACTTCTAAATAATTATTGATGATAAGTTTCTTCTTTGGAGCCTTTCAAAAAATAATATTAAGCTTATAAGCAAATTGGAAACATCACTTTACAAATGGATTTCATCATTTTCAAGGAGTTAATTCGGTTCTCGGCAGTGGCGTAGCCAGGGGGGGGGGGCCCATGGGCCCCCCCCCCCGAAATTTCAGAAATGAAAAATTCTCAAATAACTAATAGATAAGGACTTATTAAGGGTTCTATCTGTTTTTTTGTATTATAACGAACAGATTACAGAAACCCTGTTTGTGTAATGGAATATAGCTACAGTTATAGTCAGATTAATGCATTTTTCCTCAGTATTTACTCATATAGAAACTTGTTAGGTGCTCAAATGGATAATTTTGATTTAAAATGAGCTACGAAATCGAATAAAACATGTTAGAAAACTGTGACTACCATAATTATTTATTTATTACATTAAATAAAATGAAATTTTCAAGTTTGAAGTGGATTAACTTTGTTAATTATTGATAAATCATCTTTTTGAATAAACTCATCTTGTAGAAAATTTAGTTTTGAAGTTAAAATTCAGTATAACCCACTAGCCTGAACGCACCCAAAGTTCATAAAATCGGGATTTTATAAATGAAAACACACAAATAAATGCAAGTTCTATGCAAGTGTGTAAAATCAGTGTGCTATGATTAAAAGAAATTCCGATTTCATAAACTTTGGGTTGGGTGCGTTTTAGGCTAATGACATAAATTTTTGAAACTTATAATAATAATTAGTATTAATTTTGAGATTCAGTACATAAGTCAAGTATGATTAGTTCCAATTCAAGGGTTTTGACTCAAAATAGTCACAGATATCGGTATATCAAACTTTATCATTTCAAACCTGGCCACCTAGGTTCTTGGGTAGTAATTTTTCAAAACTTTCTTTTGAACTTTAGAGCCTAACAAGTTGTCTAGATTTGCTTTTCACACCACTAAATTTAAAAAAAATCCGGACCCTCCTATACCCCAGACCCACCCTTGGTGAGCCCCCCCCTCGAATTTGATCCTGGCTAAGCCACTGCCCACCCCCCCCTTGGTGAGCCCCCCCAAAATTTGATCCTGGCTAAACCACTGCCCACACCCCCCTTGGTGAGCCCCCCCCCCCCCCCCGAAATCTAATCCTGGCTACGCCACTGGTTCTCGGCTTATAAAAATTCCGTTCTATAACACTTTCAACAATTCTATATATTCATATCTGAGACTGTATCTAGATTATAATTATTTGCAAAGCAATAGATTTGTTTCAATTTAATTGAAACAAACAAAAAATGTAATTTATTTAGTTTTAGCCACCAGAAATGAGATTCCTCATTTGTGACAAATCCGCCAAATAGAGAACGTTAGGAATTCAATAAGATGAAAGAAATTGGTGCTGTAAGAGACAGTGCAGTATAATATCATTGTCGAAGCAGGAGAGGATGTCAGTCACAGTCAGGATAAAGGTATAGAGAGAGGAGAGTTTTGCAAAACTCATGCTTTATGTTATAATTAAATAAACAATAATGGAATAAGAGATTCAATGAAGAATCATTAAATTTCGCAGAATCTGTAGATGCACTCACAAATTTGAGGCAAGAAAAGTCTTTCTTGAACAAAAACTAAGTTAACTTATTATCTCAGAAAATTAAAAAACTTGAATAAAATTTCTGAGTCCAAGTAATCTAAAAATGATTTACTTGTACAGTCTATAACAATGTGGAAGACAGTTATAAAATTCTCATCTAGAAGAACTATTCATAATGCAAAAATTAATTATCAAAACCATACTTAATACGAGGTTTTTAAAAGCCTAGGACTTTTCCAACCAACTTAATTTCTGATGAATTTGATGTCATGAGGTCATGACAGTTATACAGTTGTATGTAACTAGCAGGTTCCCGTGCTTCGCTAAGGAGAACATAACGGAAAAGGTTCTTTTTAGATAAAGATAGATTTTTTCAGTAATGGACTTATCATCTTACTTGCTTCTTACGAATAAAAACAATAACTTATACTGTACATGCATATATTTTATTTTGTATGACAAATAGGCTCTCTCTCTCACCCTATCCCACACTCCCCCCTCGCTCCTCACTCTCTCTCACTCTCCCTCTCACACACATACTATCTCTCTCACTCTTTCTCTCTCTCTCTCACACTTTATCGTAGCGAAGCACGGGTACCTAAACGGTCTCGCCCGGTGTTTGACATGTCAGAGCATCTTCATTATTATCCTCCAAGATCATAACTTTTCATTGTAATATGTTAGAATATCATATGCTTAATATGTTAGGGCGTCTCCAATTATTCCTTGATCGTACCGTTTCATAATGAGTATATATGGTATCCTTTTGGACCCTTAGAGACAAAAGATCTTAAAATCTGTTCTCAGTGTGCGTCTAGTATGTATGAAGATATTTGTGCGAAATTTCAAGTTTGTAGCCTTTAGTAGTTCGGGCTGTGGTGTCTGATGAGGTTGATTTTTGCTGAAAAATTGCGAAAATGCCTCCTCCTGGACCCCCCTGTGAACCCGGTCGGAATTTTTCTGCATAGATCAAAGTTTTTTTAGTAGCTGAACAAAACGTTCCTCATGACTTTAATGTGCGATGAGCGGTTAAAAAGAACAAAAATTTTGGGGGGTCCCAGCTCCCTCAGGGCTCAGAGGGGCAAATTTTTGAAAATCCTGGGTGCCTTGAGGCAAGTGCGCAAGATTTCAAGTTTGTATGCTCAGTAGTTTGGGATGTGTGATTTCAGTCTGTCGGGCCTTAGCCTTTTATATATATAGATGAATGTAGGTGGTTAAATTTATAATCAAACAGCATCCAATGGCTGTTTTCGGTACCAAAAAGTACGGACGTAAATCGCTTTCCTTTTAACTTTCCGTTGTATGTAATGGAAATAATGTATTCTTATGGGAGTGCGTTCCAATTTATCTTTACCTATACTACCAAATTTAGCCGGCAGCTGATTGTGAACGGAAAGTTGGAAGGAAAACGATTTACGTACATACTTTTCGGTACCGTACCGAAAATAGCTAATAGCCATTGGAAAGCATAGCTTTATGCAATTTCATGACTATAGTGAACATAAGAATAAATTTGGATCGAAGATTCAAATTCAAACTCATTTATTTTATTCTCCCAGTTGATACAATACATGATCATCAATATTTTGAAAGGAAATCACTATAAAATTTAAAAAAATAGAAAGATTAAAACAAATTTTTGATGGTTGAAAAATAAAGTAATTATTGGATGAATTTTATCAAATAATTGAATAAATTGAAGAATTATTCAAAGATACAAAGATGAGATACAATTTGATAACGCTAATATGATTGTGATGTATGTCCATGAAACGGCGAAGTTTATTCTTGGAGAAAGATATTCAAGGATAACATGAGAAATACAGATAGATAAATAGATGGAGAGAGAGAACGAGGAGAAAGAGAGTGAGTGAGAGAGATTGATCGATTAAATGTATTTATTAGGGGCAGAGTTAGACTCCAGACCCTCTCTGTCACACAACTCTATACAACCCTAACAGAGAGAAACATAGTGATAAAATGAGTGAATGATTGAATGAGTGAGTGAATGAATGAATGAATAAATTCATTCATTTTTGGATATGGGTAAAGCTGAAAAGCTTTTTTCACGCCCATATCCACAAAAAACATACTTGTTTACATAGCTAGAGCGTAGAATGAAAAAAAAATATAAATATAATACATCTTCGAAGTATCAAACTTCATAAATAATTTCAAGTCTTGCCTTAAAAATGTCAAGAACTTAAAAAAAAATTAATTCATTATGCTACTATACAGTATTTTACACAAAAAAGGAAACATCAACATGTAAATAAGAACTCACAAATTAGGGTATGAAACACAACTCAAATTAAACGTGACCTCAAGGATGTTTTTAAGGCTTCAGAAGATATTTTATCTTTTATTACTATTGGGAGGAGATTCTATGCAGAAGGACATTACTATGGAGAAGCATTTTCTATGTATCGAGATTTGCAAAGTATGGTCCCCTCCTCTTATAACTCTACCAAGTACATTTCTCATTTAAGTTAAAGATTCAGCTTTTAGATAATATGTTGGTGTGTTGAATTTTAGAGAGAGATAGAGAAAGAAATAGCAAGCGAGAAAGAGAGAGTGAGTGAGAGAGTGTGTGTGAGAAAGTAATTTAAAACAAAAAAATACCTACTAAAAAAAAAGAAAAATCAGATTAGATTAATTTTCATGTGGAATGCCATTTTCTGTCATAGATAATAGACTATGTAATTATGATGAAAACGTCTAATTTTATCAGTTTAATAAATCTATGACGTATTGTCAACAATGAAGATGATACATGATAATGATTATACGATAATGGGCTACGTGTTGTGTGTATGTGTGTTTGAGAGAGAGAAAGATTGAGATTATTTACTTCATTCATAATATAAAGATAACAAAATAAATCAGCTTGAGTTCTAGATTATGCAACTTGAAAGAAATAAAAGTAATTATTTCAGTAATTTTACGGAGCTCAAGCTAAATAACTAATTATTATACAACGACAAGAAGATAAGATGTGATTTGATATGATTATGATGTATCTACTACACGAAACAGCGAAATTTGAACGTGTGATTGTCCACTCTTGGAAAATTATATTCAAAGATACCCTTCCCAATAATACTTGACCGGTTTTTGTAAAATAAATTTTTAATAAGTGAAACTAAAAACAGAATTAAAATTCCGTTTCTAAGAAAGAGAGAGAGAGAGAGAGAGAGAGAGAGAGAGAGAGAGAGAGAGAGAGAGTGAAGGAGAGTCAGAGAGAGAAATATTGGAGATCAAAAACAGAAACAATACTGTTGTAGCAATAATGTGTAGGCCTAGTATTATTCCTAGCCGAGGCACTCAAGCGGTAATTAGAAGAAAAACAATCTTAAAATATTTAAATCATCAACTTTTTAAGTGAATTCAACAACTTGCAGTCAAATTTTCATTAAGAATAAGTAGAATTTACTTACTCTGTAGGCCGAACGTTTTCGAATCTTTGAGATCCTTGTAGGATCTTTGTAGGATCTTGTAGGATCCTACAAGGATCTCAAAGATTCGAAAACGTTCGGCCTACAGAGTAAGTAGATTCTACTCATTCTTGATGAAAATTTGACTGCAAGTCGTTGAATTCACTTAAAAAGTTAATATTAACAACGCAGTTCATCATGGAACAAGAAATCCAGGAATTTAATAAGAATCTTCATTAAAATACGAATTACTGTATTGGTAAAATAAGCAGATATGTAGTCAGCGCGATCGGTATATAGTAGCGTAATTTTAGGGTCAGAACTTAATTTATTATGGTTTATACACCATCATACATCAAATGTAAAATAATCAAGCATTTTTATTTCAACATCTGTAACTAACTTTTCAAAAATGAGAAAATCACATTTTTGGCAGTTTTTGTCAATTTCAAGTGCGAAGCGCGATCGGAGAAAGTTGACCAATTGAATTTTTACCTTCAGCAGTTTTTCTTCCGATTGCAATACGAACTTTTCTAATCTCAAGCTTTAAAAAAAAAAACTTAAATCAATAAAATAAAAATATATTTTATAAATAAATGAATAAAAACAAATAAAATTTCATAACTAAATAAATTTTTTGGCTAATTATGTATGAATAATCTAAATTCAAGAATAAAATAATCAAAAATTTGCATGCGGTAGACATTTCAAACGTAGAGGTACGAACGTTAGGTAGGTATTACCGTACGCATCACCTAGCGCGTAGACATTTATTTCAAACGTAGAGGTACGAGCGTACGGTAGGTATTACCGTACGCATCACCTAGCGCCTGGCCAGAATCACAGGCTGCTCACCATGGGTACGCTTTATTTAGTTCAGGATTTGATTCCATTGCCGCGCTGGCATCGAAAAAATAGTTTAGGATTTGATTCTCAGGCAGCGCTAGCGTCGAGAAAAAGTTAAGGATTTGTCCGTGAGGAGCAGGCACGCTGCTATGCGGGAACGTTCAAATTGTCGCAGTCTGCATTAAGTTAAAGCTTGATTCTGCATTCAATGAAGTACAGGTATATCATTCCCAGATGGTACATTTCAAAAATACTGAATCGTATTGATAGCAATGCTGAGTATAGTATTGAGCAGAAACACGAAGAGTTCGCAGTCCGAGCTCCTAATTTTAATAAAGCACTAAGTTTATCATCTGTTCCCAGATGAAGTAATACACTTACACAATACACAATGCCCGGTTTCTGAGTTGTTCAATGGATCATTAACCCATTGCTCCAGCATTGAGTTAATGGTCCATTAAGTTAATAAATGACTAAGAAACCGGGCATTAATATTATTGATATTGATGGAATGACTGCTTCCACCTTTAATACTGAACAGGAATTCTAAGAGTCCCTAGTTCAAGCTTTCATAAATCACAAGAATATCGTCCGTCCCCAGATCGAGCATTAAACATTGAAACTTATTGACAGTGTAAAGGCGATTGATTGATGAGAAATACTCATGAATACTGTCATACAGCGCACAGTGTAATTTCAAATAAAATACTGAGAGTCCTTTTTTAGAGCTTTGACATTTAACGAAATACACATAAATTGTCTGTTTTTTCTTATTTTTTTTTCGAAGGATGGAGCCCACATAAGTCTGAGCCTGTGCGTTGGTAATGAATTGGATGATGGTGATTGATGAGGTGGACCTACAGTCTTAGGTGGGTTCCGAACCACCGGAAAGTGATTTTACAGCAAAGAACAGAGTCTTTTTTGCTGGCAACCTAGAGTCTTTTTTGCAATTGGTCTTCCTCACAATGATGGCCCATGAGTTTCGTAGCTTATCTCTGATTGAACAGATACCTGCTACGGCACTCGGCTATCACTTCCCTATCACTGTCCCCAGATGAAGCATTTAAAAACACTGAGTCTTATTGAAAGTGTGAACGCAATGGGTTAATTGATAGAATGCCTGTTACTCCACTTTTAATATTGAACCGGAAACTGAGAGCCCCAGTTCAAGCTACTGCTTTGAATCAATGACAAGTATATCGTTTGTCCTCAATGCATTTAATCTCATTGATACGTATGAATATGATTTATTGATTGCTATATTATATGGCTAAATGCTATTGATAGGTCTACATGGAATGATTGCTACAACCTTGATCATTGATAAAAAATACTTCAAGTCCCTAGTTTAAACTTCTGTTTCTTACAAATCACAGAACTATAGTCTGTCCCCAGATTTAGCGTTTGAAAACACTGAATCCAATAGTGCGTGAATGCGATGGATTGAAGGAATGCCAGTTGGCACCTTCAATATTGAAAAGAAATACTTATTGAGAATAAATAGTCCCCAGTTCGAGTTCATGCTTTCAATAAAACACGAGTATATCATCTGTCCCTTTGATGAAGCATTACACTTAATCTTATTGATAGTGTAAAGGCGATAAATTGATAGAATGACTGCCTCCACCTTTAATATTGAGTAGATAGATATGAGCAGTCTCTAGTAGTTGAGCTTCTGCTTTTAATGAGTCACAAGAATATTGTCTGTCCCCAGATGGAGCAAAAACCGTTGAGTCTTCGAGTCTCCAGATGAAGCTTCAGCTTTCAATAATTAGGAAGTAGTCGCCGTGAACCGTAGCAGGTATCTGTTCAGTCAAATAAAGATAAGCTACGAACATAGGGGCCCTCTTTATAAGGGTGGCCGATTGAATATTGTTTCTAAGACTCTAGACCAGTGGTTCCCAACCTGGGGGCGATTTTAACTCCTGAGGGGGCGATAATTTTGTGGGGGGCGATGAGGGTTTATAAAAAAATTAATAGTTATTCCAATTGATCATAATTTGAATGGCAAGTCAAGACCACAGACTGGAGAACAATTTCATATCCTGTCTTTATGTGTATAAATAATCAAAAACATTCAAGGAGACGTATAGGCCGTCTCGTACTTACACCATAAGCAATATTATGACTCAGTTTACAGCCCTCCCACGTAGAAAGGTGGCGCTGTCAAGGCGATACTGCAATGACAGGTCGTCATACCGGGTTTCTCGCTCATCTTGAGAATGAAGTTCCAGACATCATTACAATTCACTGTGTCATCATCCATTGTCATCACTTGGTGGCGAAAAAAATTAGTGGAGTCCTAAAATTTAGCACCATCCCCCATAAATTAGGCACCCCCAAAAAAATGCGAATAGACAAGCTTCCCGTATTCTCTCTTAAACTGAAAGAAGATTTATATAGGTATTTAAAAAATTCATACTAGGAATAATAATAATTATAAATCTATTGTAATTAATTGACATTCTATCTGGTGAATTCGTAAAATATTTTTGTATGTCGTCATGTTAAACACGGTTTCAATCAACTTTACCCCCCCCCCCCCCCAACTTTTTTTGGAACCCCCAAGAATTTCAATGACACAGTCTGCGTCAAAGCCCCCCCTTGTGGGCACCACTATATACGAGTAAAATTTGGATAAGAAATGGGAACAACGATGGGTATAGAAAATGAAGGGGGCGATGGGATTTTGTCATTTTATGTGAGGGGGCGATAGGCCAGGAAAGGTTGGGAACCACTGCTCTAGAATCTAGACTATCGGAAAATCCACTTTGCCATCCCAGAAAGGTGACCAATTAGTTTTTTCAGGGGTGGGTAAAATTGCCTCTTTGTGAGCAAATCGTTGAACATCATGAAGCGGTAGCTTGCACTATCTCCTTAGCTTATTAAGAAAATCTAAATTCTATTAGACTACTGTGTAGTGATAGCGTTATCCAGTGGCGGATTCATGGGGGGGGGATTGAAAGGGGGAAATTCACCCCCCCCCCAAACGGAGAAGAAAAAGGAAAAGAAAAAGAAGAGGAAGGAAAAGAGAGAGAAGAAGGAGAAAAAAGAAAAGAGGAGCGAATGGAAGTGATAGAAAACAGTGAAGAAGTGGAAAAGAGATGACAATAGAAATTGGTAGGAGGAGAGATGAAAATGAAAAAAAAAACGAAAAAGGGTAAAAGATAAGGATAAAATTAAAAGTAGAAAAGAATGAAGGGGATTCCTAGCCAACCATTAATTTTCTATTGAAAATATTGTGAACTTCAGTACTTGGTCTGAAAATGAGGCCAGTTCTGAAAGGGTTTTCTGGATTCTGCAGCTTATCAATACATGGCTGAGGACTAATATGGCAGAAAAATCAGACTTGTTTTATTAGCACTACTCTACATTCACTCAGATAATCGTTCTAGAGCCTAGATCCTGGATCCTCAAAACATTGTTGGGAGATTTTGGCTGATTACAGAATCGTTTTTCAATTGCGAACAATGTATGTAATTTTTCATGTTAATTTCATTTTTTATCAACTGATGGGGTCAGTAGCATAACTATGGGGGGGAATCAGGGTCCCCCCGGGACAAATGAAAATTTCGAATTTTAGCAGACCATTGTGAGACAATTTTTGGCAAGAGTCAAAGATGTCTCCAATCACTAAAAATGTGGTTTTTAGGAGTATTATTTTAAAAAGTTTTCAAGGAGTACCCCTCAATTATTTTGAAAGAAATTTTCAAGTAGCCTACGGTACATCACCCCAATCACGAGCAGTGATCAAATATAGATGGATATTAAATATAAATAATATAAATATAAATATAATATAATATAAATATAAATAATATAATATAAATATAAATGGACATTAATATAATTATATGGATCAAATATAGAAAAGTGGAAGTTTCAAGTAGGCTAAGGTCCCGGATCTCCCATTGACAGTAACACAAGAACTAGACAAAATTTACTTTGACAGATAACAAGGGTTGAAGTGTTAAGTTAGAAGAATTAATGCATAGAATCACTAGGTAGTTTTAGAGAGGTTATTTTTCAAAAATTTTCTTGGGGAGTTCTGAAATAAATAGCCATATGTATCATATATATTTTTTTAGGATGAAGCCCACATAGGTCTTAGACCTGTGCGTGGGTAATGAATTGGATGATGGTGATTGATGAGTTTGGACCTACAGTTTTAGGTGGGTTCCGAACCACCATGAAGTGATTTTACAGCAGAGAACAGTGTCTTTTTTGCTGGTCAATCTAATCGGTCACAGTTACAAACAGGTCCTACGAGAACGCAGCTTATCTCTATCTGATTGAACAGATACCTGCTATGGCTCACGGCTATCTTGCTTCAATTTATCGTTAGAGGTCTACTACAGTACTCCAAATTACAAATTACTATTGTAATTATTGTACCCTGAATCTAACCCTTACGGAATCACCCCCCCCCCTCCCCCTAGACTGACCCTGTAGTTATGCCAATGCTTTGTGTGATGTGACGTAACAATACACAGCAAAAGGTTATTAAAATTTGTATTTAAAATATCATATCATTACAGGCAATAGGATAGGTGCACAATTAAATTTGTAAAGTTGGTTCCATTTCAATTGAAAATACCCTTAAATTCACGGAATACCCTCAAACACCCCCCCCCCCCCCCCCGGGTAACCATACCCCAATTACGTATTCCCCCTCCCCCCCAAATTTTCTGCTGGATACGCCACTTTCGTTATCTAAAATTGAAGTATACCTAACACTTCTCTCGCCACCTTGAACTCTCTCTGTTTCTTTTTCTCCATTTTTTCAACTCAACGATTTCAGTTTCTACCGATTTTTATCACTCTTTATTTCTTTTTCCTCTTTTATCCCGCTCTCTACGCTTTTTGTTTCTCCAACACAATTTTGTTGTTCTCCATTCATCTCCCTTTAATTATATTTCTTTTGAGGTCTTTTCGCTCTCACTGTTGATGAATCTTCTCTTAAAGAGAAAAAAAATGAAGAAATGATGGAAGAGAGCAGCAAAGAAAGAAAGTTGAATTAAATGCAAAGGAAGATGAGAATTGAAGGTAGAGGACGAAAAAAAGGAAAGGAAAGAAATGCTAAAAATAAATGAAGCGTAAAACATAAATTAGCTCAGAGAACTAGAAGAGAAAAGGAATACGTAATAGTAGAAATGCTTTGCCAAGGTTTCAACCTGTATGAGTTTTTTTGCACTCGCCGAATCTATCCGTTTGGTTAATTATTACTGAGCAAAAAATATTTATATTATAGAAAAGCCCTAGCACCATTTACTTTGGAGATTTGAAGTTTTTATAATGAATTGCCTTTTTGGCCTCAGGTTATTCAGTTGTTAAAAGGCTCATGTATACTGTCTCATAGGCGACTCCGGAACAATTTTTTTTGGACGGTCTAGTAATCTATCCATTTAGGAAACATGCCTTTTCAATATGCTTCGGAAAACCCCAGAACCTTAGTGGACCCGCCTCGATATTGTTAGACGCTACAAGATGACTAGTTCCTGTGTTAGAAATTAGCATTCATAGTTTTCTGAAAAGGAGGTTGTTTAAAATTCCAAAGCATTTAGTTCAATTCATACAGTTTCTGTTTTCGTGTTTTGACCAGCTTACAGTGAGCAAATCTCAACTGTAACGCTGAAACATGAATATAACATCAACATTCTGGAAATAAGAATGAATGCTCGCTACACCTGACGTGAGATATGAACATATAATAGTTTTATTATAGTTAAAAATTGATTCATGCATCTCTATATCATGCATCTTCATGCATTGATCCATATCATACTTGGATGACAAGCGACATCGCTTGGATATCGAGCCGAAGTTTAACTTTTTTGTAGCAAGTTTTTGAATTGACAAAATGTTTTAGAATCACAATGAAATTCTCATGAAGAAGCTAAATTTGATCAAGAGATTAAACAGCGCATGTCATTTCTAGCGCCCTTCATTTTGCAAATTAATTGCAAAAACAAAAAAAAATTGAAAAAGCCAAAAAACCAGTGCCCAACCTTGAAGTTGTAATTTAAATTTTTATTTGCGGCAGGGGTCTCATCCCAAGAGTTTTAATACATCCATGATCTTTATTTTCTAGTTATCAACACTTATATCAGACTGCAATGACATCCATTTTCAATTTAATTTAATTTTCATTGGAAAGTCACTTTATCTGTGATAAATCTTTGGGAAAAGAGGAAATATTTTCTCTTCAAAAATTAAATATTTAAAAATGAAGATTAGAAAAATGTATTACAAAGAAACGGAAAGAAAGTGAACTTTTGAAAAAAGAAAGATGCTTTTGGTAGGAAAGTTGCAGCTTTAAAGACTCCTTCGATTTTTAGAAATAGTCTATAGACTACTGTAAAATTTTCTCATACCATTTTTTTAATACTTTCTCAATTTAAGAAATTCAGAACCTGCCACAAACTCATTAATATTCTTATTGCGATTAAAGTGTATTAAATCAATCTTCAAGCTTCAACTATCTCTGAACCGATATGAAACGCGATCACAGAGACAGACAGCACACAGCTTCAGACAACCTATCTGTGGCATGACCTATCTTCAAATTTCACTGGATTAGGCCAGCCCAGAAACATTTTTCAATTACTATTTTCTATAGGCAAATAATTGACATCAAACATTTCTTTGTTATTTGAAACCTGTTTTGAGCTTATTTATTTGTAAATTTTCGCTGCTGGCGATCAAGTCCTACTTCTGCCAGTAGTGCCGTATTGCATGTATAAATAGTTATGTTTGGATTTGTTATTAACTTTAAGTATGTATGTTCTTTGTTTTGCTTCTTTGTTGATATTTTGTGTGAATATGGTCAATAAATGAATTTGAATGAATTTGAATGTTTTAACCATGCTCATTATTAAATAACTTTAACGAGCTACTCAGGCATGTTGAAAACGTATGCTCGTACCCGAAATTCACTACCCTGATTTGTATGTAGTATTTGTATAGGCGCTGAATCCGAATGTGACCTTTGGCACCTCGAAAAACGCTTGCTTACCAGATACTAATATTAATTTACTCAAACCAAAAATCTGGTTTTTGATGTCTGCCATATTAAAAATATCTTGTCATCCCGAATTCCCTCATGATGACAATTTCAAACTATTGAAATTTCAACTATTCACATAATTAACTTCAAACTATACTACAATTTTATTGATAAACAAAAAATGATTCCAAATACTAAATATTATTACTATTCTATTCATTTTTCTATTGGACCTTCTTACATGAATTCAAATTCTTTATTTTTATTTCAAATAATATTTTACCACATAATCTAAATAATTTAGTTATTGAACCCTATTAATATTTTGACAAGCATGAAATGAAACGGGATTCGCACTAGCAGTACAGAGGCAGTCAACCCAATCGGCATATTATTGTAGCCGGCAGGAGAACTGTCATCAGATCTCAGATCAGAGCGAGCACGAGCACGTAGTAGCAGAGAAAAACGTAAAATGTTTAAAGGCAATGAGATCTGGCAATAAGGTTTGATCCGGCAACAGTGCTGAAGGGTGAGCATGCATATTATGCGAAGGAGCGAGCACACGTGTGTAGTTGAAGTTGTAAGAATGAGGAAGTGATGGAGGGAGGGAGTGACCATTGATGATGAGTGAGAGTGAACAGAGAAAATAGAGAGGGAAACACTCTACTCTCTATGCGCTATACCCACGCAGTCTAGCGATCGTTTCATGAAACACACGGTGATCAATCTGGTTACAATTTCTTAATCTGTGCCAGAATCAACGAGTTCCGAGTTAGCCAATTCCGCCGGCGACAGAAACAGCGACTTCCTTACTTGGCCAATTCCACAAACAGACTTAGCCAGTTCCGAGTTAGCGAATTCCGCGTTCCCACTTGTTTCTCTCATCTCCCTTGGCAACCATATGATTTTCGTTCCATTGCAATATAAAGATGGCAGAGTTAAAATACCAAGTGTTGTAAAGTGAGACTTACATGACTCTCTCTGGAAAAGATCTAGTATAGCTCGAATTGCCTTTTTCTGCCAGATAAATGCTTTTTTGTTTGATTAGCAG
Source organism: Conomelus anceps (assembly GCA_948455865.1). NCBI lineage: Eukaryota > Metazoa > Arthropoda > Insecta > Hemiptera > Delphacidae > Conomelus > Conomelus anceps. The sequence goes on from OX418216.1 coordinate 88,892,333, forward strand.
TTACCCCACATTCTTATGCCATAACTTAAATGAGTTTGAAAAAGACCATAGTAACTCATCATTAGTACTTTAAAGCTGTCTGATGTATTTAGTTGCTTAAGAAGGTAAGCTACTCTGACGAGACGTTTACATAGATTTATTAGATGTAGTCTAGGTCTAGAGTATTTCGACTATAGTCTAGACGACATTACAGTCTAGATGTATTTACATTACAGAGACTCAACTGAACTAAAAGTTCCATATTTGAACCTTTGGCTAAAAAGATGGCTAAAATTCGAAATACGTCTATTTCGGGCGTATTTTTTGTATATTTCAACAACCCTTCCTTAGCACACGTCCAAGGCGTCAACTGACCATTTTTACCAAATTTAAACTTTTTTGGTCATAAGGTTTTCAAGAAACGGTGATGAAAAAATCATTTGGCTTTTTTATATTTCATTTTATATTGGATACATATTAACATTATTCTTTACGTCTAAAGGTCTAAAAGTCATAAATATATGATTAAACTACAGCAGACATTCAATTTACTAAAACAAATGGAATGCCTTCAAGTTTAGATGTAGGCAACACGCCACGCGAACTTGTTCCTATGAGATCTTGTTCCAGTGAAACTGCACATAATTTTAAAAATTTCACCTTGTCTCTGTGAGAACTTGCTTCTGTGACACTGCCACTTTTAGAACTACTTGCTTCTACGAAACCTTGTCCCTATGAGACTACTATCGTTTAAAAGCACAACTTGTCTCTGTGAAATCTTGTCTCTGTGACACGTACCCCTGAGGATAATACCCTAGATCACCCCATAGTCTATGTTACCAACCCTACTAAGTATTGGTCCAATAGAGACTACTTGTTTTCTATTACCAATGTAACTCTTAAACCAGGCCAAGGCTACACCACTCACCCCAACTAGCTCCAATTTTGAAAAAAGTATATTCCTGTCAATTGAATCAAAAGCCTTGGCCAGGTCCACAAAAACAGATAGAACCCTCAAACTTTGATAGATCACCTCCATGAAAGACTTATTTATTGCAAACAGTGCATCTGCAGTATTCTTGCTTCTTCTGAAACCAAATTGGCAATTGGAAAGATAGTTGTTTTCCTGTTGTGGTTTAAAACATTTTGTGTTTTTCTGTACTCAGATGATCTTCAATGTTTCCTCGACCCCTGTGAGAGATGAGAACAATGCACCATGCAGTTTGCACAAAACTTTTTCACTGTCACTAATATGTTTAATATTTGTCAATTTTTTGTGTTTGTCAACAATGTTTGGCAGACATGTTTGGTTGGTGGAGATGCAGCTTTACAAACATTGATTTTACAGAAACCAAACTCAACTTATTGAACAAAGGTCAAACACATAACCTAAACTAAAAAAACAACAGATCCACATAAAAAAACATAGTCATTGAAACAGAAACATGCATCCAACAAGCAGATCCACAAATACATGATGAACTTAGACTAGAATCCTACAACATAATAAAAACCAACAACTCACAACTACACTCATCCATAACATCAGAAAACCACACCATAAAAGAATTGAAACAAAAAGCTCTAACTCACAACCTCACCTGTATCAAAGCAGACAAAGGCAACACTACAGTTATCATAGATAATGAAGAACTCAACAGCATATAATTAATGGTTCACAAAAATAAGACTGAAACTAATACACCCTTCTGCACTATCACTTCTAACCCTCCCCAAAATTCACAAACCTGACATACCTATAAGACCAATTAATTTTAAACTAACAAGAAGCCCCAGCATATAAACTAGCAAAACTTATAGATCAAACGCTCAGAAAACTAACATTAACAACAACACAAACATAAAAAACAGTAGCAACCTCATCACACAAATAAAAGACACACAAATTCTTCACAACTCCACTCTTGCATCTATTTATATAACAAACTTAACTTATAAACCAACATACCTATCAATGAAACAATAGAAATAATAAAAGCCTGTTTATTCACAACAACACAGCTACAGAACATATAAATGAAATAATAGACAACCTAAAAATCATCACTCAACAAAATTCTTCACATTCAACAACAAATTTTACTCACAACCTGATGGATTGTCAATGGGCTCACCAATACCCAATATTTGCTGACATCTGTCTCCAACACTGCAAAAACTCTTTAACAATGATATGATAAAACACATGTTCAGTTTGAGTTACTAAGATAATGTTGTTGATTTGTTGCTAAGGCGTAGTTGAGAACTATCAACTTGATTAAAGCTCTATGAAAGTAAAGAGATCATTTACTTCAATTTAATCAAGTTAACAGGTCTTGACTATACCTTAGCAACAAATCAACAACATTATCTTAGTAACTCAAACTGAACATGTGCTTTATCATATCATTTTTCCATCCTACTTTATCAACATGCCTTTGGTGCAAGATGGCAGAAAGAAACTGTCTTAACCACTAGATCATGGACAGGAGCATTCATTTCTGCACAGGAGCATTCATTTTCAACTTGGCCATATCGGCTCGTATCTCACAAGTTAGTTTGAAGTGACTGACAATTGAATAAACTGACAAATATACATAAACAGAATTTATTAATTTCGAATTCCTTTAATTGCTATTACTTTATACTGAAGACTTCCGCAATGGCGGATATTGACAACAGCATTGAAAAGCTGATGGGAATCGATGAATGCTACTGTACAAAAATATCAGTCACCACCGGGAATCGAACCACGGACCGGTGGTAACTGATATTTTTGTACAGTAGCATTCATCGATTCCCATCAGCTTTTCAATGCTGTTGTCAATATCCGCCATTGCGGAAGTCTTCAGTATAAAGTAATAGCAATTAAAGGAATTCGAAATTAATAAACTCTGTTTATTTATATTTGTCAGTTTATTCAATTGTCAGTCACTTCAAACTAACTTGTGAGATACGAGCCGATATGGCCAAGTTGAAAATGAATGCTCCTGTGCAGAAAGGTCTCCATGGTCTAGTGGTTAAGGCGCTCAACCGGCAATTGAGAGGTCCGTGGTTCGATTCCCGGTGGTGACTGATATTTTTGTACAGTAGCATTCATCGATTCCCATCAGCTTTTCAATGCTGTTGTCAATATCCGCCATTGCGGAAGTCTTCAGTATAAAGTAATAGCAATTAAAGGAATTCGAAATTAATAAATTCTGTTTATGTATATTTGTCAGTTTATTCAATTGTCAGTCACTTCAAACTAACTTGTGAGATACGAGCCGATATGGCCAAGTTGAAAATGAATGCTCCTGTGCAGAAAGGTCTCCATGGTCTAGTGGTTAAGGCGCTCAACCGGCAATTGAGAGGTCCGTGGTTCGATTCCCGGTGGTGACTGATATTTTTGTACAGTAGCATTCATCGATTCCCATCAGCTTTTCAATGCTGTTGTCAATATCCGCCATTGCGGAAGTCTTCAGTATAAAGTAATAGCAATTAAAGGAATTCGAAATTAATAGATTCTGTTTATGTATATTTGTCAGTTTATTCAATTGTCAGTCACTTCAAACTAACTTGTGAGATACGAGCCGATATGGCCAAGTTGGAAATGAATGCTCCTGTGCAGAAAGGTCTCCATGGTCTAGTGGTTAAGGCGCTCAACCGGCAATTGAGAGGTCCGTGGTTCGATTCCCGGTGGTGACTGATATTTTTGTACAGTAGCATTCATCGATTCCCATCAGCTTTTCAATGCTGTTGTCAATATCCGCCATTGCGGAAGTCTTCAGTATAAAGTAATAGCAATTAAAGGAATTCGAAATTAATAAATTCTGTTTATGTATATTTGTCAGTTTATTCAATTGTCGTTAAAACAGTCGTTAAGTCACGTCAGAGGCCCTGAACTTATTCAGGTGCGACCTGATAACTCTGACACCAGACCTGAGCCAGCCAGGTCACACGATATTATTATTATTATTATTCAATTGTCAGTCACTTCAAACTAACTTGTAAGAAACTGTCACTCTTGTCCATCTGAATGTCATAACTGGGGTTTGCCTTTATTAGCTCCACTTTCCTGTCCACGGATTGAAGACTTTTCTTTGCTCAAAAGGAATAGCAAATAGTAGATCAACCCCTTACAATCAAAGAGGGAATGGTCAAGTGGAGCAATATAATGGGATTATATGGAAAGCGGTAATACTAGCTCTAAGATCATGTGAATTGGATTCCAGCCAATGGGAGGAAGTGCTGCCTGATGCACTTCACTCTATTCGATCTCTTCTGTGTACTACAACGAATTGCACTCCTCATGAGTGCATGTTTCTACACATGAGATTGTCAACAAATGGACACTCACTTCCATCTTGGCTAATGAGCCCCAGACCAGTATGGCTGAAGAAAATGAACTGGAATTTAAAGCAAGATCCATCAATGGAAGAAGTGGAGCTAATAGAGGCACATCTCAGTTATGCCCACATCCGACATTCAGATGGACAAGCGTCGACAGTTTCTCTTCACCATCTTGCATCAAAGGCATGTTGATAAAGTAGGATGGAAGAATGATATGATAAAACACATGTTCAGTTTGAGTTATTAAGATAATGTTGTTTATTTGTTGCTAAGGTATAGTTGAGAACTATTAACTTAATTAAAGCTCTCCAAAAGAGTTCATTTATTTAACAACAAATTCTCAGAGAACATAATTATACTGGCACAGATATGAAGATGACGTTCTACTGCTATACAGAGGAAACTAAAGACAATGTGAACAGCTCTGATCATACATAAACAAAATACACAAAAACATTATTCAATGCAGAATATGAACATAACAAATCAATAAATTTCCTGGACCTCTCGATTACGAAGAACACAAACCAAAAATATAGGTTCAACATTTACAGAAAACCAACAATGACAGATACCCTCAGTGGCGGATCCAGAATTTTTTTTGGGGGGTGGCTGGTAGCTACTAATGATGGGGGGGGGGGGGGTTAGATGTGTACTGAATACAAGTATTGTGAAAGTTTTTGAATTTTTCATAATCAATCAAGCCCAAACTATAATTATTCATATTATTGGGAAATAAAAAATAGCTTCCCTAGTGCTTTGAACCGTATCAGCGATAAAATTAATTTAAATTTAAAGTATATTGGAAAATTTTGATTGAATTATAGTCAGCTGGTGTGTTCAGCAGTTTATCATGGAACAAAATTCTATTCCGGTCATATTATTCCATTTTTAAGAATGAAAATCAATGTGAGTGCTTTAATTAGTATTATTCCATTTTTGAAAATGAAAATCAGTGTGAGGGCTTTAATTAGTTACACATTTTTCAATAAATTAACTAATGTTTCATCCAGCTTTAATAGATAAACTTTGAGTGAATCCCACACTGTAAAGAGAGATATTTTTCTCAAGTTTTCCTCTTATAGAAATATGGGATATGAAGTTACTCCCCTAGAAATGTTTTGTATAATCTATTTGAGAAATCATTTAAAATGGCATTAGATCCATATATTAGTAGCTGGTGATCACTGGTTTGCCGACCACTGTGATAGAATGTTGAAAAAACATTGATTGTTATGTTAATGGTGTAGTTTCTCATTACTTTTCATTAAAAGAAAGTTGGCACTGTCGTGATTCAATTACTGCCCTTTTATGTTGCACTACTTTTTCTATTCATCAAGAGTTCTGTGTCTGGCACAAAATTCTAAATACTTTGAGTTGAGTGGTTGCAGGCAATGTAAACGTAACTAAGACATTGTACAGTATTTAAAAGTTAACGGATTTCATACAATAAATTGAAGTCTTAGTAGTGGAATTAGGTAATTCTTGTTAATGAATAATTTATGAGCTTCAAACTTATTATAATGGTAAAAAATTTACATTCTTACAAAAAAAAATTTACATTCTTACACCACTATCCACAGAAAATTACAACACTGTACTAAACACAATAAAATACCAAGCACAAGAAAACGGCTACAAACACGACCTAATTGACAAACTCAATCATAAAATAACAACCAAAAAACAAAACACCAACACCACTGACAAAAAAATACATCACAATGACATTAATCCACAATCAAACAGACTAGCCAAAATCTTAAAAAAAAGCCGGCCACACCATCGCATTCAGAACAACAAACAAAACAAAAAAAAATGCACTTGCACCAAAAACCACACTGCACACAAACAAATACGATCTCCCAGGGATCTACAAAATGAACTGCTCTGATTGTAACATAGGACAAACAGGCCGCGCATTCAAACAACGCTACAAAGAACATTTACAAGCCTTACATACAAAAACAGAATCGACTTATGCAGACCATATCATTCAAACTGGACACACTTTTTTGACATCACTACCAACCTACACATTCTACATATAAAATCTAAAGGACACAAACTCAACACCTTGGAACAATTTGAAATTTACAAACACACCACACACAATATACAAAACATCCTCAATGAACAGTTAAATTTTAAAACACACAATTTTTTTGACCACATTATACAAAAACCACAGTTCTTCTAATCAACAAACCAACATCGCTATCTAGGATGCCTTGAAGATGAGTTTCAACAACTCGAAAACGTACGGCCAAGAGTGAGTAAATTTATTATATATTCATAAATATAAAACTGACTGCATGTCGTTAAACAACAATAATGATGTTGAAGATCCATCTTGTTTCCACTAATAATTATAATAAAAACTTAAAAAACGCTTTTAAGTGGAAATTATGACTCACGTTATGGCGTGACGGCCGTTTCACTCTGTTGTCAAGAGCAACGTCAGATGAGCATCGTACACTGATTTAAGGTATCCTTAAATCCTTATATCCTAAGGTGTCTTTACAAAAACAGAAAAGTGTTTTTTTAAGTTTTTATTGGAATAGAATAGAATAGTTTATTTATTTTTCCTTGACGTGTCAAAGTTTAGACTGAAAAGACTACTCTCCTACTTAACCACGTCCATGATTTACAATGAATATAAATTCATTGTAAAATATAAATTCATTGTAAAATATAAATTCATTGACCTGTAATACAAACCAAAACAAAAAAATAATAATGGTTAAGTTCAACAATACTAGTAGAAAGACAAAAAAATTGATACACATTCACACTCCCATTCACGCTTATTTCACAGCTGTAATATTGTAAAAATAATAATGTGTATAGATTTGATCATTTCCGACAAAAAAGTGGGGAAATACTTTGTACAAATGTAGAAATGAATAAATTATTTAGATAAAAATGAATGCTTGAATAAATAATGTTATTTATGGTAATATTTGTTAATGGTATGAAGTATGATGGGCACCCCTATTGCCGACCAGTCCCACCGCTGGAGCGACCGCTACCACCAGCCAACCACACAGTGACGGCTTGGGCGAAACAGGGACGGCCACACAACATCTTGGTTTGAGAAGGCAGCAAATTTCATAACCTTGATGCCAAGACAATGAATGACTGGTTGTAACAAACAGTTCTGTGTCTGGGAGTTACCAGCAAGTGAGATCGACCTCGCGTCTCTCTAACACTTACCCGCGACAATTGATGTAATTTATTGTACAGATAGTGAGGTTCCTTGTACAACAATATCTTCCCAGTCAACAAAATCACATGTAGTGCTCGCTGATCATATAATTTACGGTCATCCCTTCTCAAATTATAGACAAATCTCATGCAGTAGTTCTGTGCACATTGAAGTTTTGAGGACAGCTCCACAGTCATATCATTGTATACAACATCACAGTATGAGAACAGAGGAAATACCAATGATTTCAGGAGCATGAGTTTCATGTTAATTGGCAGGCAGCATTCCCATACTCTTTATAATGCATGCATACTGGGAAAAATCCGTCTACAAATGAATTGCACATGATGACTCCATCTAAAGGTGTTGTTGATGAGAAAACCAAGACTTTTAACTGTCTCATGAAACTGTAAGCTTTGTCCATTGATGGATAATATAAGGGCAATGGATAAATCAAGACTAGAACGTCTAGATTGGCTTTGTTTTGGCTGCTATTAAACAAAGAGCATGATTCCTTGCCCAGTCACCAACTGCCATTATATCCTCATTTATTTTTTCAATTGCACTTGTAAATTCTTGAGGTTTAAAATGAAAGTAAACCTGTAGATCATCAGCAAATAGATGAAATTGGCAATGAGAGAAAACATGGCCAATGTCATTTGTACAGTATATAATGTAAATAATGTAGGCCCTAGAATTGAACCCTGTGGAACGCCTCTAGAAACAGGTAGCCATGAGGAAATACTGTTGCAATCTTTGATACATTGCTTTCTAGATCCCAAATATGACTTAAACCAGTCCAATGAAGAATCAGATAGGCCCAAATGCTTGAGCTTCAACAAAAGGAGAGAATGAAAGACACAATCAAATACCTTTGAAAAGTCAAATAGAATTAAAATGGTTGCCATCTTATCATCCATAGCACTCTTGATGGAGTCTGAAATATTAATAAGCGCAGTGGTAGTGCTATGATTGGAATGGAACCCAGACTGGAATATATTAAGAAGATTTTTTGATTTCAAATACTCATTCAATTGTTCCAATACTAAGCATTCTAGACATTTGGATAGAGCAGGAAGAATTGAAATAGGTCTGTAAGCAGTTACTGATGAGGAATTTTGAGCCTTTTTGAGTGGTGTTACAATTGACAGTTTCCATGAAGAGGGAAAGGTGGAAGAAGTCAGAGATTTGTTGAAAATGAAAGTGATTATAGGAAGTGTAACAAAAAGGGTATCTTTAATGAAGTGCATCAGAATAGAGTCTACACCCATTGCATTTGAGCTTATTTGATTGATGGCCTTCAGAACCTGAATTTCATCAACAGGAGAAAAAACAAACTGGTTTCTACCAACAGTAGGAACCTCTCTCTCCCCTAAAAATTGTGTTGAAAACGACTCTGCCACTCTCACATCACCTGGAGGAGACACAAAATAGTCATTGAGGTCTTCAGCATCAACATTCAATGTATATTGAGACTTACCTTTCCCAGTGCCAAGCTTTTTGATGATGTTCTATTTTTCATTTGAAGGAGTATTAGAAGACAAAGCCTGATAAGTAAATTGTATTTTTCATTGCATATTCCTTGCTGAACCTTATTTCTCAACCTTCTGTTCTCCTCTATGTCAGCCTGATCACCTGTCCTACGTTTTTTGCAATTTGCTGCATCACGTTTTTTCATGAGAGTTCTTACCTCATTTGTGATCCATAGAGCGGCAGGCTTCTTGATCCTACAAGTTAAGAGTGGAGCATGTTTATCATAAAGGGATAATAGCAGAGAATTAAATTCATCCACCATGTCATCAACTTGATCAAGATCATAGATCAAATGCCATGGAAGGAAATAAGCATCTCTGATTAATTCTGGTATGCTAATAGCATTCAAATTTCTGTATTTGATGAAATCAGGCTTAGGTGGAACTGAAATTAATGATGAAACACTGTAAATAAGATCATGAGCCGATAAGCCAGAACAGGGATTTGACCATGATGAGTGATTTTGGATGGCTCGCTGACAATAATGAGATCCAAAAGAGTATGAGAGTTATTAGTGTGGTGTGCTGGATCAAGAGTTAGAGTCTAGTAAAGTTACAAGATGAAAATAAACTCCTCAAATTGGTTTCATGAGTGTTTGACTTCATAAGGTCTACATTGAAATCACCCATTATAATAACATGTGTGTAGAATGGAAGAAGCTCAAGTAAGGTGCTTTCAAACTCCGAAAGAAATTCCAATGTAGGCGGCCAGTAGCAAACACACAGGAGACATTTTTTGTTACCTACTATTACCTCACTAAACATGTATTCAGGTTTAGAACAGTAATGCGGAGATGTAAACTTAATAACAGAGTATTTTAAATGAGATTTTAGATAGATTGCTACTCCTCCTCCAGCTTTGTCAAGTCGATCGTTTCTTATAATAATGTAACCTGGGAGATGAACCTCCTTGTCAGTTATATTAGGCTTGAGCCAAGATTCACTGACTAATATTGCATCAAATAATGAAGAAGAAAAAATCTCCCTGAACTTGTCTATATGGCCACACAAAGACTGAGCATTCACATCACCCAAGACTACATCACCCAACTGAGGAAACACATGAATGAGACTCATGAGAAAGTCCACACCAATCTTGATGAAGGAAGCCTTAAGATGAAGGAGCGGTATGACATCAAAGCTGACCAAGGTGGATACCAAGCAGGGGACCTAGTTTGGTTATACAACCCAAGGAGGATTCGTGGCTACTCTCCAAAGCTTCAAAATCAGTGGGAAGGACCATTTGAGGTAGTGACTAGGATCAACAATGTGGTATACCGGATAAGAAAACCTCCAAGAGGGAAGCCAAGAATAGTACATTTCAATCGTTTGACTCCATTCCATGTTAGCAATGGTGCTGAGGAAGAACACACAGCTCAGGTTCAGCATACTATATCCACAGAGAAGTCTACTGATGATTGCAGTTCAACAACAGTTGGGAAAATGATCCAGACAAGTGAAAGGGATCTGTTCACCCTGCCCAAGGAGTATGCACTGGCGCATTGTGTCACCAGCAACTTAGCAGAATCTTGAGGCATTGCTACAGTCTTCAGGAAGAAGTTTGGTGGTCTTGGAGACCTGGAACAACAAGGATCCAAAGAAGGAAATGTTCTTCATCTGCAGCGGCATGGTCAACATCTCTTCTACCTGGTGACAAAGGGACAGCCTGAGATGAAGGCATCCTATGACACATTGTGGACTTGCTTTGTTCAGCTGAGGGACAGAATGCAACAACTAGGAGTAAGGAAACTTGGCATACCACAGCTTGGAAGCGGATATGATGGCCTGGATTGGACAATTGTGAAGCCAATGCTGGAGGAGGTGTTCAAATCCACTGGTGTCCAGATTACCATCTGCATCTACAACCCTTGGAAGACCAATGAGGAGCCAGCCAGTAACCAGAACAGATCCAAACTAACATAAGTGCTTTTGTTCTGGGACAGAACAATCTCTTAAGGTGGGGGTAGTGACAAACACAAAACTTATCAGAGTGAGGAGAAACATTGTCGAACAAAAACTGAGCCACAGATGCCAATGCCAGAGAGGCACGTCCTATTTGCCCCGCATTTTGGTCACCGCTCAGTGTCCAACCAGTAAGCGTCCCCCCTGACCAACAGAAAAAGCCACCGACTGTCAGCACCCAAACCAATCAGAACCATAACGCACCCAAACCAATCAGAACCACAACGCAGCCAAACAAACATTCAAGCACAAAAAACCAAAATTATCAAAAAAAGAAGAAAAGTGGAACAATATAAATACACTTTGATGACAAGTATAGAAAGAGAGTCATCATGAAAGAGAGTCCGAGCAGATACATTGTAATATACATTTATATTATGTTCAAGTTGGTTAACCAAGTTTCTAAATTTAGAGTAGTTACCAAGAAATAAACACAATGATGGTCACATACACTCAGATATTAATTTATTGTATAAAACAAGAAAATGTGAAATGAAATGAATCATGCACCAGAACTCTTCAATAGGATTATAGTGGGCGATTATGGGAAAAGGTGCTATTTAATGCACTTCCATATAACTGATAATTTATTGAACAATGTAAGTCAATAAATGCCATTTCCAATTAAAGTACAATTTATTAAAAAGAACATAAGAATAGAGCAAACTGCACCTTTCAGTACAATAGAAATATAGAAAAAGAGAATACATGAAATATCTCATCAGTTACTATGACTTTTTGGCATTTTTTGAAATAGAAATATCAATTATAAAATCAATGAATTGACAGAGATATGATGAAGTTAATGTAACAAGAGAGAAAATGAGTTGACATTATAATTGAAATTTTGTGTTAACTTAGAAAATAAAGTTTATGGAATTATGAAAGACAAATAAATGTATAAATGAGATATGAGAGTGAGAGAAAAAACTTTGTGATTGGTTAATAGAAAAATTAAAAAAATGAATAAATAAATAAAAATAATGTAGCGGATATGAAATTGGAGAGAGTTGGAGGAAAGAAGAGACAAGGTTCTCGGTGTTATCTGCTATGATGTTTACTTTTAAGCCATTAATTACACTGCTTTTGACACTTTTATAGTGTTTACTTAGTAATTTGTAGAATGTTCTCGTTGTTCGATTAGACATTAATGGAATGTTATCGAATATTGTGGAAGGTGCTAGTTTCCTTTATTTATTTATTTAGAAGTTGACAAAAAACTCAAGAGATATCTCAATTATGAAATTTTATATAAATAGAGGTGGACTCTTGTAAATTAGTTCAGTCTTGTTCAAAATCGTCGTGATAAACAAGTTGTGTCAGTTCTATATATACGTGATAATTCTTTCTCTCTGCCTTTGTTAGAGACAATTCTTTTTCCTGCTTAATTCATACCAGTGAGCACAGACAAACCCAGACTGCTCACGCTAAGTTCCAAAAACATGCACTAGAATGCGTAGGTATAGAGCCTAGAGAGTAGAGTGTTTCCCTCTCTACTTTCTCTGTTCTGTTCGCTCTCACTCATCATCACTCCCTCCATCCGTCACTTCTTCATTCCTGCAACATCATCTACACGCGTACTTCGCATAATATGCATGCTCACCCTTCAGCACTGTTGCCGTTTATTGCCAGATCTCATTACATTTTACGTTTTTCTCTGCTACTGCATGCTCTGATCTGATGACAGATCTGCCGGCTACAATAATAATGACGATTGGGTTGACTGCCTCTAAAGTATACTGCTATTGCGAATCCCGTTTCATTTCATTTTGTCAAAATATTAATAAGCCTCTATAACTAAATTATTTAGATTATGTGATAAAATATTATTTAAAATAAAAATAAATTTGAATTCATGTAAAAATGTTAAATAGAAAAATAAATAGAATACGTTTCTACAATGTTTTTCCCGTAATTTAACATTTTGAGGAAGTTTCATTTCCATCTATGTGTTTACTTCCATTAACTTTTTCTAGAAATAATTTTATGTTACTGTTTAGGCTGACTGAACAAAAAAAAAAAAAAAAATATGACAAAAAAAATGTTAAACTGTTTCGAGAAACAAATAAACCGATTCAATGGAGTATTGAAGGACCCGATATTTCATACCTATTCTATAGTAAATAAATAATAATACATGGATTTTTATTTTGAAAATTTATACGGACTTTTCCCCCCTACAAAACCCGCCCGCGGATTATTGATTGAAATAATTGACATGAAATAATTTTTTTAAATTATCCAAGACGGTGCATCGAAATTTTCTTAATGTCCCCTACTTACATTCCAACGTCAATCCCAAAAACCTATAAAATGTATAAACTTAAAAAACACTTTTGAATGGAAATTGACTCACGTTATGGCGTGACGGCCGTTTCGCTCTGCTTTTGTGGAAACAAGATGGGTCTTCAACATCATATAAAATTTTTTCAACAGAAAGTCAGAATATTTTCCATATTGTCACTTTTTATTTTAAGCAGCTCTCCTCTACAAGAGGATGATTTCTTGATAAAACTTCACATACATATTTTGCTCACTTTTCAATGCCTTTTGCCAATATTATTTATTTATCCTCTACAAAATAATTTAAAAATAAAAAAACATTTCTTAAAGTTTTCGAAATTTTCTCCAACCCCTTTGACTTTTCTAGCGGTAACAAGGCATATTGAACTTCTGCACCTACTTACCTTACACTTCCAATCAAAAAAGCTGAAATTACTCACAAACAAAAAGTTTAAAATTTCTTTGCCCCCCCCCCCCCACGTTTTTGAACGAAATTTTGTTTTTCACCTCCCCCCAAACACCAGTGAATTACGGTATCAAAAAGCGTTCAAATTACATTTAGTACAAATTTGTCGGTTTCTATCTGATAGAAAAAAGAAATTTCCAAAACTATTAACATTTAAAAAAATGAAAATGTTGACCCTGTTGAAATAGAAAAAAACTAAAATTTCCCCCCAAAAAATGTGGAAATAGGGGGGGAAAAATCCCGATTTTTGCTCGCGAACTGCTCGCCTACGAGAACAGTTGGGCACCCCAGTACTAGTGGCTTGTAATTCAGTTTTTAGTAATCCGCCAATGTTAACACTGTCACCGGTCAAAACTACTCGGTATTTAGTAAATTGATCCAAACTTGATTTTTCCACACTTTTGTCTGAATTCAAGATTTTCTCAATTCGAATTAATGCTTTTTAATAGAGAATAAATTGGGTGGAAGAAGGTATTAGGGTATACATTTTATTTGTCTCTGGTTCGCAAGCCATCCCTATGAGGTTCAAAGACCAATAAACCCCTCCTCCACCTCTTATGAGATATAGGCTAACTACAATATTCTTTAAAATAGTAGGTACTATATCAGTAATTATCTTAAGACAATTGGCGACCCCAAGCAAAACGCATTTGGCGGCCCTTCTGTTTGTAATATTGTGAATTTAATAATGGTGTAAGCCTGTCAAAATATCACAACAGGCTTTTCTTACATTGAATAATAAAAACAAATTCTAGTATGAAATGTTTTACAATGAAATATCAATGAATAAATAATTCAATTGAATTATAAAATAATATAATAAATTGTCATAGTATTCAGTAGGCTATATATTCGAAGCAACTGTGATTTAGGAACAATTTATTCATTTATTTGATTAATATATTTTAATACAAATAATATTAACCTTAATGATATTGATACAAATTATACTGATCAAAAGAAACATTGATTAATGATTATCACCATCACATCATATTAAATATAAAGCGAAATATAACTTTTATTTTTGTAGCAAAATCGTTGATAACTTTGGAGAAGTAAGGACGGGTAATGCTGTTTTTTGATGGAAATAATTTTTGATTATTATTTTGTTGTGCAAAAACATCGTAACTGTGCAGTGACTTTTGTATTTCTACATCGGTCACCGCTACAGATTCTGTCAACTAGCGCCGTGACTTATCTTATCTGAGTTACAGATAGCGGCGCTAACCGTTCGGACGTATCACTTCCCATAGTTATATGATGTATAATATTTTCCCCCTTGGAAAATACTTTATCCGCCACTGATTTTACACAAATGTTTTTTTTTATTCTTGCTTGTAGGGTATTCCATATTCCCAGGCGTTTCAGCCCCCCCCCCCCTTGGAAAGATCCTGGTTCCACCACTGGGTGATAGCGTAGGGTTAGCGTAGGTTTATGAAATCTCTTTATTATCTTATATTATTATGATTATTTCTATCTAATGTTTTTGTGAGTTATTTGAAAGTTAATCAATAATAATCTTATAATGTAATAACTTGGCAGCCCCAGGAGCCAGCCTTATTCGCAAGCCTATAAAGCCGGCCCTGACTATATATCAAAACCTAAAAACAAAACCTGATGAAGAAAAATCTTACAAATCATTGAAAAGTTATAAGAATTTTTTTAGATATTCAAATAAATTTTTATTAATTCCACAATCTTATGCCCGGTTTCTCAGTCGTTCAATAAATATTTTATCGGTTCGATAACTCTATTGAATCCATAAACATGACAATTGCGTTTCTTGAACAGTCAATAAACTTATTGAATCGATAACTCTCTCAATAAACTACAGTGCCAAAATCCTGCCTATAAATATTTATCGAATCGTTAAATGAACAGCTGATAATGTTTGATAAATTAGTGTTTGAAGTTTTGTTATGATTTGTGAGCCAGGTAGTGTTTGTGTTAGTTAAAAAAATGGATCTCGATTTAATTAGGTACAGCAGCCATTCAGACTATATTTGAGCTTTGAGCGTTATATTTGGCTCATTGCGCGTTAATCTTTTTCATATGCCGGCAAATCAGGACATTTTGTAGACAAAGTGATATTTTCAAAATTCATCGGTTTCCCAATGTAATTGGGTGCATAGCTGCACTCACATAAAAATACAGTCTCCTGGTGGCCAAGATATACGAGCAGAGCTGTGTATCGTATGCAGAGCTGTGTAGAAATAGAAAATGATATTTATCTATTAACGTGCAAGCAATCTGCAATGCCCAATTTTTATTTGCTTTTCACGGAAATCACTGCCAGATGGAGGGGTTCTGTTGACGATAGCACCAAATTAATTAGATCCATATGTGCTGACTTGGAAGGTGGGTTGTATCGGGGCAGCAGCTGCTACCTACTTGGGGATAGTGGATATCCATGCAGGAATGTACGTACGTACCGTACTCCTCTTCTACATCCTGCGAATGATGCGTTATAGCAGTGTATTTACGATATTTTTTTATGCATTTCCCTGTATATTTATCCTATGTATATTATATTTATTATTGCACAAATAAAAACATGTTTACTGTACTTAAATGACCTGTTTATTTATAATATAAACTTAAAAAAAACACTTTTAAATGGAAATTAACTCACGTTATGGCGTGACGGCCGTTTCACTCTGTTGTCTAGAGCATCGTCAGACGACCCACAGTACACTGACGATGCTCTAGACAACAGAGCGAAACGGCCGTCACGCCATAACGTGAGTTAATTTCCATTTAAAAGTAGTTTTTTCAAGTTTATATTACATATTAGTGGAAACAAGATGGATCTTCAACATCATGTTTATTTATTGCCCTTTACTTATTACCTGTTTATTTATCATCCTTTACTTATAGCCTGTTTGTTTAGTTATTTGAAAGTTCACCCCATTTCATAATATTGCATGACTGTGTCCTTTTTAGGTTAATTTAAAGATGGACACTAAAAGATAAAATAGCGAAATTGGTCTCGAAAGTCAAGTGGTATGAGGTTCAGATAATTTCATACAATCAAATATATTTATGAGAATATTATAAATATAATACAGTATAATTTATTCATCTAATAAGTAATTATTAGACCCTGGAATTATCTTATTAACTGTCAGAATAATTAAAGTCTGTTTCCCTAGATGCGTTTTAGTGATGCCATGAGCCAAATAAATAAATGGCTGTCATTGGTTTAGCTGGTGAGTGACGTCACTGTCATCCAATGACAGCCATTTATTTATCTGGCAAACGGCGCTGCGCTGCTAAAACGCGTCTTTGAAAACATATTTTAAACATATATATATATATACTGTTAAATATAACTAATATAAATATTATATATTAGTTAAATATAACTAACTTACTGCTGAAAATAACTAATCAAGCGCTGCCAGCTTAAGCTTTCTGCTTCTTTTTTTATTCTGTACTTTAACTCAAAATGGGGTGATTTTTTCAACAAGAATTGAATACAACTTTTGCTCAATTGTTCAACGTTATGCCTATATCTCAGAAAGGGGTTATTTATTCAAACAGCGTTGAATACGCTCTTCGAAGTTTTAAAAGGCTCAAACAAATTTCCCCCAAAAATCCCAACTTTCAATTTTCCCCTAAATTTTGCACCCCTACAATAATAGCCCTCACATTCAAATCAAGGGGTGGCAAAGCATTGTTCGTAATGCCCTCAACTTACCTTTAACCTCCAATTGCGAAATCCTTGAAAAAACAAATTTTCCAAAATTTCATTTGTTTAACATGTTCCATTTCAAGCGACCCTCTTTTTCTAGGGGATTATTTCACAAATGCATATTCTGCTGACTTTCTAATGCCTTAGGTGTGACTTTTAAAAATTATTCCACATCGCATTTAATACACATTTTTTCATTATATATGATAGAAGAAACGAATATTTTCAAACATATTAATATTATTTAAGAATTCCACAATTTCAACCCCCTCATTTTTTTTAAAGAGAATCCATTTGTGCCGCACACATCCCAATAGATTGCCTTGTGCTTAAAAATGAAAAATCAAGAAGATTTTCATTAAAAAAAATTAACAAATTTGTACAAATTTCCAGTTTTAAACCACTTTCATCCCCCTAAATGATATATTTTTCCAAATCGCACACATATAATTTCGTTTAACTCAAAAATCACTATAGAATAAAAAAAAAACCCAAATCAACCCCCCTTTACCCGGTAACTTGGGGCACGTTTTGGAAATGTCAGATCCCTCCCTATGGTTTTGAGCCCAACCGAGAATAAACCACTCACCTACAATCAAACCCCCATCATTGAATCTTCAATATTAATAAGTGAGTGAGTAATTCCAGAGTTGCTAATTTAAGTACTTAATTACTTTGAAGAACTTTTAGATGAAGTAGTGATAACTCAAATATTCCCGCATTGCAACATGTGCTGCTCCCCGTCGACGAGTTTTCTATCTGTAGAGTGCCGACATTTCAAGTATTCCCGCACTGCAACAGTGCTGCTCCCCGTGTTGAAATCATTAACGCATGGCGCTATCTCTGAATTAAATCATTAACTAGGAAATCCGCAAGCAATGTGATCAATCTGGTTGTTCTGTAATCTGTGCAGTGAGCTACTGAATAGTTTTTGTTGTATTATGGACTAGTGCTACGTAAGTTAAGTGTTCTTTTTCAACGTTTCTTTTTGAATATTATTGGACAGTTTATTGTAAGTTATTAATTAATTTTAGATCGGCCTTTTAACTTTTAGTGATTGATTCTTGTACAGTTTATTGAAAACTCATTATCAGTTGAACAATATCATGTTATCTGTTTTTAATTGCTTATTTTTCTGTAAGACATTACTGAACAGCGAGTGTTGTGATTATTTGTGTAAATAAAGTGCGAATGTAAATTTAAGAGTTGCCAGCGTTATTTTAGACATAGAACCCGTAACAATAAAAAAAAACAGCTATGCAGCTCTCATACATGCACACACATACATGAACATCAACACACCATCAACAATGATGTGATTTAAAAGAAATGCAAATATCAATATCCATCAAATTGTTTACTTAGTCCCATCAATAATCATGATAGTCTTCATAAAATAAACTGTCTCTATTAATGTTATTCATATCAGAAAAGAAAAATTGTTCAAGACTCACAATTTATTAGTTGCACTGCCCTTTTTGGCCTCCGAGCCAGTCCAAATTATTTTTCCGTCTACTGACCACACATTTTGAAAGCCATAAATCTCATAGACCTCAACTCTACGACGAGTCAAGTCCTCCCTCACAACTACCGTACTCCCGTTCCCTTGAGTTTTTTCTTTTGAGAGAAAACTTCCTGTCGTTGGCGATAGCTCACAAATTTTACAATTATTGGGCGCGACCAAGATGCTGCAGCAGATGTTCTTGAACAAGAACCAACCCGATGAGAGCGGTCAATATCACTGAGCTCGATATTCACACCAAGCTTATTTTTGCATAAGTCTATTTACTAGTCTTATTACAACAATAAGTTAATATTAACAACGCAGATCGTTACGGAACAAGAAATCCAAGATACAATATACTAAATAATGTATTATATTTAATAATAAAATAAAAAATCAGTTTTAAGTAAGAAACTATGTTACAAGCTACTTGCTGGCTTTGTCATGTCATAATCCTGGAAGTGTAAGTAAGACTTATTGCCACTAAGTATGACTCAACTAAGTCGTTCTTTGATAACAAACGTTCATAAATACGGCCCTAAATATCAGCTTTGGCTACAATAATATTGTATTTTGGTTTGGCCACACTGCTAGTAGACAGGCTCTAAACTTTGAATTTGCAACTATCTGGCAGTGTAGCTAACACCAAAATACAATATTATTGTGGTCAAAGCCGACATTCAACTGCGCATGCTGCCAACTTTACACTTTAGATGAAACACATTGTATTTTCTGTGAACTGTTTTGATGAAATTTTATTGAATAATTTTTGGTAAACTTCACATTTTAATATTGTGTTGCAATATTATTTATTTTCTTTGAAATTCCATAGTATGGGGATAATTCTGGAAGTTTCATCTTTTCTGTAATTCGGCTTGGCGTGCCGAGCTGCTGTAGCACGGTCGGTTTGTAACATTTCTACTCGCTATTCGCTTAATGCCGGCTCCACACATGCGGCATTCGGCGAAACCCGAGCAGCCGCGCGTCAAATCGCGAAAAGTATGGATGGGGGTTCGTATATTCGGCAAATAGCGAGCACTCGTGCTCGTCGTTTCCCGTATAGTGTCGGTCTTTGAATATTATTATAACTTCTTTGGTCTTTGACACACTTCAAAGTGGACGAATATTTGAGTATTCGGTAAAAGGCGAGCACCAGTCTGCCTACACACATTCGGCTGTCTACTTGCGAAGTGCTACCTGTTAATACTTTCAAATCCACATTAGATTTCATTTAAAACTTTTGTAAAATCTTGTTATTTTTTTAAATTTATAATCGTACCTGTTATATTTGTTGATTAATTAATTCTGTTTATTTATCTATTGCTATTTAATTATAATCTATTATTATTTTTCAGGGTCCTCTGGCGTATTTTTTTGTATTATTATCTTCTTTTTTTAACAATCTAATATTAAAACTGACACTGTATTTCACTTTTAAATAATGTTTCACTCACATATATTGGAGATGCTTGAGGAATGCATTTCACTTCTGAAAAGAAGCTTCGTCAGCCTGCCGCCAGGGGACCCCTGGCGGCAGGCTGACGAAGCTTCTTTTCAGAAGTGAAATGCATTCCTCAAGCATCTCCAATATATGTGAGTGAAACATTATTTAAAAGTGAAATACAGTGTCAGTTTTAATATTAGATTGTTCATTAAGTATTTCGTCATGGAAAACATCACAGATTTCTTTTTTTAACACTGTTAGCGCATTTCTTTGCTTATTTTTAAGCATTTTAGAAAATATGTTAATTAGGCTGTCTTAACAAAATTTATAATTAGAGCCCAGTTATCCATGTTGTTCAAATTTTGTTGTATTGAGTTTAATGAACCGATTTTTAATGCATAATAGGATAAGAATAAATATTTCATCAGGCATATCGTTTAAACAAAGATCAAATTCAAGGACTACTAATTAAACAATTAGTGTGAGAAATATTATGTTGATATCGCCCACGACCTCATTTTCCTTGGATTTCTTCTTCTCTTCAACAATAAAAATAGCCTCCAGCGATAACAATGAAGGCAGCACAAGAAATAATAACATCATCGTCATCCATGTTTGTTTGCTATTCTACGAATTGGGCTAGTCTTGCAACGAGCACTGTGCTCTGAAAATCGGCGAATACCAGAACGAGCAGCTCGCCACTTGGCAAATATTCGGCTCTAGCCGAATGCCGCATGTGTGGAGCCGGCATAAGGGTTGATTACATTGGGATAGTTACTCGCTAAGCGAGTTGGAACCTTACAGACCAGTCTCTCAACTTTGGATTTGGTCAAATTTGCTACTCGCAGGCCGAGTAGCCAACACCAAAATACAATATTATTGTGGCCACCGTCGACATTAAACCGCGCAGGCTGCCAACATAGCACTTCAGATGAGATATATTGTATTTTCTGTGAACTGTTTTGATGAAATTTTATTTTATAATTGTTGGTAAACTTCATATTTTAATTTTGTATTGCAATATTATTTATTGTCTTTGAAATTCCATAGTATGAAGTAATTCTGGAAGTTAAATTTGTTATATAATTCGGCTTGATATGCTGAGCCGCTGAAGCGTGGTTGGTCTGTAACTTCCTATTCGCTACTCGCTTAGCGAGTAACTATCCCAATGTAATCGACTCTCTAGCTAGTAACTATCCCAATGTAATCGACCCTTTAGACACTAATGGGTTGATTACATTGGGATAGTTACTCGCTAAGCGAGTAGCGAGTAGGACGTTACTGACCGACCGTGCTACAGCAACTCTGCATACCAAGCCGAATTATATTAAAAATTTATCTTCAAGAATCATCCCCATACTATGGAATTTCTAAGACAATAAATAATATTTCAACACAAAATTAAAATATGAAGTTTACCAACAATTATTCAATGAAATTTCATCAAAACAATATACAATATATCTCATCTGAAGTGTTATGCTGGCAGCCTGCGTGATTAAGTGTAGGGTTTGGCCACAATAATATTGTATTTTGGTGTTGGCTACTCTGCCAGCGTGTATAAATGTGACCAAATTCAAAGTTGAGAGCCTGTCTACATTGAATTTGGTGACATTTATACTCGCTGGCAGAGTAGCCAACACCAAAATACAATATTATTGTGGCCAAGCCTACACTTAATCACGCAGGCTGCCAGCATAACACTTCAGATGAGATATATTGTATATTGTTTTGATGAAATTTTATTGAATAATTGTTGGTAAACTTCATATTTTAATTTTGTGTTGCAAGATTATTTATTGTCTTAGAAATTCCATAGTATGGGGGTGATTCTAGAAATAATTTTTTTAATATAATTTGGCTTGGTATGCTGAGCTGCTGTAGCACGGTCGGTCAGTAACGTCCTACTCGCTACTCGCTTAGCGAGTAACTATCCCAATGTAATCAACCCTTAAATTTGCCTCTTGTTCTTGTACCTACCATCGAAGCGTTTGACAACAGCTACAGCTACAGTAAAAAACAGTACTCCAATGCTGCAGCAATTCCCTAAACTTTTATAGAAGCATTGATTGTGTTCGTATCTTTTTCTGTTTATAGAATAATAAGGATACATTTTTTGAAATATACAGTTTCTGGAAAAGAGTTTAGTGAATGATAGCTGCTATAAAATATAAATAGGTTTTTAAATTTATTTTCCTTCAGTGGGATCTTAACTGAATATCGTGCTCTACCGGAGTTTTGGATTTTATTATTATTATTATTATTATTATTATTCCAATAACTAGTTTGTCATCGGTATGTCTTTCCCAGGTGAGATTTACAAGGATTTGAGTTTCTTATTCTATTTTATTATTAGGAAACGAATTTTTTTGCCAACACAGAAATTTTGAGGTTAAGCTTTTTGGTAAACTATATTGACTAGTTTTGATTTATTCCAAGGACCTTCCCTCCATTATTTTGCCATACTAACGAACTGTAATGGTTTGGCATTATAGTAACTCAATATTAAAAATACAGTAACGCTGTCCTAGGCTGCAATAAAATCTTGCAGGTGTGAAAGCAATTAGTAAAGTCGCACAATGAAGTTACGATACTACGGGATAGAGTCAAAATCCTTGATACAGACTCAATACCATTTCTACATATCACTTTGTCTTGAACCATTTCGCAGATGTATGCTCTGGTATCGAATCTTCACTGTTGACGATTATATTATGATATTAGCAAAATCGATATTAGCAGCTCGCTCCGCCCTGGCCGATTCAGTCCAACTTTAAATTTTCTAAATTGGACTACGGTACTACAATTTCTTAAAGGTGTGTAAAGTATGAAAAGTAGATTAAGTTATGCATCTAGGAGTAAAAACTAGACTATATTTATATTTTCGGTTCTTTTATTAGGAAAGCTTGAGTACTAACTGTTTCCTACCCAGGCTTCAATCGTGTCCAACTTCAATTGTATCGTACTTCTGCGGAGATGATTAGGAGTGCCAGTGGCCTCATCACTTTCAGAGAAAATAAACGAGAAACATATTTCTTCATTCAATAGTTAATTTGATTTTTATCTTGCCCCTCACTTCTATCAAGCAGTCAGTCTGCCACCTCCTGGCCGTAAATCGCCGCCAGTATTACTGCAATAATTTAAATTTCAAAATTGCATTGCATATTCTCTATAACGAACAATGGGATTGGAAATTCGGTGTATTGATACCATACATAAAAAATAACACTCGTTCTGACAAATTATATGAAATCAGAAGTTCCTTTCTTAAAAGGCGCAACAGACAACCAAAGGTTCATCTTCGTGGGCCCAAGTGGATTTAGCTAGCCCCCCCCCCCCCCCCCTTACAGCCAAAGGGAAAGAAGCCTTGGCCTAAAAGCCATTTTCAGAGTGAAATTTGCTCCTAATCGTTTATTGATTTTATTTTATTAGGTACTTCAAAATAAGTATAGAATTATATTTCATTTGCAACAACCTGGAGAACTTTATGTGGTGAAAGCGTGATTTACTTTTTTAATATTTTAATTTGAATTATACCGTATTTTGCTCATGGGAGTCCTATTAGCTGAGTAAGTGTAAATTCATCAGTGAGTAGCGGTGTAGCCCATATCCTTTCTACTTCATTCAATGCAAAAGTGGTTTTGTTTGACAGATGATTAATATTAGTTCAAATACATTGTAAAGGATTACATAGAAAATTTCTGTTTAAGATATCTCCAAGACAAATTTGAAACACTCAAATTAGAATTTTTCGGGGAGAACCCCCGAGCACCATTTTATTATTACTTATTACCATTCCAAGGTAAGATTATCTTGCACAAATTTCTTCATGCCTCTTCTACCTTACAACATAACATTTTCTATAAAGTAGGCCTAAATCATAATTTTTCTCTCATGTTGCTTCAGTTCATAATTTTAGTAATGATTATTTGCTTAATTAGTTTTTTCTATGTTCATAATTTTGTGCACCTGCGTTGGTCCAGGATTTTATTCTTAATGGACAATATTCAAAAAACAAATATAAAACATATTACAGTACATTATATTCATTTATTATCAAGATTTATTAGTTAGTCCAAATACCCATTCTAAAGAAAGGCTAAAATGACTAAATGTGATTACTTTTCTTATATTTTTTCTAATAGATTCTATTAAACTATTATGTTTCAAGATAAAATGTCAATTCAAATAATAGAAAGTGGAAATATTTTGACAAGTAGAGCATTTCAAACGCTAGATCCTTTCAATCGGTGTGAGTTGGGATGTATGCATGGGAGAATGATAATATTGGTGTCACATTTCAGGGAATTTCATTTGCTAGATGAACGTTTTGAGAAACTTTTCTGTTTAACCCAAAATTGGGTTGTTGGTTTTAATTTATTTTTTTTAAACTGCAAAATTTTTGTAAAAAAATATCTAAATTTCATCTAAAGAGAAATTTTACTTTTTTCCAATGTTACTGGTATCAAAGTAGAAGCTATCATCAAAAATTTGAGTCCAGCTTCGC
The DNA here is from genome assembly GCA_948455865.1 of Conomelus anceps. Classification (NCBI taxonomy): domain Eukaryota; kingdom Metazoa; phylum Arthropoda; class Insecta; order Hemiptera; family Delphacidae; genus Conomelus; species Conomelus anceps. The sequence goes on from OX418216.1 coordinate 88,917,247, forward strand.
ATTTTTATTTCCAGTTGATTTTGATTTATAGCTATTTCGATACCGAAAAATCGTCATTTTTCAACTATAATGGGCTGAGAAGAATGAACTATCATTCTATAAGGTGCAATTGACCTTTCAAAGGTGGGGAGGAGGTTCCAACGTAGGGGACGGAGTTTGATACCAAGTGGGTCCCCTCCATCCCCTGACTACATTTTGGAGCGAAATGGTAGGGTTGCTAATAGTATGAGGTCCCAGGAATATGAAAATGTCCTAATTAATATTTTGGAGTCATTTACAGTAATTCCAGAATTCACCTGGTTTTAGTAAAACTATATTTTCACAAATCTTAAAATGCTTGAATTTTTTATTTATTGAAGATATATTCATTTTTCATCTACATCTGAAGGGAATTTAATGTTCTACAATTTTCTTCAAAACACTGTAAAGTAAACAAGTGGGGAGCTAGCTGGATAAGAATTTTGATAACAGATCACTTCAGAAAATTATCCATTGTGTAGAACTTATTACTCGGAAACCGTCTGAGTTTGTAAAATTATGCATAGGAGCAAAGTTTCAGTAAATTTAGTGAGCTTCAAATCCGTTTGATAACATCACAAAAACGCCCTATTTACGAATTATAAGCAGAAAACTGGTACCTTTACCCCACCCCCTCCCATTAGAGACATCGGTTTTTCATGGGAAAATATTATACACTAGCGCTTCACCCGTGCGTCGCAACGGGATTTTAGTTATTATGGCGGTACTCGGCGAATTATGAAGAGCTTAGCACAAACCGCATCTTCGTAGCTTTCCTAAAATGTTATTTTTTGTTTGGTTAAATTGCTATTAGAAATTTTGTTTTTTTTCACCAAAGAAATAATGAATGAAACAAGCTGATCTTTGATTCTCCAGTCATATGTTTCCTACATGACTGCAATGCTCTGACTACACAGTAGGCCCGTTAGTCTGCAGACAGCGTAAATAACGTCGCTGAGGGCCCACCATTTGATTAAAAACTGTTGACTTCTATCAGAAGCTCCTTTAAGGATAGATCTCTCCTTTGTGTCCTTCAGCGAGGACTTTTGAACTCCCAAACTTTACAGGAACCATCTTGGGACTATTCTACATCGTACCTGAAAATTTAATGAAAATCGGTTCAGTGGTTTCAGAGTTTACTGGGAACATACATACATACGTACGTACATATGTAGTAATGGGCCTAGTACATTTATGTACATACTAGGCCCAATACTACACATTCCCGAAGAAATTGGGACTACCTGATTTTGTTCCTGAAACGGCACTTCTTTATTCCATTTTTACAGGACTAAAAATATATTTTTAATTTTCCTTAACAAGAATTATATCTAATATTAAAACTGACACTGTATTTCACTTTTAAATAATGTTTTACTCACATATATTGGAGATGCTTGAGGAATGCATTTCACTTCTGAAAAGAAGCTTCGTCAGCCTGCCGCCAGGGGTCATACTTTGTTGAGGTTAGGATGAGCAGCCATTATGTAGTTAAAAATTGCGTTTGATTAGAATTGTATTTGGTCACGAAGCTGACGAAGCTTCTTTTCAGAAGTGAAATGCATTCCTCAAGCATCTCCAATATATGTGAGTAAAAATTATTTAAAAGTGAAATACAGTGTCAGTTTTAATATTAGATTGTTCATTAAGTATTTCGTCATGGAAAACATCACAGAGAAGAATTATATATTTAATCCTGTTTTTTAAATCATATTCCAATCATGTTCATAATTGTTATTATATTTTTTGTTATATTATAAAGGAAATTCATGAACTGAATAATATTCATGAAATCATATTTCACTAATCTCAAGTTTATAAACAGTATATCCGGTAGGCTGATTGTAGACATTTAATGATGACTTCTGAAAACAGTTTGAGAAGTTGGCTTTCGCTATCTTCAGTATTGTTCTGTCATCAATTGGTTAATGGTTCATTCGACAGCTATTCTTTGGGAACACCAAAATTTGGGACCATCAAATTTGTTCATAAAAACCAAATATACTACTTGAAGAAGGATGCAATTTTTTATACAGTTACATTATTGAAAATTATTGAGCAATTTTTTAGTGTCAGCCAATTCCTTGAATTGGCTAGAGAGTATCATTGTGCAATATACCGTTCAAATAGAATAAATAAATCTATGTGGCTGTTAAATATATACATGTGTAGGGGTTTCAGTGTTTCACTGCCTTCCTTCTTTCAATCGAATTCTCCATCTCTGCCGGTCCTCCCATTCACCATCCCATAAATTGATTTCTTCCATAGCCTCATCCACTTCATTCCTCCATGATCTTCTTGGTCATCCTCTTCTCCTCCACTCAATCCTCTTGGACTCAAATCAGTAACAATCCCAGTCCATTATTTTTAAGCACTCGCCCCTGCATGGCCATACCACATTAATCATTTTTCATTGGTGAGCCTTATTATATCATACTCAAACTTGAGCCTAATGTCCTCGTTTCTAACTCTTTCCATTCTGATGACCCTCAGCATCTCTCCAATACTCAATTTCTACAGCTCTTATCTTATTTTCATTTCTATTATTTGTTACCTGTAAACCATATTTCCAGGTTTACCAGGTAAACCCCCAATTCGCATCCCTTGCCTCACTATACTTTCCACTACAACTAACAATCTTACTTCTACTACTAAGATAAGATTCAAAGAACTTCAGCTCATTTCCATGGATGCCAATATTTTATCATGTGGTGCCATGCCAAAAGCCTTGACCAGGCCTAGAAACATTAGCAACGTTTTTTTATTTGCTTTAAATCCAGAATAAATTGCCTCAGTTAAAAGTTTCTAATGCATTTTTGGACATATATCCTGCTGGAAACCAATCTGCCTTTTGTCTAAAATTTTGCTAAGATCCAAATATTCTACTAAGTTAATCTTCTCTTCACCAATCTCTCTACAATTTTTGAAATAGAGCTCAGCAAACTTATTGGTCTATAATTTTGACATTGATCTTTGCTTCCTCCTTTGTATAATGATATCACTTTGACATGTTTATAAAGTGATTAGGGAAATATCTGCATAGAAAACATTGATTTCAAATTACGGACAGAGGCTTAGAAATTGTTTCACTCAATAACTTATTACAATAATACATTATTGGATATATTATCCCATCCAGGTGCCTTGTTATCACTTGTAGTTTTTATAACGTCCTTGACTTCCTTCTTGGTAACTATATTTAATTTGAAAGAATCTTCCATTACTATTGATTATGTAGGTTGATGTTGGATGGGCCCACCTATCTCTATTTCTTCTGCTTTATTTTCCCCTAAATTTACGAAAAAGTCATTTAAAGCATTCAAATCCTGAACAACCACAGAATTTTTTTTTTTAGTCTCTGTTAACTGCCTCATTAATCAAGGACCATATCTTTTTAGGGTCACCCTGTGCTTGCTGCATTTCTATTTGATAAGATTATTTGCTTTTCTAATTATGTAAACTATTCTATTTCTGTGTCATGTAAATTTCCTTTTCAATTCTAAATTGAATGGCTCATTTTCAACTTTTTAAACAATTTTCTCTTATTGAAATGTATTTAAGAATCCCATTGGACTTCCATGGCTTCAGCTGTTTCTTAAACCAATTAGCTTTTCTAACTACTGTAGCTTTTTCTTATGCTAACAAATTTATACATCATTGCCTCCACCCATTCTTGTCGAACTAATTCCCAATTTAATAAAGTACTAGCATCAGTGCTTAATTTCTAAAATTTTAGATGTGGGAACGCTCATTTATTCTTATAAACCTCTGTATGCCTCTATTTTCTAATAGGGCCAACTAATTAATCATTAAATCATCCCCACGCCCCACCCCGTTAACATCTCGGTGTCTACTCTAAATTTCCTATAAATCTGTTTCGATTTGCACCAACCATTTTGTATGAAGCTTTTAACAACCAAAACCAATACACTTTTTCAATGAATGGTAAAATAAAAACAAATAAAGCATTTTTATTTATAATACATATTACTACTATTTTCTGAAAAAGTAGCTTATCATCTATTTTTAATATCACAGCTTGAACTGTAATTTGTTATATTTTTCAAAAACATTTCGCCTACAAAGTGCAGAAAAATTTTTATGCCTTCAAAATAAACCCACTTCTTGAAAAAGAAAGGAGATGTTTAATAACAACAGGCAGAAAAATAAAAAAAGGTTTGATAGCCTAAATATTAAATTAAACCATTGAATAGCTGCTAGTAGTAGTAACACTGTTTAATTTTTTAAATTTAATGCAATTTTAAAAAGTTTAAGGTTTTTATATTTGCTGATTATTAAGTAGGTGTACGGTTTTGTAATCTAATATTGTAATGCAAAGCCTAGACCTTTGGTAAATTAGTTGTTTGTTGATTCTAAAAAGTAAAAATACAAAACAACAATAAAAACCAACTCTAAATAAAAAAAACAACAATTTTTTGTGAAGGGAAGGTGTGAGAGGGGTATTGCTTTGTTATTGTGTAGCGTGGACGAGGATGACTGGCCTCCCTCGCTTATTCCATGCATGACTCGTCACAGCTCACAATCGTAAAAGTAAAGCACAGCCCCGTTTCTTGGGTTTCATCCGCGAGCGGGAGCCCTGTACACGCGCACAGATCTCGCTTCGCCCTACGCTACAGTACTTCATTATTATTATTCGCAATATTTCGCATGATCATCTGAATAAATAGCAAGATGAGACACCTTCAGAATCAGATTGGCGCAAACTATGCATTCCCTTGCATTCCGGCCGTTCCCTTGCATTCCCACGGAAATTAACCCCTGACTAGCATTTAATAACAGTTTTTATTAATAGATTTCACTTCAATGGCAACATAAAATACATTGCTTTCAATCATTAATTTCATAAATTGGCATGTAATAATGAACGTTATTGTTTTCCAAATAAAATGTTTTTAAAGCTCAGGTAAGGCAATATTCTTCAAGAGAGATAATTTTGAATAACCGCCTCACAGAAGTGTTTTTAGCTTCCATTTCAGCAGTTGTGTAGATCCATATTGTGTGAGTGCAATCAAGGTAATTAGAAGTGGTACTTCACTTCTAGTTACCATGATTGTCATTATAAACCACAATTACTTTTTTGACCACCATTGTTGGACAAAAAATTCAAGAGCTGCGAAAGGCTTATTTTTGAGTGCTAAGTTTAAGATTTTTACATCATTTGAAGGAGTCAAAAACATATTGTAACAGTTTTCCACCATGGGTTCAGGGATTTATTTGTATTAAAAACGAACATTACAAAATGAGACTGAAATTTATCAAATATCACCAATAAATAACAAATAAACTGAATCTGATAACTACTATGGCACAAGATTAAAAATTAAGAGATTTATTTTAACATGGTGGTTCCAAAACTTTTTTGCATCATGGACCCCTTGCCCTAATTTTCGGTTTTAGGTGGACCCCCTGCATAAATGTCATTATTTTTTCTTAATTCATCAGTTGAAATGTCCTTTTCATAGCTGGTAAAGTAGGCCTACTACTACTGATAGCATTTATAAAACAGTATTATGCAAGTAGACGTATATATATATACTATATACCACATATACCTGATCATGCAATCCAAAGATATTCTCTATCATGGATCCCCATTAACGTATCATGGACCTCCAATCTTATTCTCCACCCAGGGGGTCCAGACAGACCACTTTGGGAACCAATGCTTTAACACAACTAATAAATTAACATTAATTGTAATCAATTGATCAACTAACTCAAATAATCTACAATGAAAACTTCTCTAATAATCCTATTGAAATTTCAATTCTAATAACAATTACAGATCGTTCAACTCTACTAATTAATTATCAAATCTCAACAGTTAACAGTACTCTTCTAGTTAACAGCTCTCTTACAGGATTACAGATCCATTAGCACTGCTATTAATCAATTTTCGTCTGTTAATAGTTCTCTTATCAAAGTAACTTTATAGATTGAATTATAATCGATTTACCTTTCACCCCAGATTGTACAACTGCTTCACCACAGACACATTCAGCAGTAGGGAGTCTTCAAATTACAATTCACTTATAAACTCACAACACATGGAAAATAAACAATAGCTCCTGATTACACAAAAGACCATTGCCTCTATACCAAGACAGAAAACATACACTCATGGAGGTCTCACACATTTCAATCTTCAGAAACTAACTCTCTGATTCACTCATTCACACCAGGGGCTGCCTTATATTGGGTCCCCTTGTTCTAGAACGTTCTTCACCCTTCCAACACAATCCATGAATGAAAGGCGACAACAGTGTCATTGACCACAGGAAGTTTTGAGATGTGACCTAATTTAGGTGTTGACAAGTTGTGACCAATAGCCTTTGTTTCCAATGGGCGAGGGAGCAATGACCTGGGACAGAAAGAGAGAGAGAGCAAGTTGCTTCACACCCCCTCTTCCAAGAATACTCACTTTCTCCTTATCTCTAGCTCCTTCTGGAAACTTCCTTTGGCTCCTTGTCAATCAAGCATTGACTGCATGTTGGTGATTAACTTCTACTGGGAACCTCCAAGTTTTCCCCTTGCTTGTTCTCACTTGGGTGGGCACTCTTCCATGAATTCCTCTAAGATTTTATTTTTACTTATTAGAAAAAATGATATTTTGCATGTCTGAGTAGAGCTTAGACATTTGTAATTTTTATTTTATTATTGTTGTAAAATCGCAGCATAATTAATAGTGTATGTCATTCAAAACAAGTATATAATACTTTTCATTGCTTATTTTTCTTTTCCAGATCCACTAGCTCTGGAAGTAATTTCTTCAGGGAAAAAGCAATTATCTGAAATGTCCTACTTCATTGACACTGTCAAGAATATGTTGAAGATGCTGAGAGAAAGCAGCAAGACCAAAGCACCCACAGGTCCAGGGTATGACTCATTTCTCAAGTGCAGTCTTTGCTATTTAGGTGAGTCATTCCAGAATGGTAAGATTGAACTAAGTGATGATGGTCGTCTCACAGCCAGAGACATTGAAAGGCATCTGAGTAGCAAAGAGCATCATAAGAATGTCAATGAGATGCGCAAACCTGGATACATGACTTGCATGGTATGTGATTGTGATATTGAACTATCTTATGATAATTTTGTTTCTGAGAATATGATTATACCGCACACCAGGGAACTGGATCATGAGGCTAATCATTCTAAAGTTAGAAGTAACATAAGGAAGTATATTGAAGCTGAACCTGCCAGCTATCAACTCATGCCTTCAGAGATGGGCGAAATGGAGCATGCTGTGAGCTCATTGTCAATGAAGGTTGGGATTTTGAAAGGATCTTTCTCTGACTTCATAAAACAACAAAAAAACAGAGCAGATGAGGAGAGATTCAGTGGAAATGGCAATCAAAATCACTTTCATGGCCAGACTCCAGTACAGCATGGAAGCCATTATGAAGTTCCTTATCCACTGAAAAGAACCAATCCATTTAAGGAACCAGCCATGAAACGAGTTGACCATGTCAATGACTCTTCAATGAAGCAAGTTGATTCATTCAAAGGCCAACAGTTCAACTCACCTCCATTCAAGAAACAGAGACCAGTTGAAAATCAGTTTTCATCTGGTTTCAGACCAAAAAGAGACATGCAGCAAAACTATTCATCAGCTCCTCCTTTCAACCAACCACAAAATGTGTCCAAATTTGGTCCAAACAATCGTCCCAAACGTCCTCATTTATGGTGCAACTTATGCATGTGTCCTATCATGCTTGAAGCTGACAGAACACGTGTTTATAAAGTTCTTGGCTCTCACTTGAAGGGCTACAAACATGGCTACAACCAGGAGAATAGTAATAGCAAATTTAGATTCTTTAGATGCAGCGTTTGTGATTGTAAAATTTTAATGTCTATTGACCATGACATTTGTCTGAAAAATCTTGACAGCCATCTTGATGGTATCACACATATTGAAAACTTTACACAAGATGAGATCAGTTTTGCTCTTGAGTGAGTGTTGAAGCCAGAATGTACTATGCATTCTTCTATACTGAATGGAAGAGTATACTGAGTATACTGAGGATAAGCACTCCATTTCCATAAAACTGTTATTATCATCTATTATTATCTTGATTGAATGTGACTAGTAACTAGCTGTAACAGTGATGCTCATTTTGAAAAGGGAGTTCCATTACTATTATTATTAGTTCCTGTTTATAATGAAGTAAAAAACATTTTGTCACTTGATTGATGCCTATCTTTGTAGCCGTCAATTCAAATCAATATAATTATTTCCACCTGTGAGATTGCAGTTCAAATAAAAACTGGATTTTATTCAAAACTTTCAACAGCTTGCAAGATTTGAATATTGAGAACAGCTCCTGCAGACACATAGCTGTATGACAAGTAAGAAGCTCAAATTTAATTCTTTTAACTAAAGAGAATTTAAGACAAATATCATTGCTGGAATTTTGTATAGATGGAATGTCCTTATACTTGGTATACAATATGAATATATTTAAAACTGCAATTCTCTGGATAATATCCAGCTTCAATCAAATAATTTGATATAGGAAATAATACATATAGAACATGAAAAATCGAATTATCTTTATCAAGATGACATGTAAATGCAAAGAAAATTGAAAGCTTCCAATTGTATAATTTTGACCAGGGCCATATTATTGGGACTGGTTGATAAAACAAGCTTATAAAAATGTGGATATTGAATAAAAAATTAACTCAGTCTTGTTATTGGTTTAATACTTTAACCAAGCCTCAATAAGATAATTTCTCAACAATCTGTTGTTAGCTGGTCTAACTGAAATGGGTGAAAATTGATTAATGAGTTTTGTTAGAAACTCATAAGCTCTATGAAAATCAGATTTCATACCAGTATCTTTTTATGTAGAAATTTTACCATTTAGACAGGATCTAGATGAACCTCAAAACGAATTCAAGAATGATCAGTAGTGCAAAAGTGAATTGCCTGTGAGTGGTCATCCTATGTTGCCCAATATGGACAAAGAATGTGACAAGTAACTAGCTCTAACAGTGATGATCATTTTGAAAAGGGAGTTCCCTTATCTTGATGTATCTGTTAAAATTAAATGATGACAATAAAATTAAATGACAATAAAATAAAAATTAAAATTAAATGATTGACAATAATGATTATTAAGGATCTGACAGGGCCCTTTTGAAATGATGCCAATGTCTATCTGTCTGCGCTCTAGCTCTTGAAAGGAAGATTCTAGGCTTTAAATTTCATATATTGCTACCTCATGTTCAAAGTTCAATCACTATTGATTTTGGGCTTTGTGGGTCAAATATAAAAATTATTATGATGAAAAATGGGTCATCACTACAGCAACTAGGTTAGTTTTAGGCTAATTCAAAATACAGTGACTTATATAATATACAGTGTAACCATTGATTGTGTAACTCCTCACTTTTGATTGGATAATTCGGTCAGGTGGTGGGCCTATAGGGTGTGAGCTGAAACATCGGCTCTCCCCTGCATGTGGCAAGAAAAAGAAAGCTCTCCAAAGACAAATATACAAACAAGAAAGATATGCATATTATTTATGTTTCAATTTGCAACAAGCCATTTCAATTTTTGAACCAACTTCCAAACAAGAGGAGGCTCTCAATTTGACCTTTTTTTCTTTATTTTTTTCTCTTTGTAGTGGTGAAGGTGATATTGTGGAAGATATTCATAATGAATAATAATACGAAATTGTCACAACCACATTTATTAAAAATATAGTGATACTAGTTTCAGATGTTACTCCATTGATAATGGAGATTGATAATGGAGTAAAATCCAAAACTAGTATCTCTATATTTTTAACAGTTGTGGTTGTGACAATTTTGCCTTATTATTTGTTATTTTTTAATGTTTGTACATCAATTATTCAAACACTATTGAACCAATTTTGATGATTTTAAACAAAAAGGAGCATTCATCGATGTCTTCATTTCAATTTTGTTCAAATAGGATAGTTTCACAGTCAGATAACTGGTGTCATTCACCAGGACGATCATTGTGTAATATGGAATGCTTCACACCTACCTGAATGTGCTTCACACCTCTAATCATAAGATTCAATCTAATTCTGCCAGGTAAATGACATCGGTTATCCAAAGCCAGTTTTGTGTGAAACAAGCCTGTGCTGTACCGTTCTGACCAATCAGGTGAATTCAATTTGAATTAAGAATAAGAAGAATATAATATTTGTTTTCATAAGAACAGATGGAGTCTTAGGAATAAGGTTATACTGTATAGTTTCAATCATGATTTTGAGTGAAAACTGTTTTGAGATCATTAATTTAAAAATTAATTGAACAATATTCTTCAAAAATTTTCTAAATACAATATTCTACATTAAAATAGAAAATCTGTGACATTTTCCATGACGAAATACTTGATAAACAATCTAATATCAAGACTCACACCATATTTCAATTATAATAAATTGAAAACCAGTTTCAGTTTTGATATTAGATTAGAGAGTTGTAGAATTTTACTTAGTTTATTATCTTTTCTTATAGGTATAGGAAATAGGTATTTTTGTTACTTTAGTTCATATGTTATACTAGCTGGCCTGACATGCATTGCTATAATCTCATAAAAAACTGTCCTTCATTTTATTATTTGTCACCTCCCACTAAGGTTACATTTCAAATATCAACCTTCTAGGACTATTAGGGAAGAAGTTAGTCCTAGGGCTCTTCCAGCTGATCACAGTTATTATTTCTAACTTTATGCACCTTTTTTAAAGGCCCAACACAATTAGTCATATGCCATTGACCAAATCTGACCCAAGATTCATATTCCATATCAACATCATGATAGAACCAATTTTACCTTTTTCTTTTATTTTTTGAATATTACTCATTTTATGCATTGTACCCGTCCTTCGTACGGATTATGTTTAGAAATACGACTAAATATGTTTCGGCTTTTTTGATAGCAACGATCATGAAGTTGTTAGCAGCTTAGTTAACAACTTAGGATGTAAACAATTCAGTGACAGTTATCAGAGAGAATATTTGAGAACAGCTGATTGATATATCATCATAAATTACGTGATTTGTTGCTGTACTTATGTGGTAATAATAGTGCTACCTGGCGAATTCCCAAGAGCCTAGCACAAACCGCACCTTCCTAAAATGTTAATTTTTGTTTTGATAAATTGAAATTAGAAAATTTTGTTTTTTTTTCGACAAATTAATAATTGATAAAACATAATATGAGCTTTGATTCACCAGACATATGTTTCCTAAAAGACTGCAATGCTCCGACTACACAAGTCTGCAGACAGCGTAAATAACGCCGCGAAGGGCCCACCATTAATATTTGAGAACAGCTGATTGATATATCATGATAAATTATGTGATTTGTTCTTATCTATATAAATAAAATTGAAGTTTTGTCTGTACATTTATCAGAATTGTATATTTTTTGGTTATTTTTACGTTTTATACATTAAATAAGCCAAAAATAGTCTTATCTCACTTTCTGTCTGTCACGGCCCCAGAGGCATTTTCCGCGGCCTTCTCCTGAAAAACGAGAGCATCGATCGGGATTAAAGTTATTTATCAGTATTGAAAACCTTTTTGACAATGTCTTTAGCTATAAAAAACTAAATTAACTTTTTTTTTAACAGAATAATAAACGTTTAAAAACCAAGTATTGTGCGATTTTGGATACATTTCTTCTAAGTTTTATTACCACATAACAACAAATCACATAATTTATCATGATATATCAATCAGCTGTTCTCAAAAAATATTCTCTCCGATACCTGTCACTGAATTGCTTACGTTCTAAGTTGTTTACTATTAAGGGCCCGTTCACACATTACAGTTTTTGTGCGGTACAGTAAATTTGCTGTATCAGTTATTTTGCAGTGCTTTCGTTTGCATGTACGTTTCATATTGTATGTTCACACAATACTGTTTCGACTGGATCCAGTAAAAAAGCTATTCTAGCCGAATTCGGTTTTGTCTTCAAAAACTGTATCGCTAAAATCAGCTGTACCGCAAAATAACTGTATCCATATCCGGTGGCACATGTATTGTACCGGTAATGGATATGTTCAAACGATACGCTTATTACGCTGGAAGCAGTCTTCAGTTCGTCAGCATTGATCTTCTTCATTGATATTCTTCAGCATTGATCTTCTTATTAGTGAATTCCAGTGTCCAGAAATGGAAGATATTAATTGTGAAAATTTAATTTCTCTAATATATGAGAGACCGACCCGCCTTGTGGGACAAGACTTAAGATTAATATAAAAATAAAGAGAGAAAATTATCAGCGCGGCGAGAAATGTGTGGAATATTGAAACCAGAATTTGCGTACTTTGATCAAAATTTAAGAAAAACCTTCTGTAAGTAACTTATTTAAAAAAATCTTACACAAATTAAAAAAATCCTGACTGGAATAAATAAAACTGAACTGGAAGCGCGATGGAAGAAGGAGGAGAGCACAACAATAAGCAGCAAAGCCGGACCGTGTGAACATGACAGTACAGTTGACGCCGTACAGTAAAAAAACCGTACCGCAAAAAACTGTAACGTCTGAACGGGGCCTAAGCTGCTAACAACTTCATGATCGTTGCTATCAAAAAAGCCGAAACATATTTAGTCTTATTTCTAAACATAATCCGTACGAAGGACGGGCACAATAGCTAGTGTGGTAATGAAACTTGGAAGAAATGTATCCAAAATCGCACAATACTTGGTTTTTAAACATTTATTATTCTGTTAAAAAAAAAGTTAATTTAGTTTTTTATAGCTAAAGACATTGTCAAAAAGGTTTTCTATACTGATAAATAACTTAAATCCCGATCGATGCCCTCGTTTTTCAGGAGAACGCCGCGTAAAATGTATCCAAAATCGCACAATACTTGGTTTTTAAACGTTTATTACTCTGTTTAAAAAAAAAATCTAGTTTTTTATAGCTAAAGACATTGTCAATAATGTTTTCAATACTGTTCAATAACTAAAATCCCGATCGATGCTCTCGTTTTTGAGGAGAAGGCCGCGAAAAATGCCTCTGCGGCCGTGACAGACAGACAGAAAGTGAGATAAGACTATTTTCAGCTTTTTTAATGTATAAAACGTAAAAATAACCAAAAAATATACAATTCTGATAAATGTACAGACAAAACTCTAATTTTATTTATATAGATTACTCATTTTATGCATTGTTTTTCCTGATGAAGATTATCTTGTAATCAGAAAGTATTACACAAATACATGTACATTCAGTCCAGTAGACTGAATTGAGTTATACTAAACCTTGCTGGGTAACAGGGGCGCCATTTGGGGGGGGGGGGGGCAGGGGGGCCTAGGCCCCCCCCAAAGATCGGATGAATAATTTGAAATAGCAGGCCTATCTACATGAAACATTAAAATCACAGGACTAATTTAGTAATTTAATTTAAACAGCAGTAGTATAATTTATTTTACAGTATTAGTGTAGCTAAATAGCTTTGAAAGTAATTAAGTGAGGTTATTTTTGATCAGTGGACAAGTAATAATTCCTAAACCTACATAACAGAGACTTGAATCAAATTTGTTCTAAATTCTAGTTTCAATATGTGTTTTGTAAATTAACGTATTTATTAACTCATAGTTAACATTCAAACTATATAAGTGACAATTTATGCTAATGGCAACGACTGCGATAGTGAAACAAATTTGAAACAACTTTTAGCAGGTCAGAAAGTAGCCAAAATTGCAAATGGCGAGATCACTTGGCTAGAGTCTTGGAGAACAGGATGACTGGATCACGTGCCCACCGCTAGACAGCGCCACTAATCAAGCAAGTGAAGCCAGAATTGCGAATGGCGGTAAACGCACATCCCTAACCTAACTTCTATTTGAAGTCTGTTGTTTCACTGTTCAGTTGGTGTCCATACTGTACCGAGTTGTTTCACGGTGTTCTAATGTGTTTTACCTGTATTCAGTGTATTGGTGTGTTTACATATAATTATAATAGTAATACATACTGTGTGTTAGATATGAAAAAGAATAAACCAGATATTCGAACTTTCTTTGTAAAGAAACCCAAACATGAAGATCCCTCAGGTGAGGAAAGTGTTCAAGTTCAAGAAGATAAATTACCGGAAGCAGTAACAGAAGAATCTTCTACCACATCGAAGTCAATGTCTCAGCAGCCTAGTATTGATCCTGCACCAGCTTTAAGTCATGGCCCTCAAGATCAGCCGGTCCAGCCCATTGTGCATTTTCCTGTAAATAATAAAGGAAGGAGGTTTGCGGCCCGCTACTACAACATATTCCAATGGCTGGAGTACTCTGCTGTGGAAGATGGATGCTATTGTTTTCCTTGCCGGCACTTTGTTCCTCCGACTTCAGTTCGACAAGGTGAGACCATTGGTAATCGCACTTTCATTGACAGAGGTTTCAGTAAGTGGAAAGATGCATCAGCACTTTTTCAACAACATGAAAAAGGAGAATGACATAGAAGTTCAATGTTGGCTTGGGGAGAGTTCAAAAATCGCAGTCTTCATAAAATATCGGCTGCTTCTTTGCTAGATTCCCAACGTTCTGGAGAGATTGAAGAGAATAGGAGACATATAAAGACTTTGTTGAAAGTGACCCGTTTTTTAGGATTGCAAGGTCTAGCTTTCTGAGGCCATAGTGAATCTGAAGGGTCATCAAACCAAGGAAATTTCAAAGAGTTGTTGAATTTAATGACAGAAGATGATCCGTCAATGAAAGAAAAAATGAGTCGTTGTTATGGACATTATTCATCACATGAATACCAAAATGATTTGATTGGCGTTTTCTCTGCAGGAATACTGAAAAATATAGTGGTTCAAGTGAAAGAAGCCAAATTTTTTGCATTGATGGCTGATGAGACAAAGGACATTTCCAAATCTGAGCAGCTAGCAATTCTTATAAGGTACATTGATCATGAAAGTAAAGTGAATGAGAGGGTCATTGCCCTACGCCATTTGAAAGACTGTAGTGCTGAAGCAATATCAAGAATAATAGAAAAGGTTTTAATAGATGAAGGACTAGACTTAAAATTCTGCATTGGTCAGTGTTACGATGGAGCCAGTGTGATGAGTGGTTTGATTGGTGGAGTACAAGCAAAACTGAAAGAGCATGCACCCAATGCTACGTACTTGCACTGCTATGCTCATCGTCTTAATCTAGTGTTGGTTCATGCGTTAGGTGGGAATGACGAGGTGCAGGACTTTTTCTCCACTCTTCAGAATCTGTATAACTTCATTTCAAATAGTGCCACACGTCATGAACTCTTTGTAGATGCCCAGCAAAGGCTTCAGCAGCCAGTTCTCAATCTTGAACAAACAGTTCCTACCCAATGGTTTTATTGGTACAGTGCTGTAAAAAAGGTGAGATCAACCTACCCAGCAATACTAATAGTGTTAGAAGAAGGAAAGAAGGACAGAGCTGAGAGCATAGGAATTAAAGCTCAAATAGAGCAAAAAGTATTTTTATTTCTTCTACAAGCAATGGAAACAATTTTAGCAACAACTTACAACTTGTCTGAACAACTGCAAGCTGACACTCTGGATTTGCCATCAGCAGTAAACTTGATCCAAGGAAGTCGAATGGAACTTGTCAGCAAAAGATCTGATAATGTTTTTAATAAAATTCTGAACAAAGCAGAGACTTTGAGTGAAAGTTGTGGGATTGAATAGAAGAAAGAAACAAAAAAACGCAAAACATCCATTCCTACAAAATATAATTCAGATTTGGTGTATTCAACAGTAGGACACAGCCAAAGAAGTTCATGTCTTTCTACAAGTGAGGATGAAGACAACACCCACCTGAAAATGATATATTTTCAAGTTATAGACACACTTTTATCAGAGTTTGATAAAAGATTCACCTGTAACGAATTTTTGTATGCAGTGGCGGGTTGCTTTAAAATGAGTAGTGAAACATTTCTAAGCTACGAATTCCTCAAACCGTTCTTGGACCACTACAGGGGACTACTTGATGAAGACTCATTAATAACACAGTTGCCGCTGGCCAAACATCATATTAAAAGTGTTTGTGTTGAGGACAATATTCTTGTGTTTTTAAATACTCTACGTGCACTGCCAGTGGCTTACTCTGAGGTAATAAAAGTACTTCAGATATTTGGAACATTACCAATAACAACTGCTGGAAATAAAAGGTTCTTTTCTGTCTTGAAACGTGTTAAGAATTTTCTACGATCAACAACCGGAGATGAGAGACTTTGCTCCCTGATGCTGATGGCTGTAGAACGAGAAGAAACCAGACGTCTTGACCTTGACCAGCTTGTGAACGATTTTGCAAGTTTGAAGAACCGTCGGTACCCTTTTCTGCACTAAAGGTTAGTTAGCTGTAGTAATTTGAAGCTAAACCCTTACAAATAAGTCCATAAATAATGGTAGTATGCAATTTTCATATTATGCATAGTTTGTTATCTTGTAAAATAAGTTTAAAAACGTTTCAACTTAATATTCCATACAAATTTTTTAAAAACAATGTTTCTTACAAATATTTGTTAGAAATAGATATTTTAATAATTATGAATATGATGATTATATAATTATTATTATATTTATATATTTATATTATTATAATTATATAATTATTAATATAATTATGAATTATTATTAAATAAATAAATATTTTTGTCAATAATAAATTATATTATTGTATTAAAATAATAAATAGGCAAAATGGAGATTGGAATTACATTTTAAAACGTTATATTTTCAAAATATTTCCGGGGGAAAACTCACTTTCCATGGGGGTATTCCATACCCCCCATACCCCACCGGTGTTTGCCCCCCCCCCCCCAACAGTTTGGTGAAATGGCGCCCCTGCTGGGTAATAGAATTAAAAGAAATATTATAGTTTGATGTTCTTTGCAGACGATGAATTTGATGAACCAGTTTCAATTGAAAGTGATAATTTTAATAACACTTATTCTTTAGAACAATGTTTTGGAATTGATGATATAAATAATAGGTTTGGCATTCTTCAGATGAATATCCGTAGTTATAGAAGAAATTTTTATGAGTTATTGGTATTTTTAAATAGCTTCCCTGGATAAATATAATGTTTTTCGTACTACAAATAAACTTATTCAGAATGATGGTGTAGTGGTGTATATCGACAGCTCACTCGCTGTAATCAGCTGTGCCTGGGCGAGGTGGTCGCTAGCTGTCTAGCCTTGACCTTCAATCTGAACGGTTCGTCTTGTCACCTGTTGGCTGCGTACCGTAGTCCAAATTCCAGTCTTAATCCTTTCATTGTGGCGCTTCAGAAACATTTTGCAAACATTAATGATACTAAAACTTTACAAATATTTTGCGGAAATGTCAATATTGATATTTTAAACACTGCACTAAATTCTTTGCAGGAGTGTTACCTGGATACGATATATGAATTAGGATTTGTCAGCTATATAAACCGGTTCACATGTCCTGTGGGAAATTCCTGTATTGACCATTTCTTTGTAAAAAATGATGAAAATATGAATAAAAAATCTGCAATTATAGAGACAGCTATAATCATTATCTGACTTTTATTCAATTTGGTTCTGAGGCGCCCGATGAACTTGGTCGTTCTCAGCAAGGTAATGTAATAATAAGTACAATTCCGTATAGGTTTGATAGGCCAGAGCTAAATGAAGCCATTAAGTCAACAAATAAATCAATTCATAATACAATCAACAGCCTAAAAAATAAGAATTCTAAGCAGTTGGGGATTTGTTTTCTAAATGAAAGGCTGAAAAAACAAAACTTCACTAATCATGGTCTACATCTAAATCAATCTGGCAAAGTAATATTTTGTAATAGGCTGGCAGAGCTGATTGAAAGTCGTTTGCAATCTACTGTCAATAATTATTCTCCTAAACAATCATCTAACGAACCTTTTTTAGTAAAGTGGCTCAAAACCGGGAAGGGAAACTAGTTTCAAATGATAAATTCATATCTTCAATTGTATTAAAAGACGTTGATCGATCAAAAAATCAGGATAGCATTAGTGGAAGGAACTCTTGTAGCAATCTGATAGGCTCTCAAGATTCTAAGAGATTAAGTAAATCTACTTCAATATGCAAAAGCATCGATAAAGTAATAAGGGATGATAGGGAAGTACCGGTACTCACTGTGTTCCATCAGAATATTCAATACATTCCTAACAAAATAGATAGAATCGAAATATTTTTTAAAGAAGAGGCTCCTGATATACCGTAGCTATTTTCACAGAGCATGGTTTAAAAGAAGATGAATTGTCACAACTTAATATTCCAAACTATTCATTGAAAACGTCGTATTGCAGGACATCTCATCGAAGTGGGGGAGTAGCTATCTTCACTAAAAATGCTAAGAATATGCAAACATTTAATTTAGAATATGTCGAGAAATTTGCTGTGGAAATGGATTTAGAAGTTTCTGGGTTAAGAGTAAAAATCGATGATAATTTCGAAGTAGCGGTGTTAGGTATTTATAGGTCACCAAATGGGGAATGGAACAATTTTTGTGAACTATTCAATAGGCTTTTAGAGATTACTACTACTCGTTTTACAAACGTTATTGTAGCGGGAGATTTCAATACAGACTTTGCAACACAGAATAAAATGACAGGAGATTTAAGGGATATTATATACATGAATAACTTGGAAATAAAAGTTCATGAATATACCAGAGTCACAAGAACATCACAAACAATAATTAATAACATCCTTACTAATATAGATTACTCTAAAACAAGATTAGGCGGCTCGGAACTATCTGATCATGACTATCAAATCTTAGAGGTGGGGTTGCAAGGTCATAAATCAATTAAAAAGAGTAGAGTACCGTAATGAAAGAAATTCAACAATGTGAACTGGGGAATATCGATTGTTTGAAGCAGAATCTGCTACAAGAAAACTGGAGTAGGGTTTACAATAGCAATAGTTTGAATAACAAATTTGATAGTTTCATTAATATTTTAAGGTTTGATATTACTATGAGTTGTCCAGTTATAAAAGTCCCTGTAAAAAACAAATTAGACAAAATTGAAGAGTGGATAACTGATGATATCCTTGCTGAAAGAAATAGGGTTAAAGATGCATATGATGAATTCAAACTATCTAGAAATATGTTAAGTGAAGATAATTACAAAGCTCTAAAGAAAAACTATACAAAAGAAGTGAAAAGAGCGAAATGTAAGAAAACAGCTAAAATTTTGAATAATAGTGTGTACTTTAACACAGCAGTGTGGGATGTAATAAACAAAAATAGGCAAGTAGCTCATGTAGATGCTTATACTAGTGTCCCCAGAATAATTAACGAAAATGACAAATATATTGATGATAGTTTAGACATTTGTAATTTCTTTAACAGATATTATCAACTGGTTGCTAAGAATCTTTAAAAATCTCTTAATACAGGTATTAGTGACATGTGGAATACTGAGGGGATTCAGAACGAATTAAAATTCTACCCAGTATCCCAAGACGAGTTGTCAAATATCATTGATAGTTTAAATAATAAAAAAACTGTAGGAATGGATGGGGTATCCAGTAGAATTCTGAAAGAATGTAAAGATCAATTGTTAGACCCTTTGATTCATCTGATCAATCATTCATTAGAACAAGGTGTTTTTCCAGATAATTTAAAAGAGGGGAAGATCTTGCCAATCATCAAAAGTGGTGATAGAGAAAAGGTAGAAAACTATAGGCCCATTAGTATTTTAAATGTAATAAGTAAAATTTTTGAAAGAGTAGTTCTAAATAGGTTACTTCTGCACCTTCAAGAAGCTAACTTTATCTGTGATGAACAGCATGGCTTCCAGAAAGGGAGATCAACAAAGACAGCCATAGTTTCTCTAGTTGAAAAACTAATAGGTGATAAAGCTACTGCAATATTCTCAGATCTGTCAAAGGCATTTGATTGTGTTAATCATAGAATTTTATTGGAAATACTGCAAAATGTAGGTGTAAATGGGGTTGAACTGAAATGGTTTGAATCATATCTTATTGGGAGAAAACAATGTGTAGAACTAACTACAGTAGTTGGTAATAGTATAGTAAAGAATAAATCTAATAAATTAGAGGTGCAAGCTGGAGTGCCTCAGGGGTCAATACTAGGTCCATTGCTTTTTTTGTTATATGTCAACCGTTTACCTAAAGAATTAATTAGTGGTAGAGCCCTCTTATTTGCTGATGATACATCACTCATTTTCAGCAATTCCATTCTAGATAATTTAGAAATAAGTGCCCATATAGGTGTGCAGTCCATTGTCCAATTTTTAAATCAGTTGAAATTAACTATAAATGGTAAAAAATGCCAATACCTTCAATTCAAAAACAAACATAATTTAAATGAAGATAGGGCTATAAACGTGTTTGTAAACAATAATCAATTAGACCAGGAAGAAAAAATTGCATTTCTAGGAGTTATGTTGGATAGACGATTGACCTGGTCTCCATACATTGAGAAAATATGTTGTAAAATTTCATCTGGGGTATTTGTCCTGCGACAGCTCGCTAGTTTGAATGACAAAAAGTTACTTTTTACAGCTTACCATGGGCTCTTACTGTCACATATTAGGTATGCTATCTTAGTATGGGGTAATTCATCAAAACAAAATCTTGATAGGATGTTTAAGATCCAAAAGAAAGCGGTTAGGTGTATAGAAAGAGTAAATAGATTAGATTCATGTAGGCCGTTGTTCAAGAGACTTGGTCTCCTAACTGTACCCTGCTTATATGTGTATGAAGCTACTCTATATGTAAAAACGAATGATATTAACCAAAACCTTGATGTACATGATTATAATACAAGAAGCCGAGGAGATTATCACTTGGTGAGTCACAATAGTAGCTTATTCAAACAAAAACCTAGTTATATTGGTAGGAAATTCTACAACAAGCTACCGCAGTTTTTGAAGAGTCTTGAAAATATAGAAATATTAAAAAAACAATTGAAGAAATATTTAGTTGATAAAGCTTTTTATAGTGTACAAGAGTTCCTTTCACATCGAAATTAAGCCTCACCTCAACTAATTGAAGTAATTGTGGTATCTAGTGTATAATATTGTTGATCTGACTTGTCTTATACTCCTTAACTGGAGTCTCCAAGACTTAATCTACAAAAAAAAAAAAGGTAGGCCTACCTATAGAGTTACGGACTGGGACGCTGTTGGGGCCGAATTAGTGATGGTGGATTGGCGCTGTGTAACTGGTGTGACTGACGACATTAATTACTGTACTGATAAATTTATCAATATAATAAAATCAACTATTGAAAGATCAACACAAACTAAGTTAGTCATAGCTAAAAACAGGAAAATCAAACCGTGGATAATGCAGGGTCTTGTTAATTCTATTAGACAAAGAGATAAATTAAGCAAAAAAGTATTAAAGCAGCCTTTTAATGATAGATTGCATCAAGAATATCGTACATATAGAAATATTTTACATCTTACTATAAGAAACGCAAAGATCAATTATTATAAACAAAAAATTACTAATGCTGGAAAGAATCCAAAAAAATGTTGGTCAATAGTTTATTAGTTAGCATGTAGACCGGGTGCGGCTGAGCATTTCCCCTGGCACAGTTTCATCGGGATGGTGCACCATCAAACTCAGATGTGAAAAAAATCGGTAATACTTTTAATACACATTCTCTTCAAATGTTGGTGAACAGTTAGCAAATGCTATTCCAGAGTGTGTCCCAGAATTAGTGAATGATGTGGATCATGTCACCAATGTTACATTCAAACTGCAACCTGTGACATAGGAGGAAATTCTAAGAATAGT
Organism: Conomelus anceps; assembly: GCA_948455865.1. Classification (NCBI taxonomy): domain Eukaryota; kingdom Metazoa; phylum Arthropoda; class Insecta; order Hemiptera; family Delphacidae; genus Conomelus; species Conomelus anceps. The sequence continues at coordinate 88,939,025 of OX418216.1, forward strand.
GGCGAGTATCCAGGGTGGCTCTGCTCTGGGTCTGGATGAAATTAATACTAAATTTATAAAAAAACACATTAATGCTGTGATTGAGCCTCTTCTGTACATTGTTAATGAGAGCATACAAACAGGTAAATTCCCAAATGCATTCAAGATTGCAAAGGTTATTCCTATATTTAAATCTGGCTCAAAGTCTGCAACAAATAACTTTAGACTTATATCTATGTTAAGTGTGTTTTCAAAAATTCTGGAGAAAGTTATTAAACTTTAATTACAGTCTTACTTCAGATGCTCTGTTTGATACGGTATAACAAATGAAATTGTACAGAAGATGTGTGAGGGAAATCATGTTCTGATTACCTTCCTTGATCTTGCCAAGGCATTTGATAGATCTAGGCTTCTGCAAAAATTAGAATGCTGTGGTATCAGGGGATTATCTCTGAAATGGTTCCAAAGCTACCTGCAGAACCGCAAACAGTCAGTATACATTAATAATATAAGTAGTGATACAGAAAATGTTGATTTTGGAGTCATTCAAGGTAGTACACTGGGCCCCTTGCTTTTTATGGTCTACATTAATAACCTGCATAATGTTAATTTGAATAGTAAGCTGTTTCTCTTTGCAGACGATACAGAAATTGTTTCATTTGGGACTACCTGGGAAGATGCTTTCAGACACTCTTCGAAAGACCTATTCAGTGTTAAGAAGTGGCTTGATCAAAACAAGCTTACTCTCAATGTTGATAAGACAATGTATTAACCTATATATTTCAAGATGAACAGGGCCCCAGAACAGGAGATCCTCAGGCTTCACTCATGTGATGATTATCAATCAGTGACATGTGGTTGTGGAGTGCTGCAGCATGTGGAGCAATACAAGTATCTTGGTGTTCTGATGGATCACAGACTGAGCTGGGCTCCCCATGTTGCATATCTCAAGCAGCGAGTACAAAAACTAATTTTTGCTTTTAGACAGCTAAAAGAGGTTCTCCCTGTTCATCAACTATGATTAACATACATTGCTTATGTTCAGTCTATCCTGACATATGAAATCTGGGCTTGGGGAGGAGCATCCTTGGCTACTATAGAGCCCATATAGCAGTTGCACAGCATGCAATAATCAAAACCTGCTTGAACCGAGACTGTCGCTTTCAACAGAATTGGTCTATCAGGAATTTCATGTACTTGACATTAGACAACGTTACATTGCAGTATTACTGATTTTTATCTGAAACAATAAAAATGAAATATTCAATCCACTAAATCATACACACAACACTAGAAACCTCATTAATCTTGGTATTATCATAGATGAACCATCAAGAGATTTTACTATCCCTGATCAATGGTATTATCCAGCCTCAACTGTTAAATAATGTCTCAAAGAATAATAGTCTTTACATCTCACATTTTGTATAGAAATATCCCCAACCACCTAAAACAAGTTGAAGACTTGAGCATTAACTTCTACAAACGGTATTTGCATAAATGGTTATTTTATATTGGTAGGGATGCTGCTGAACAACTCATTCAGTCTACCTATAGATATTGAATTTCATTTGTAAGAACTCATGGTAGACTACATCTAATGTCTAACAAAATGAATCTGCCACTCTCTGCTAATTTTATAGTTTATAGTTTCCTACTAATTATCTTTGGTTAATATTAATTTATAAGGTTCTTCATAAATAATTTTGAATGCTTGATTTTTGTTTATTGTTCTTCAACATATAATTTATTTATAATATGGTCAATTGTATACTTATGTTTTGCTAATGTGAAGTTGAACTCATTCTCCACATTCAGACTTATGTCTTTGTGGGGAATATTCACAGTGAAAACTATTTCATTCATTTATTTTCTGTATTCAAGATGTGTGAATAAATTTGATTTGATCATAAAACTCATTGATTTGAGAAAGAGTTTAGAAATGGAATAAATTTGAATCAATTGTTAGCTTTTTCATTATAAATTCAAGCAGACAAACATGAGAGTATATTCAAGTCTACTTAGGTTATGGGGTTTGTTTTCTCTCAATTGTTGAAATCAAACATTGGGATAGTTACTCGCTAAGCGAGTAGCGAGTAGGACGTTACTGACCGACCGTGCTACAGCAGCTCAACATACCAAGCCAAATTATATAAAATATTTAACTTCCAGAATTACCCTCATACTATGGAATTTCAAAGACAATAAATAATATTGCAACTTTCTAACGCGGAAACGGATTCTGGTGATGCATACTGATTGTACCGTTCATGCAGAACATCAGCGATACTGGTATTGACTAGAGGAATGCCAGACAGGCTGCCCGGCAAGAATGTCCCCAAGAGCGTCTGTCGCCGACGGTGACTGAAGGCTTCTGTCGCCACCGGTGACGGACGGATATAATAGTGGGTTGCTGTTCAATGAAAACAATGCAAAGCAATGTTGCCGGTACGCATCGGTCGGCAAAGACGCCGCCGGTGCCAGCTAGTGGGTTTCCTGCTTTATGAAATTTAATATATTATATAGATAGATGCCGAGTTGACGACATCTGTTTCCCAATGCAGCTAGAAATTTGAAGTGTAGCCTCAGTGGGAGGTGGCGAATAATGAAGTAAAAAACCTAGCTTCTACCCTAATAGTCATAGGAGCTTTAAATTTGGAATATTCCTTCATACAGTGGTGGTTAGTAAGAAAACAATGAAGTGAATGAGCTGTGATGAGCTGGAAGATCCCTAAAACTAACTTCTTCCCTTACTTCGTTTTAGGACTAACTTCTTCCCTAATAGTCCTAGAAGGTTGAAATTTGAAATGTAACCTCAGTGGGAGGTGGCGAATACAGCAACGCGTGTTGGGCTGGCTAGTATTATGCAGGTTACAAGAAATTTCTCATGTTTTCAAAGCTTGAAAATTCAACAAAAAAACTTCGAATAAAACAAATTTAAAAAAGGGACTTCAATGAAATGATACTCAAAAATTATATGCTTATGTACGAAAAAGTTCAAAATAAAGTATATACTTAAAACTGAGAAACATTTAAATTTAATACAAGTAATCTATTGAAGTATGTGCTAAATATATTCTGAAGTTAATTTCTTCGGAGTTTATGGAAAAATTGGCACTGACTTCAAAAATAATGTTACTTTTATTAAATTTAAAATTTCTCAGTTTAAAGTACCTGTATACTTTATTTTAAACTTTTTAGTACCGTAGCCCATGTGAGTATTTAATTTTTGATTATCATTTCATTGAAGTTGGTTTCTTTTTTGTTCTATTGTAAACTGTACTTGACTGTTTAAAAAAAAAAAAATATATAATCATGTGATGATCTGACTGACCATTGTGATTCATGGCTACTAAATAATCATTCAAGATCAAAAATATTGTCGCATTCATTAACTAGAATAGGGAAAAACATACTCTTCAGTAATCAGCCTAAACCATGGGCGGATCCAGCAGCAGGTTTTTTTTGATGGGGGGGGGGGGGACACCTGAGGTGGATCCAACAGTGTTGGGGTGGGAGTAGTCCGGGTGGGGCGAATCGTTTAATAGCTATTGAAATATTATAACTTTGAAATAAAATGTATTTTCTGGGTAACAATGTTCGTTGAAGTTCAAGTGTTATAAGGTACATGCCACCCTAACCTATCCCTTTTCAATTCAATGTTTTCGTAGATGGAATATTCATTTCAATTTATTACAAATTTAATGATGAATGAGCAGTATTTGAAATTTAATTCTGCTGTTGCTTCTTCTTACTTAGTTTTGTCTTGAGCTTCAAGCGAGTGTAGAACATCAATCTATAAGCATTGTTGCTTATCGAAAATGGATGATTATCTTTAATGTGCAATTTTGCTAAGGAATTAATAGATAACAATATTTTCCAAATATGACCAGTGGATCTTTTCAGTTTTGTGAAGATTTACCCGAAAATGTTAACTAGATTAGTAGTACTGTAGTTCAAAGTTTAGCCAATTTGGTTGCAATAGAAATTGCAATTTCTGATTCAGGATTTAGTACCAAGTTTAAAAATGTATGTAATATGTTCTAATGTTTAAAGTCCAGTGCAAGTAATAGGAACATGCATGTGCTGCATTAATATTTGTGAAACACAATGGATAACATGAAAGTGGAAAATGTAATCAATAAATCTAAAGAAGATAACAAATTAGGCTTCACCATCACTTCCATATGCTGTTTCACTCACGTAATGTTTCACAAAAAGTAATACAAAACATGCTAAGTTCCCATTTGTACTGGAAATCAGCATTTACATATGCTGTGTATAAACAAAATATAAGTTTTAATGATGCATATGACCAGTGGCAGTCTGTGGCGTAGCGAGGTCTTGTGGCACCCGGGGCGGTATTTCAACTTGACACCCCCCCCCCCCCCCCAACCAATTACACACAGTTAACAAATGACACCTTATTAATAGCTGATTCTTATTTTGTATCAACCATGGAAGAATTATAAATTTTTTTATGTAGATATTCAAAATTTGGGACTCTGGGGCGGGCGTCAGAAAAGTTTTGAATTTTAGGTCTTTTGAAAGCAATTTTAAGCTATTTTGGTGATGTTTGTCTTGATATTGGGCTCTTCAGAATGTGGGCAGGCTAATTGAAAATATTGAAATAGCTTTGCTTGAACAGCATGTGATTCAGTTGAGAATCGAAGCTTGAGAAGCTCTCAAGCGCTTTTAGACACAAACTCATTCATGTTACACCATATTTTGCAAAAAATTCAATTGATTTTTCTGCGTTTGAGAATCGATTGACTCGATTTGAGTCATAACAAATGTTTGGGTCCAACCTCTGGGAGCACCTCATTTTCTTGACTATAGACTCACTGTAAACGTTATAGTCCAATTAGTAAAAAGCACCTACAAGAACTACCACTGGAATTCTTGTAAAAATTTTTTTACTGAAATAATATGAAATTCAATAACATTACTTAATGACTTGCTTTTCATGAATCAAACTAATAATTTTTATAACTTACTGTACACTACTGAACTCTATCATCTACATCCAAGTTGGCCGATAACTCAGGATAAATTGAGGTGTCTTTCTAAAATATACCAAATTAACTGTTGCTCATGTAATTTACAATTTACTTTTCTGAGCTTATTAGCCTATTCAAAATTTATTGTAGAATTTAAAAAAATATATGACTTGTTTGAATAGCGGGAAGGGGGTGCGGAAAAAAAAGAAAATAACCACACAAAAATTGTATTTTGAGCGTTTCTATACATAAATTCTCCCAAATTATTTAAGCCCATACATATCTCTGTATTAGCCGACCCAAAAAAGTATTAGCTCTCACCCAAAAAACCATATACCATTTATCTAAACGCTGTATTTTAATACTTCAACCCACATTATGAATCAAATTCTATTAAGTGCTTGAGTCATCGCTAATGGAACCGTACCCGAGGACGCTCTTTGGCTACTCTCCTGACACCTGCATCAACAAATCCACTGATTCTCTAAGGGTGAATGGCAGTGGCAGGTGTAGTAGAACAGAACAGATTTCTTCAAATAATGAAAATAAATTTAGCTGATAAGTAACCTCTGTGTCACACATTTCGACACTCACTTTTCCTGCACCATCAACCGTATGACTAAATTTCTCTTAATTCAATCACACGCAACTCAGTCTCCTTTCATGTCACCCCTAACCAGAATATTTTTTTTCTATTATTTATTAGAAAAAATGTTCTATTAAAAAACAAATACCAGTACTTTTAAAGCCTGATTGGATCTGTTTTTTGTCACCCCCCTTGGGCTGTCACCCGGGGCGGTCCGCCCCCCCGTTGCTACGCCACTGACCAGTGGCATAGCATTAGAACCAGGCTGCACACTCGTCATGCAGAGATAATCACTAAACATTGACCACTACCATGTTTTAGTAGCTTTATATTATGATTTAGTAGCTAATAATCATTGATTTCAAATTCTCTTTTTATCATGTGTGTTTGTTATTAAAGATAAGATGCCCAATAAACGCTGTGTGTCTTGTTGCAATCCAACAATGTCAATGAGCCAAAGCTTTAAGTTAAGTTTTTCAAAGGACAGCGATATTGAAAAACAGTGAATGATGTCTTTCATTCCTCAAAAAGATATTCAACCACCATATATTCAGAAGTTTGCATTGTTCATTTTTCAAAGGCATATATTATTACTAGTGAGACAGTTCATGATTCAAGATCAGGTGAAACAATAATAATCATTCCTGGATTTCTTGTTCCATGATGAACTGCGTTGTTAATATTGACTTTATAAGTGAATTCAACTACTTTCATTCAAAATTTTATCAAGAATATGTAAAATTTTACTTACTCTTAAAAATACTACTTATTCTTAATAGAAATTTGACTGCAAGTCGTTGAATTCACTTAAAAAGTTAATAATAATCAATTCAAAAATATACAAAACTGAAATATTCTAGGTTGCACTTCCATATGAAATAGAATTGACTAAGAGAATATTGATAGTCGATATTTGTATCAAAGCTGAAACTAGCCTATTGCTTCTCTCAGTTGGTTATTTGACCAGATGACTTCATACGAAAGTGCAGCCTTATTGGTAGTTTAGATTTAGAATATTGGAATGGAGGCTTATAACTTTAGCAATTTTTTCTTAAATTTCGAAAAAAACGCAATGACAGCATAAGAGAGAGTTGATAATAATTTTGTGAATTACACATTGCTGTGATTTCAAGAATGTGTCATCACTGATTTGCCCAAAAAAATAGCCTAGGTCTACCGGTAAGTTCAACCATCTTTTATAGAAACCTTAAAAGTTTCATTATTTATCTATTACAGTATCACAAAAATTCAAATTTTAGGACACTTTCTAAAGGGTTGATTACATTGGGATAGTTACTCGCTAAGCGAGTAGCGAGTAGGACGTTACTGACCGACCGTGCTACAGCAGCTCAGCATACCAAGCCGAATTATATTAAAAATTTATCTTCCATAATCACCCCCATACTATGGAATTTCTAAGACAATAAATAATATTGCAACAAAAAATTGAAATATGAAGTTTACCAACAATTATTCAATAAAATTTCATCAAAACAATACACAATATATCTGATCTGAAGTGTTATGCTGGCAGCCTGCATGATTCAGTGTCGGCTTTGGCCACAATAATATTGTATTTTGGTGTTGGCTACTCTGCCAGCGAGTATAAATGTGACCAAATTCAAAGTAGACAGGCTCTCAACTTTGAGTATACTCTCGACTCAGAGTGAATAAACATAGTATGGTACGCTCTGCTCCAGTGTGGACTAGGAAAAATCTGAGTTTACTACAGAGTTTACTCTCCACAGTTTTATTCACATGAATTTTGCCTTAGTTGTTACTAAGTTGAGCTATTGGGAAGTGATAGCCGAGTGCTGTAGCAGGTATCTGTTCAGTCAGAGATAAGCTATGAAATTCCTGGGCGCTCTTTGTAAGGGTGACCGATTGGATTGGTCAGCAAAAGATACTCTTTTCTCTGCTGTAAAATCACTTCCCGATGGTTCGGAACCCACCTAAAACTGTAGGTCCAACTCATCAATCACCATCATCAAATTCATTACCCACTGACAGGTCTCAGACCTATGTGGGCTTCATCCTCCAAAAAAAAATATAGATGGGTTGATCAGAAGAAATAGTACCGTATCAAAAAACGATTGTTAGGATTCCTAGGCTACTATATCAAAAATTATCAACCTACTTTGTTGTTAATATAAATTTCTCATGTTATTCTTCATATTTCAAATGCAGTTATCATTAAACTAATTATTTACATATTGGTGATCTTTCGATAATATTGTGCATGGTAACCAACTGAATACTATAATTTTGTTCTACACGCAAGCTGCACAAGACCAAATGAATTTTGCTACCCGACTACCTGACCTAATTATAGACTCAAATAATTTATCGAATTGAACTCTCAGAATGTGTAGCCCAGAATATCAAATCCCTGATTTAACATTCTAGAGAGATTTAGATATATTTCATTCTAGTACAGTATATATGATATCCTGGGATCTCCCCAGGATTTATCATCCCAGTATGTCATATCCTGGGATCTCCCTGGGATATATCACCCCAGCATGTGATATCCCCAAAATATATCAACCCGCCAGCATGTGATATCCTGGGATCTCCCTGGGATATATCATCCCAGTATATAATATCCTGGGTTCTCCCCAGAATATATCATCCCAGCATGTGATATTCTGGGATATCCCCAGGATTCATCATCCCAGTATGTGATATCCTGGGATATACCATCCCAGTATGTCATATCCATGAGTATCCCATATGTAATATCCTTCAGAGATCCCAGTGACATTCCAATATCCTGGGATCTCTATGGGACATATGGGAACTGGTCAGGATATTCTAGAGATATTTTGTGCTGTGTGGGAATAAAATACCTAGCACAAGAAAACGGCTACAAACACAACCTAATTGACAAACTCAACCATAAAATAATAAACAAAAAACAAAACAACAACAACACCTACAAAAAATACATCACAATGACATACATTAACCCACAATCAAACAGACTAGCCAAAATTTTAAAAAAAGCTGGCCACACCATCGCATTCAGAACAAAAAACAAAATAAAAAATGCACTTACACCAAAAACCACAATGAATATGAACAAATACGAATTCAAACAATGCTACAAGGAACATCAAACAATGCTACAAGGAACATTTACAAGCTTTACATACAAAAACAGAATCGACTTTTGCAACCATATCATTCAAACTGGACACACTTTTACTGACATCACTACCAACTTACACATTCTATATATAAAATCTAAAGGCACAAACTCAACACCTTGGAACAATTTGAAATTTACAAACACACCACACACAATAAACAAAACATCCTCAACAAACAGTTAAATTTTAAATCACACAAACGTTTTGACCACATTATACAGAAACCACAGTTCTTCTAACCAACAAATCGATATTTAGGATGCCTTGAAGATGGGTTTTAACAACTCAAAAACGTTCGGCCTACAGAAGTTAGTGAAATAAGTACTACTTATTTTAATAAAAATTTGACTGCAAGTCGTTGAATTCACTTGAAAAGTTAATTTACAAGTCCGTTTAAAATGCATGGGACCAATTTTTAGTTGTGATTTATAATCAAACAAAATTGTTATGTGCTTTGTCCCGGATTGCAAACATTACAGTGAGTTTAAGGTTTGCAGTATTTATAGATTTCCAAAAGATCCCAACAAAAAGAAAAGCTGGATAGCTGCAATAAAGTATGTAATACATGCATAGGTATGTTATTGTTCTTTTGTTTCAAGTTATTATATTAAGTTAATAAAGCTTGTTAAATTACAAACGTTTTTGGCAGATTAATTTTCAAGTACAAAGTTGCAATTTCGTATTAATTAACTACTGATGATTTGTTGTTGTTAAGTTATTCGACCTGATCATTGCCCAAGTTCTTTTTTTTGTAGATTTCGGCTTGGAGACTCCAATTAAGGAGTATAAGACAAGTCAGATCAACAATATTATACACTAGATACCATAATTACTTCAATTAGTTGAGGTGAGGCTTAATTTCGATGTGAAAGGAACTCTTGTATACTATAAAAAGCTTTATCAACTAAATATTTCTTCAATTGTTTTTTTAATATTTCTATATTTTCAAGACTCTTCAAAAACTGCGGTAGCTTGTTGTAGAATTTCCTACAACGGCCTACATGAATCTAATCTATTTACTCTTTCTATACACCTAACCGCTTTCTTTTGGATCTTAAACACCCTATCAAGATTTTGTTTTGATGAATTACCCCATACTAAGATACCTAGCATACCTAATATGTGACAGTAAGAGCCCATGGTAAGCTGTAAAAAGTAACTTTTTGTCATTCAATCTAGCGAGCTGTCGCAGGACAAATACCCCAGATGAAATTTTACAACATATTTTCCCAATGTATGGAGTCCAGGTCAATCGTCTATCCAACATAACTCCTAGAAATGCAATTTTTTCTTCCTGGTCTAATTGATTATCATTCACAAACACGTTTATAGCCCTATCTTCATTTAAATTATGTTTGTTTTTGAATTGAAGGTATTGGCATTTTTTACCATTTATAGTTAATTTCAACTGATTTAAAAATTGGACAATGGACTGCACACCTATATGGGCACTTATTTCTAAATTATCTAGAATGGAATTGCTGAAAATGAGTGATGTATCGTCAGCAAATAAGAGGGCTCTACCACTAATTAGTTCTTTAGGTAAACGGTTGACATATAACAAAAAAAGCAATGGACCTAGTATTGACCCCTGAGGCACTCCAGCTTGCACCTCTAATTTATTAGATTTATTCTTTACTATACTATTACCAACTACTGTAGTTAGTTCTACACATTGTTTTCTCCCAATAAGATATGATTCAAACCATTTCAGTTCAACCCCATTTACACCTACATTTTGCAGTATTTCCAATAAAGTTCTATGATTAACACAATCAAATGCCTTTGACAGATCTGAGAATATTGCAGTAGCTTTATCACCTATTAGTTTTTCAACTAGAGAAACTATGGCTGTCTTTGTTGATCTCCCTTTCTGGTAGCCATGCTGTTCATCACAGATAAAGTTAGCTTCTTGAAGGTGCAGAAGTAACCTATTTAGAACTACTCTTTCAAAAATTTTACTTATTACATTTAAAATACTAATGGGCCTATAGTTTTCAACCTTTTCTCTATCACCACTTTTGATGATTGGCAAGATCTTCCCCTCTTTTAAATTATCTGGAAAAACACCTTGTTCTATTGATCTATGTGACAGAAAATTGAAAGGCGCTAATCAATAAAGATTTCAGTATATTATTAGAGAATTTGACTCTATATTGGACTAACATAACATTCCAACTTAATCACGGATGACAGTGATAGATGAATTGGTTTTTCAGATACTCATTGGTTATTCATTTCTACCCTTACATGTGAAAATATTAACTTAATTAGCCTGCCTGTACTTTGTACGGGGTTGATGCATATTTTGTATTGTGCTTATTGCATTCTGAAATACAAAACAGTGATCACCTTTCAAAAACCCCAGTGGGTGGGGGTAGTAGAATTGCACCCACAGTATCCCTGCTTGTCGTAAGAGGCGACTAAAAGGGCAACTGTCCGTTGACCTCATTATCCTAGAAACCTATCCTTTATCCTGCTCTTCATCCCAGCCCCTCCCTCCACCCTTTCCTCTATTTAACGGTGCCTGCAGGACACCAGGCGACCTCCTGCAGTATGTAGCCTTGCCCGGGCATGCGGGGCTCTGTCCGGGTTGACTCCACTTCCCTAGCTGCTCGTGGGAACCACATGAATTTCCAAATACGAACCAGAACCAAACCTCAAGGTAACTCCAGAAGTTGCCTTGCCCTCAAACCTATCAGGATCCACCCCATCAGGGCAGGTTCCTCGATTTGAATCAACAGTCAAGGACAATGCCCAGGGTCCTTCAGATCAATTTACATCACAGTAAAGCAGCCTCGGCTGCTTTCTGCCAGTTCTTCCTCAGAGAGGGGTTTGACCTAGCAAAAGGCTGCTAGCAGACACAAGCTCCTACTTCACCAACTGGCTGGTGAGGCTGGGTAGAGGTCAGGTCAAGCAGTTGATTGCTCTGATAACTGGACATGGCCACTTCAGGAAACATCTCCACACAATTGGACTCAGAAATGAAAGTCAGATGTGTAGGCTTTGCAATCAGTCTGAAGAGACTGCCAAGCATATCATACTGGATTGCGAGAGACTCGGGGCAAGGAGAAGGGCTCTGTTTGGCTGCAAACAATCAGGTGATGAATGGGACGTTAGCATAGGGAAAAAACTCCTGGATCTTGTAAAGGGCACAGGTATTGGTTTGCCCAACTAATGTACTAGGGACACACAATAAGCTTCGGTTGACGTGTGAGGATCTTTGAATCTTTGGATCTTTGAATCCGTCCCTTCATAACATAACATAACATAACATAACCTGTTTAAAAGGGAATTTTACCAACTTGTAACTCAAACAAAAACATCGCTATACAGCGCTTTATGGTAACTTTGTGCCTACTGCCTAGTTTTCCTTAAATATTTTTAATTGTATGTGGGTTTCTTTAACAAACGTTACTGTTCAGAAGATATTTGTTTCAGAAGAGCAGATAGAGAGCAGCAATCTGCACATTCATTGGTCTGCAGTTGCCAAAAATACAGTTCATATATTTTATTGAAGTAATAATAATAATAAGCGTATGGCTTTTAATGGTGGGGAGACCCTTACGGGTAGTTCCACCTCGCCGTTTTTGCCATGTTATGGGGAACATGGTGGACCTACTATTTTAGGTGGGTTCCAAACCACCGGGTAAGTGATAATAAAGCTTGTAACATCAAGTCATTGAAGCACGGTCACCCATCCAAGCGAAGTAATAGATTAACATTGGAATTGAACACAGTTTTTCATGAGGGCTTATTGCTCCTTAGTAGTTCTCTCATTCCTAGCCTAGCTCCTTTGATATATAGTTATTCTTTGTTTTTGATGGTTGTGTTTAATAAAACTGTGAAGATAAAGTGTGAAATAAATATATTCTAAGCTAGAACTTCAAATTTTTGAAAGCTTCAACTATAGCTCCGTGAAGCTGGCCCCACCCAGTAAAGAACATTTTTCGAAACTATATAGTGCCTAAAAAATGTAATTTTAAAAAAATGTGCTCAACTCCTTGACCTTGAAAACAGCTGAGTATATGGGTGGGGCCAGCTTTACACCTAGCCCCACCCAGTGGATTTCCGACTACATACATATACCAAAAAATGTGCTTTCAGAAAATTTAGTTTTAAAAAAATGTGCTCAACTCCTTGACCTTGAAAACAGCAGAGTTACTTGGTGGGGCAGCTCCACGCTCAGCCGGTGCCAGTGGTTTTCTTACCTCAAAGTTCAAACATATACAAAAAAAGTGTTTCAAGATACAATAGTTTACAAACTTAATTCAGTAGCCAAAGCGGTTCTTTGGCTGCAGTTGTAAAATTATTTAAACCCTTCATCCCTCCATTAAATTTCAGCACTGGACACTCATTCTTCATATTATCTGGTACAGATAATAACAATATTGCAAATCAACTTACTGAATGGAAGGCAAGGAAGGGAATGTGCACTGCTACTGAATTTGAGAACTTTGAATCATTCCAGAGCATTTAGTCTCTATTTTCTCAGTATAATATTGTTACAAAAGCGAATGGAGCAGTTATTTACACACTCGTTCTATGTAGATTGTTCTATTGTTTTCATGGTTGTATGTGACTTTGACATTCGATCTTCATTCTCTTGCTCTTCACATGTCTTTGTCCCTCTTATTCTTCAGGTCTGCAACTCTCTGACTCAATTGAATTTCTCAAGATTTCTTCAGACTTCTTGAACAATTGTGATCATGTTCCGTGGCCTTCTCAAAGCGTCTGGTGAGCTTCAATTCTTGGAATTATACAACTACAACAGCTATATAAAGGAGTCCACATGAACAGTGAGTTAGTTTTACAAAAGCTCGCGTGTCAGATTGTGTTACAGATCTCGTGCCATTGAGTAAACAGTGCCCGATTCCAGTGTCAAATGCATAGACAAGTGTTTACTGTTTATGCAGCTTACTAATAGTTTAAAGACGTTGTGTTAAGTGATATTATTTGGGACTGTCAAATAACGAATTGGACTGTGTTTTTGTAAGTGATTAGTTGCTCTTTTTATAATTTCTTTCTACATTATTGTACATTTTATTGGACTTTCTTTTATTATTGATCAGCCTGTAATTAATTATTCATTTGTACAGTTTATTGGACTCTTGTTTCTTTTACTATTGATCAGCCTGTAATTAGTTATTCATTAATTCTTGTAAATAATTACTGAAAATAAGTATTAGCTTGTCATTTGTTGATCTGTTTTTATTTAATTATTGAACTTGCAATTAATTTGTGTAAATAGACTAATTTTGTACAAATAAAGTGCAAGTGTGAACTTTAGTGTTGCCAGCCCTATTTTAGCCATTAGAACCTGTAACAATATAAATATTGTTTCACACTTTTACTTTCGTTTTCTGTAATCATGAAAGACTTTGAAGCAGTTGAAATTTTCTGTTTTAGGCCTACTTAAATATAATAGTAATAGTAGTTCTTCTAGTTCACATATTCAGACGTAGTTTGAGAAGGCATGGTTCATTGAAACACTGTATAATACTATCAGAAAGCACAGATGACTAAGCAAATTATCTTATAAAAATGCAAAACCAATTTCCCTTTCTTATTTTTGTAATTCTTATATCGGTATTATTATTATTATCATCATCCTTAATTCTGCGTGATAATGTTTTACTACGAATAATATAATTTAGTATAATTAATTGAATGTAGTTGACTTTTCTTGTTCTTATTGTTTTCAAAGTTTATGCTCTTATTGTGAGCTAGTCTAAAAAAAAACAAAAAACTTATTCAATTGTGGAAATACAAATGAGATGATAATCCAACACAGGGTTTACTCGGGAGTACATATTTTCACATTATGCATTTTTATTCTATTGTTGTATATTTGATTTAATAATTTTTGTATTTGTGATGAATGTAAAATTGAAAATATTCTTATGAATTTTGTATTGAATGTAAAATTCAATAAATGTTTATGCTTAATTAAATGTTTGGAATACAGAATATTGTATTGTTAGTAATATATTTACATATAAACTTGAAACAGAGCTTACATATGGATGACAACTAATAAAGACGAAATAATAAATATAATAATAATAATAATAATAAATATTGTATTGAATATTATTATTATTTATTAATTTATAATTTTCTAAATGAGAAGCAAATTGGCTATTTTTTTAATGTTAATTATTAATATTAACTTATTGTTAATGTTAATGTTTTTTTCTAATGTTATTAATTTGTGGAGTAAAATATTTTGTTTATATATTATGTATTATATATGCTGTTTTTTTTTTTGCTGGATGATGCCCACATAAGTTTTGGCAAATAAAATATTGTATTCTGTGATTCACTCAGCTATAATTAATCTTATACATCAGGACATGCACATTGATTTTCACATTTTCATCAATATTTACTACCGTACTGTGTCTATTAAATCATCGTGCATTTCTCAAGATCCATTTCCTCTTATTCTTATTACATACCCCCCCCTTCCCACTCAATGGTAATGGCCAACATCGGAATCTCTATTTGCTGGTATGAAACCAATGGCTACGCTCAGTGTGAAATCTATATTTTTGTATGACAAATTTTCAGGAATGTCTCTTAATAAGGAACTAAATTTTTCATTTTCTCTTATTTGTTCACCAGCATTGTGCAGTCGCTCCTCTTCATTAAAAACTTCAATCAAGAGGTTTGGTCCAACACGTGTGTACTTCGTTTTAATCCCTGAGCAAACTGAACTCTGAAAATAAATTTAAAAAATACCACTTGATTTAACATATTATGCAAAAATGACTCAATAAGTAATAATCATTTTTCTATCGTTAATAAACCAATACTAGGAGTACGACAAACTGGAATAATGCAGTGAGACCTTACAATTCACTAACTTCCAAAATTAACAAACAAATGACTTTTTCGAATTTCCTGTTCAATTGCTATATAGTAATAATTAATTATAATGATATTAATAATAATTATATCAATTGCTAAATAGGAAATTCGAAAAAGTAATTTGTTCAGTACTAAGAGTTGAAAATTTTTTCAAAAAATGTAAATCAGTAGGCCTACCGGATCTTAGTTACTAGGGATATGAGAATTCTTTGAATAAAATGATAAGCGAGCATTCATGTGAAATGTAAATAGTAAATCCAAAAGTTATTTGCAATCTGCTGTCAATAATTTGGCAAGACAAACTTCTAATGAACCTTTTTTAGTAAAATGGCTCAAAACCGGGAAGGGGAACTATCTACAAACGATCAAATTAAAATCTGGATACCAAATTTGTTATTAAAAGGTCTTCTGCTTCTTCAGTTCCACATCTTCGGCTGTAAAAAACTGAAGAAGCAGGAGGCCTCTCAATAACAAATTTGGTATCCAAAAGCTACTTAATAGTTGGAAAAGCAAATAATAGTTACATGAGTAAATCTAACTAGGTTATTTACAATTATTAAAGATAATAATCAAACAATTTTTTATTATTATTTAATACCATGGTCCTGTGACTCAAATTGTTTGTTTAGTGAAATTTGACATCTGTTTTGTTTCAATTACATTAACTTTATAAAATTGTAAAACAGACTTCATAGATTCACATATGGAATATAGAGGAATCCTCAAATTTTTGGCAGGATGAATTTAAAAACAGTTCCAATTTTTATCCTGCTTATTGAACTGTACAAATTGAAATTGCAATATATGAATTTATCAATATAGAAGGCATTTGAAAAAAATTGAAAGTAAATATAATGTACGTAGCAGAGTGAACTAGCCTATATGGCAAAAAAAGTCTATTGATCAAAAGCAGAAGTCTAATTTTGAATTTTTATCAATATGATACAAATCTTATATGAAATGACAAAATAAAATGTTGCATTTACGTACCTCTTTTGTTTTAAGTGATGGCATGATAAAAGCATTCTGTGGCATGGTTGAAGCTGCATCAGCAGATGAAGAAAATTTGTTCTTGGCTAACACGAAGAAATAACATTCTTAATTGTAATAATTATTCCAACAGCGATCAATATTGCATTTTGCTTTGCACGTGCATACTAACGACGTGTGTAGGACACTTGTAATTTAAATTACAGTGGAAATAGTTTTTAGCGACCTCGAAAGTGACCGGCCAAAAACATTCGTTATGACCAGGTGGACGCAACAAGCGTGAAGCGATACATGGCCTAACTGTGTTTGCATGATTTTTTCAATACTGCCGTTTAAGTTTGTCGCACAACACATTCAGATCCATTTTTCGAACTCCATTCTGCTGACTCATTCACTAACTAATCGGCGCAGTACGCCGAAGTTCTATAATAACATCCTGCATTGGTAATCCAGGGAATGAATTCTTCGAATAGATTAATAATATAGTATAGTCTATATAATTATGTAGTAGGCTTACGTAGGCGGGCCTATAGATAGATAAAATTTATAGATATATTTCGTTATAGATAGAAAAAAAGTTCAAGAAAAAAGCAATAAGACCAAATTAATGAAAAATACAAACTAATAAAATATTTTTTATTGTGAATACACATTGTTCTGAGCATTCAATATAAGTTACAGAGTGTAACGAGTTGCAGTCAAATATTCATTAAGAATAAGTATAACTTACTTAATCTTTAGGCCGAGCGCTTTCGAATCTTTGAGATCCATCTTCAGAGGCGTGGGTTCCTAGATCATCATGTCAGTTTTTTGGTTAGAAGTGTTGTGGTTTTTGTAAAATGTGATCAAAAACTTTGTGTGATTTAAAATTTAGTTGTTTATTGAGAATGCTTTGTTTGTTGTGTGTGGTGTGTTTGTATATTTCAAATTGTTCCAAGGTGTTGAGTTCGTGTCCTTTAGATTTTATATGTAGAATATGTGTAGGTTGGTGCTGATGTCAGTAAATGTGTAGGTTGGTACTGATGTCAGTAAAAGTGTGTCCAGTTTGAATGATATGGTCGGCAAAATTCGATTCAGCTTTGGATGTCAGGGCTTGAAAGTGTTCCTTGTAACGTTGTTTGAATGTGCGGCCTGTTTGTCCTATGTAGAATTTGTTACAATCAGAGCAGTTTAGTTTGTAGATCCCTGGGAGATCGTATTTGTTTGTGTTCAGTGTGGTTTTGAGTGTAAGTGCATTTTTTATTTTGTTTTTTTGTTCTGAATGAGATGGTGTGGCCGGCTTTTTTGAAGATTTTTGCTAGTCTGTTTGATTGTGGATTAATGTATGTCATTGTGATGTATTTTTTGTCAGTGGTGTTGATGTTTTGTTTTTTGTTTCTTATTTTATGATTGAGTTTGTCAATTAGGTCGTCTTTGTAGCCGTTTTCTTGTGCAAGGTATTTTATTGTATTTAGTTCAGTGTTGTAATTGTCGGTGGATAGCGGTGTGTTGTTGAGTCTGTGTAGCATTGACCTGAATGCTGAGTGTTTGTGTTGTGTTGGATGATTGGAGGTGCTGCTGTGTATTAGGGTATGTGTCATTGTTGGTTTTCTGTAGATGTTGAAGCTGTGTTGTTGGTTTGTGTTCTTTGTAATTGAGAGGTCTAGAAAGTTTATTGAATTATTTTGCTCATATTCAGCTGTGTATTGAATTTTCTTATATATTTTGTTTATGTATGATCGAAGTTGTTCACATTGTCTTTTGTTTCCTCTGTATAGCAATAGAACATTTTTTTTTTTTTTTGTAGATTACGTCTTGGAGACTCCAGTTAAGGAGTATAAGACAAGTCAGATCAACAATATTATACACTAGATACCATAATTACTTCAATTAGTTGAGGTGAGGCTTAATTTCGATGTGAAAGGAACTCTTGTACACTATAAAAAGCTTTATCAACTAAATATTTCTTCAATTGTTTTTTTAATATTTCTATATTTTCAAGACTCTTCAAAAACTGCGGTAGCTTGTTGTAGAATTTCCTACCAATATAACTAGGTTTTTGTTTGAATAAGCTACTATTGTGACTCACCAAGTGATAATCTCCTCGGCTTCTTGTATTATAATCATGTACATAAAGATTTTGGTTATTATCATTCGTTTTTAC
The DNA here is from genome assembly GCA_948455865.1 of Conomelus anceps. Taxonomy (NCBI): domain Eukaryota; kingdom Metazoa; phylum Arthropoda; class Insecta; order Hemiptera; family Delphacidae; genus Conomelus; species Conomelus anceps. The sequence continues at coordinate 88,957,748 of OX418216.1, forward strand.
ATATAAAGTAGCTTCATACACATATAAGCAGGGTACAGTTAGGAGACCAAGTCTCTTGAACAACGGCCTACATGAAACTAATCTATTTACTCTTTCTATACACCTAACCGCTTTCTTTTAGATCTTAAACACCCTATCAAGATTTTGTTTTGATGAATTACCCCATACTAAGATACCTAGCATACCTAATATGTGACAGTAAGAGCCCATGGTAAGCTGTAAAAAGTAACTTTTTGTCATTCAATCTAGCGAGCTGTCGCAGGACAAATACCCCAGATGAAATTTTACTACATATTTTCTCAATGTATGGAGTCCAGGTCAATCGTCTATCCAACATAACTCCTAGAAATGCAATTTTTTCTTCCTGGTCTAATTGATTATCGTTTACAAACACGTTTATAGCCCTATATCTTCATTTAAATTATGTTTGTTTTTGAATTGAAGGTATTGGCATTTTTTACTATTTATAGTTAATTTCAACTGATTTAAAAATTGGACAATGGACTGCACACCTATATGGGCACTTATTTCTAAATTATCTAGAATGGAATTGCTGAAAATGAGTGATGTATCATCAGCAAATAAGAGGGCTCTACCACTAATTAATTCTTTAGGTAAACGGTTGACATATAACAAAAAAAGTAATGGACCTAGTATTGACCCCTGAGGCACTCCAGCTTGCACCTCTAATTTATTAGATTTATTCTTTACTATACTATTACCAACTACTGTAGTTAGTTCTACACATTGTTTTCTCCCAATAAGATATGATTCAAACCATTTCAGTTCAACCCCATTTACACCTACATTTTGCAGTATTTCCAATAAAGTTCTATGATTAACACAATCAAATGCCTTTGACAGATCTAAGAAGATTGCAGTAGCTTTATCACCTGAATCTATTATATCTATTAGTTTTTCAACTAGAGAAACTATGGCTGTTTTTGTTGATCTCCCTTTCTGAAAGCCATGCTGTTCATCACAGATAAAGTTAGCTTCTTGAAGGTGCAGAAGTAACCTATTTAGAACTACTCTTTCAAAAATTTTACTTTTTACATTTAAAATACTAATGGGCCTATCAGTGGCGTAACGTTTTCCAATTGGGCCCCCCCGCAATCGATTTTCCGGGCCCCTCTCATCAAAATCATATAAATATCCCCCCTCTCCCTTGTCTCCCCTCCCATAAAAATAAAACTTGCATGATTTTTTTTGGGCAGTTATAATTATGTAAGAGCAAAACACCTTTTTATCTATTAAATTTAAAAATTCAATCATGTTTCAAGGGGGGCTAGTCTAATGATTTTGGCTGTAGCCTACGGGCTCCTGAAAGATGAAAATAGTTGAGTGTTGATTATGTTATAAATGATTATCTAATAAAACTGACACTGTATTTCACTTCTATATATTGTTTTACTCACTTATATTGGAGATGCTTGAGGGATGCATTTCACTTCTGAAAAAAGCTTCGTCAGCCTTTGTCACTTTTCAGAAGTAAAATGCATCCCTCAAGCATCTCCAAATAAAGTGAGTAAAACAATACAGTATATAAAAGTGAAATACAGTGTCAGTTTTAATATTAGATTGTTAATTAGGTATTCGTCATGGAAAACATCACAGATAAATAATTAATCTTGAAACTTAGAAACCTTGAAATTGATGTCTTCCATAGGATCCACATTCACATCCTCCTTGTTAGCACCTTCGATCCTTTTCCCAGAAAATGTGTTCTCTCAGAATTCGCCTCGTTTGCAGACACGGACACCGGTTAAAATTTGAAAAAAGGGCATTTTATCTAAATTACCGCGAAATTACTAAGTCAGGAAAAGAGGAAAAATTTAAGAAATTTATTCTTAAGAGGCAGAAGAGAGAAAACGTAAACTACTCATACAGTACTTGATCCTATTATAAGAAAAAATTCAACTGTGTTAGGAAAACTGAAACAATTGAACCAAAACTATTATTTATATACTTATTCTGTACAATAATCACGTAATTTATCTGATATATCAAGGGCATAAATATTCCTTCTGAACATTGTTTAAAAATGTACTAGTCGATAAAAAATAGAAATAACTAAAACATGACTGTACAACATCACAATACCAAAAACGCAGCATGTTGAAAAATAGAATAGCAATGAAATAAAATATGGCACTCCAAATAATAAACTCACGATCACGAACTCAATTAATATATTATACATACGGTTTACTCTAGGCCAATTTATGGGACACGTGTAGGGCTACATGCATCTATAACTGGACGATTCAAAAGTGACTGAATTCATAATACTGTATGAAGAAAAATATTGACTATTTCTACACAACCCCCCCCCCCCCACTTTCCTTTACATCACAATATATGCTAATATACAATGAGGAATTCGATGGGAAAATAATATTAATTTCCTCTAATATTTGCACTTTGGAGACATGATTTGTTACAGTCTAGATAAGTTTGTATGAAGAGTGTTTTGTCCTCGGTATGTCTCCATTTCCATTTCCTGAAGTCACAACATCCTGCTTCTGAATTCCTTCACTAAAGCTATTTGCGAATTGATAAAGTAAACAATAAACATTGACCTGACAATAATTAGCCAATTCATTCTTCTTCCTTCAGTAATTCAGTTTTATTTCTTTTGAAAAAAAACATATATATCAGTCTTAGCACGAGCTATTTCTTGAAAAAATATATTTTCATTCCGGGCCCCCTTATAGCCCGGGCCCCCCCGGTATCTGCGGGGGTGTACGTTACGCCACTGGGGCCTATAGTTTTCTACCTTTTTTCTATCACCACTTTTGAAGATTGGCAAGATCTTCCCCTCTTTTAAATTATCTGGAAAAACACCTTGTTCTAATGAATGATTGATCAGATGAATCAAAGGGTCTAACAATTGATCTTTACATTCTTTCAGAATTTTACTGGATACCTTATCCATTCCTACAGTTTTTTCATTATTTAAACTATCAATGATATTTGACAACTCGTCTTGGGATACTGGGTTGAATTTTAATTCGTTCTGAATCCCCTCAGTATTTCTCATGTCACTTATACCTGTATTAAGAGATTTTTAAAGATTCTTAGCAACCAGTTGATAATATCTGTTAAAGAAATTACAAATGTCTACACTATCATCAATAATATATTTGTCATTTTCGTTAATTATTCTGGGGACACTAGTATAAGCATCTACATGAGCTACTTGCCTATTTTTGTTTATTACATCCCACACTGCTGTGTTAAAGTACACACTATTATTCAAAATTTCAGCTGTTTTCTTACATTTCGCTCTTTTCACTTGTCTTGTATAATATTTTTCTTTAGAGCTTTGTAATTATCTTCACTTAACATATTTCTAGATAGTTTGAATTCATGATATGCACCTTTAACACTATTTCTTTCTGCAAGGATATCATCAGTTATCCACTCTTCAATCTTGTCTAATTTGTTCTTTACAGGGACTTTTTTAACTGGACAACTCATAGTAATATGAAACCTTAAAATATTAATGAAACTATCATATTTGTCATTTAAACTATTGCTATTGTAAACCCTACTCCAGTTTTCTTGTAGCAGATTCTGCTTCAAACAATCGATATTCCCCTGTTCACATTGTTGAATTTCTTTCATTACTCTACTCTTTTTAATTGATTTATGACCTTGCAACCCCACCTCTAAGATTTGATAGTCATGATCAGATAGTTCCGAGCCGCCTAATCTTGTTTTATAGTAATCTATATTAGTAAGGATGTTATCAATTATTGTTTGTGATGTTCTTGTGACTCTGGTATATTCATGAACTTTTATTTCCAAGTTATTCATGCATATAATATCCTTTAAATCTTCTGTCATTTTATTCTGTGTTGCAAAGTCTGTATTGAAATCTCCCGCTACAATAACGTTTGTAAAACGAGTAATAGTAATCTCTAAAAGCCTATTGAATAGTTCACAAAAATTGTTCCATTCCCCATTTGGTGACCTGTAAATACCTAACACCGCTACTTCGAAATTATTGTCGATTTTTACTCTCAAACCAGTAACTTCTAAATCCATTTCCACAGCAAATTTCTCTACATATTCTAAATTAAATGTTTGCATATTCTTAGCATTTTTAGTGAAGATAGCTACTCCCCCACTTCGATGAGATGTACTGCAATACGACGTTTTCAATGAATAGTTTGGAATATTAAGTTGTGACAATTCATCTTGTTTTAAACCATGCTCTGTGAAAATAGCTATATCAGGAGCCTCTTCTTTAAAAAATACTTCGATTCTATCTATTTTGTTACGAATGTATTGAATATTCTGATGGAACACAGTGAGTACCGGTACTTCCCTATCATCCCTTATTACTTTATTGTTGCTTTTGCATATTGAAGTAGATTAACTTAATCTCTTAGAATCTTGAGAGCCTATCAGATTGCTACAAGAGTTCCTTCCACTAATGCTATCCTGATTTTTTGATCGATTAACGTCTTTTAATACAATTGAAGATATGAATTTATCATCTGAAACTAGTTTCCCTTCCCGGTTTTGAGCCACTTTACTAAAAAAGGTTCGTTAGATGATCATCTACATATCTGTGCCAGTATATTATGTTCTGTGAAAATTTGTTACTAAAGAGTATATGAGTGTTTTCGCAGTGTTGGAGATAGATTTCAGCAAATACGCTTGAGATTGGGGAGCCCATTGGCAGTCCATCAGGTTGTGAGTAAAATTTGTTGTTGAAGGTAAAGTAATTTTGTTGAGTGATGATTTTTAGGATGTCTATTATTTCATTTATATGTTCTGTAGCTGTGTTGTTGTGAATAAGGATGTTCTGTATTATTTCTATTGTTTCATTGACAGGTATGTTGGTGTATAGATTTGTTATATCAAAAGATGCAAGAGTGGAGTTGTGAGGAATTTGTGTGTCTTTTATTTTTGTGATAAGATTGCTACTGTTTTTTATGTATGTGTTGTTGTTGATATTAATTAGTTTTCTCAGTGTTTGATCTATGTGTTTTGCTAGTTTATAGGCAGGTGCTTCTTGGTAGTTTACAATTGGTCTAATCGGTATGTTGGGTTTGTGAATTTTGGGAAGTGTTTGAAGTGATGGTATAGAAGGGTGTATTTGTTTCAGTTTTCTTTTTTGTGAATTATTAATTACATGATTTGTCTTGTTGATTATTTGTTTGATTTTTGTTTGGTAAACATTTGTGGGATCGGTGTGTAGTTGTTTAATGTTGTTTTTGTTTATGTAGTCAAGTGTTTTTTTGTTGAGCTCTTCATTGTTTATGATAACTGTAGTGTTGCCTTTGTCTGCTTTGATATAGGTGAGATTGTGAGTTAGAGCTTTGTGTTTCAATTCTTTTATGGTGTGGTTTTCTGAATTTATGGGTGGGTGTGGTTGTGAGCTGTTTGTTTTTATTTTGTTGTAGGTTTCTATTCTAAGTTCATCATGTATTTGTGGGTCTGTGCGTTGGATGCTTGTTTCTGTTTCAATGACAATGTTTTTTGATGTGGATTTGTTGTTTTTGTAATTCAGGTTATGTTTGAGACCTTTGTTCAATAAGTTGAGTTCGGTTTCTGTAAAATCTATGTTTGTTAGGTTAACAGTTTTACTGTAAAAAATGTGAGCTGATTGAATTGTCGTTTTTGGAGGTGTTAGGTTATGTATTTTTTTGTCATGTCTTTGTTTAATTTTGTTAAGTTTTTGTTGTACCCAAGTGTTTGTTGTTTCTGCTAACTCAAGGAAGAAACTGTGTCCATATTTTTGTGTGATAGATAGGTGTAGTTTGAGAAGTTCCAAATTGTGTGAGTCTTTCTGTTTATATAAAAGTTTGATGCTCTCCTCGATGAAGGTAGTTTCTGCTTTATTTTTGGCTATTTGAGCTGGTTTCGATTTGTTGTTGGTTTTGAATTTAGCATAGTTTGGTGTAATGTTGAGTTTGAGACAGTTTTTGTTGAATTGAATGTGTAGATGTTTACTTCTAACCTTAAACACTGTTGATCTGTAGGATAGGATTGTAGCTTGTCTTGCCAAATTAAATTCCTGGATTTCTTGTTCCATGACGAACTGCGTTGTTAATATTAACTTTTCATGTGAATTTAACGACTTGCAGTCAAATATTCATTAAGAATAAGTATAACTTACTTAATCTGTAGGCCGAGTGCTTTCAAATCTTTGAGATCCATCTTCAGAGGCGTGGGTTCCTAGATCATCATGATAGTTTTTTGGTTAGAAGTGTTGTGGTTTTTGTAAAATGTGATCAAAAAGTTTGTGTGATTTAAAATTTAGTTGTTCATTGAGAATGTTTTGTTTGTTGTGTGTGGTGTGTTTGTATATTTCTAATTGTTCCAAGGTGTTGAGTTGTGTCCTTTAGATTTTATATGTAGAATGTGTAGGTTGGTACTGATGTCAGTAAAAGTGTGTCCAGTTTGAATGATATGGTTGGCGAAATTCGATTCAGCTTTTGATGTCAGGGCTTGAAAATGTTCCTTGTAATGTTGTACAAACTGAACTGCTCTGATTGTAACAAATTCTACATAGGACAAACAGGCCGCACATTCAAACAACGTTAAAAATTAAATAATAAATTATTAATATTAAATCTAAATAAAATAAAAGTTAAATTATTTTAAATTGTAAATTATAATAAAAATAATAATAATGATAATAATAATAATATATAATTATAATTGTAATAAATTATTTTATTATTTAAATGATTAAATTAAATAATTAATATATTATTATATATTTTAATGAAATAATTATATTATTATAATTATAATAATACTATATAATAATAGTTGTGAATAATAACTACCTACACTAATAATAAAAACTTAAATAGTAAACAATGTTAATACTTCACCTGCATCAGACACAAATGACAGATGAGACTGAGCGGGTTTGTTTTGGGTAGACAGATCGGTGATGCGCATGTGCACGCAGTCAGTTGCCTACGGCTAATAGGCAATATACTCCAATGCCCCCCCCCCCCTCCCCCAATGGCAGGGAGACTGAAACAGTTGCTTGCGTAGTTGCCGGGGCTCGACTCGCACGGCAACTGTATGGACAACTTTTTTCACTTCAGCAACCGATTTCTCACGGCTAATGGCTCCCATTTGATTCAATGCCCTGCTACTCCACTGGCAATCGATTGCTTGCTCAGTTGCCGAGCTAGTTGCTCATGGCTAATAGTGGCCTAAGGCTCTATAATTTATAATAGTTATTTATGCATGAAACGTGACTTTATCGCTCGAGCCAAAACATTTACTGCGTGACACGTAGCAGAGCGCAGTAATTTTGTGAGAGCAATAAAGAAGCTTCATGCATGAATTGCATACAATATTTTTCCTAAAACTGCAGTTCTGGATTCCAACACAATAAAAGCTTGTAGTTTGTTACATCACAGACCATGCGCGGATTTGGTTAGCATTCGCCATTGTTGAGGTTATGTGAATTTCACGGATTCCATGATCCACCAATGAGAAGGCATCAAAATCAAAACAGAAGCATAAAGAAAACAGCTGGTGAGCGTAAAGTACTTTACCGCTTGCAGAGCAGTAAAGAGGTATTTTATGATTAGTTTTTAGTACATAAAGAACTACTTTACGAGCAGTTGTAGGAGAATACTATTTATAGAGCCCTAATAATTAATTATTCATTAATTCTTGTAAATAATTACTGAAAATAAGTATTAGCTTACCTTTTGTTGATCTGTTTTTCTTTATTAATTGAACTGACAAATGGTGTGTGTAAATAGACTAATTTGTGTAAATAAAGTGCAAGTGTGAACTATAGTGTTGCCAGCCTTATTTTAGCCATTAGCTCATTTTATTCAGGATTTTGTCTGAATGCTGTGTTAGATCCGGATTTTTGGAAGATGTAAGCTATTTTGTGTGATTTTTGTTGAAATATGTGAGTGTGACAAATCTGTTTTGGTTTGCAGGTGTTGGATTTTTATTTTTCATTTTATTCAGGATTTTGTCTACTAGGTTGGTGTTGTATCCGTTTTGTTTTGCTAAATATTTGATTGTATTGATTTCTTCTTGGTGTTCAGCTTGTGATAGTGGAACATTTAAGAGTCTATGGATCATGGAGTTGAAAGCAGAAAGTTTGTGTTGATTTGGATGGTTGGATGAGTTGTGAATGAGTGTGTCTGTGAGAGTTGGTTTTCTGTAGATTTTGAATTTGTGCATGTTATTTAATTTTTTGATAGTGAGGTCTAAGAAGTTTAGACTACACCTGTCTGTTCCACATTCTGCTGTGAATTGTAAGTTTTTATGGGTTTTGTTCAATTGTGTTAGGAGTTGTTCACACTGTCTTTGGTTTCCATTGTAGAGTACAATAATGTCATCAACGTAGCTGTGCCAGTAAATTATTTTGTTTGAGTGTTTGGTGTTTTTTAGTATTTTAGGCTGTTGTGTGCTGTGGGCATAACTTTAATTTTGTTGGAGCCATTCTTCTTTGGTAGAGGACCTCCCATTTACAACTAGCCGATCTACCATCAGAAAAGCTTTGATGTTTCTTTTTCTGGCTTCCATCATAAGTGGATTCAGTTCTTCTCTTATCCGCCTTGTACTCTCCGCAAAGTCCTCTGAAACTTTAATTTGAGTTCCTCTGCATGTCGAATTCAAAACCTCAATTTTCTTCTTCCAGCTCAGGAATTTAACAAAGATTGGCTTATTCTGTCCCCTCAACCTTCATCCTACCAACAATTAGATCCCCCACAATAAATTCCGTTCTATCCCAGTCCTCTCCATCCTGCTTGTGAACAAAAAAAAAAAAAAAAAAAAAAAATGAGATTGTTCCATCTGGATTGGTTTTCTAGACGAATAATATCGCCTGATAACTTTATGTCAGCCGTTTCAAGTTCCTTACATTTTTCACCGGCTTCCAGTAATTTTACTTCACCATAGCTTTTAATTCACCAACCGATGACAGTATTTCAATTTTGATATCGTCCAGCTTGGCTTGTAATAAAGAATCCAGCTTCTCCAACACACGCTTAAACAAGTAATCCTGTTCACTCACTGTTGCATTCATAGTGTAACACTCATCTCAAGACCGTGGAAAGAGTAAATAGATTAGATTCATGTAGGCCGTTGTTCAAGAGACTTGGTCTCCTAACTGTACCCTGTTTATATGTGTATGAAGCTACTTCGTCATGTGTGAAAAAGAGTGATATTAACCGAAATCTTGATGTACACGATTATAATACAAGAAGCCGAGGAGATTATCACTTGGTGAGTCATAATAGTAGCTTACTTAAACAAAAACCTAGTTATATTGGTAGGAAACTCTACAACAAGCTACCGGATTTTTTAAAGAGTCTTGAAAATATAGCAAAATTAAAAAAACAAAAAACCAATTGAAATAATATTTAGTTGATAAAGCGTTTTATACTGTACAAGAGTTCTTATCATATCAAAATAATGAAGCATCACCTCAACGAACTGATAATTATAGTAATTATTAGTAACGGTAACTAATGTATAAAATTGTATAATTGTTTAGCTGACTTGTCTTATACTCCATAACTTTAGTCTGGAAGACGTATGCCCGGTTTCTGAGTTGTTCATTAAGTTTAATGGATCATTAACTCACAGCTGGAGCAATGTTAACCCATTGCTCCAGCTGTGAGTTAATGATCCATTAAACTTAATGAACAATTCAGAAACCGGGCATTAATCTACAAAAAAAGAGATAGAGCTTGCTCTTTTGGGGAATTAGTTCCTAATTATTTTCTATCTTGTATTTTTTCTTTTTAATTTTTTACAGTGTGTCAAATTTTTTTATATTTATTGAATTATGCATTGCAATAAGCATTAAAAAAATATTCTAACATTATTTTGAATTAAACAGACAGTGTTCTTATTTCTTTTCAGCAATAACTTATTTAATTCAATTGAAAGTGCATGTTGGAAGCTTTGTGAAGCAGAGGCATTCTACCAATAAGGTTTTTTGGAACTTGCTGTAGCATAGCAGAAGTACAACTAGAGGTGATTCTACAGAGACTGGGGGTTTGAGCTCAACACAAAATGCCATCTCACAGAACACAGCTTGGGCCTATATTAAAGTTTGGTGTAATAGGATGTAGCTGTTAGTTGCTTGCCACCAGCCAGCCCTAGGCCAAAGGCACACTCACTACATAGAGCAGCTCTGACTACTCAGTGGAATAGCATAGACACTTTCTCTTCTTGGCAAAAGTTATTTGTTGTGAGTATGCCTCCAACTTCTGCAGAACAAGAGATATGTTCTCTTGTCAACGGGCAAAGTTTCGTCTTGTTTCCAGTTGTTACCAGGCAAGTTCTAAAGAAACATTGACAGTGACTCAGGCTGAGAGGTCTATATGGCTACTATAGGTTGTACTTGTGTAGGCCTATATGAAGTGACGTGAATGAGCAAAAGTGTTGTTTGCTAAAGCTGTGTGGATCGAATTCTAATGCCATCACAACAAACACTGTCATCATGCAAACACCATCACAACGAATGATTTTCACAACACAAATGCTTTTATGATTTTGGAATATAGATTTTCCATTACATGGATTTGATTGAATCAGAGACTTGCTCCATGAGTAGAATATACCTACACCAAGTTATAAAAATGTACCATTATAGAAATGGATCCATAGATCTAAGATGGATTTTCATCCAATCTATACAATTTTTTCCATTTGGAGGTGGACTTTTTGATGTATAGGGGTACCAGTAGCCTTAATTACGTAGACTTTAACATTACATATTGTTATGGGTTCTATCTCTAAAATAATGCTGGCAACACTTATATATTAACACTCGCACTTTATTTACACAAATTATCCACAAACACACACTATATAAATCAGTTATCACACAAAATAAATCGATTAGAAACAGATAAATCGATAATGTTCAGTTAATAAAGAATTTGCTATATTACTGTACAAAAATTAATCACTAAGTTTTAAAAGCCCGATCAAATATTAATACAGTGTTAACCGACCCCTACGGGACCGGACCATGGTCGGATAACAGAAAAGATCGGTTAAACCGATGAATCTGGGATATAGTCGCCTTAGAGCAATTTAAGCCACTAAAATATAGCATTATAATACATGGCATAATATAGCATAACCAGCGTCCATCCACGGCAGTGTAAAATGGCTTATAGGTGTTGAATTTAATCGAACAAGTGAAAAATATTATAAAAAAATTCATAAAAATTGTGAAATAGATATACTCACTCAGTATTCCACACAATCATCCAAATTCCTTTATTAATGAGGTGATGAGAAGAATTTACATGAATTTAACTCATTTAAAAACAAAAATAATAACGAATCGCAAGATAACAAAAAAAAAACACAGTAACCACTGTAAATAAACTCAGCTTGATTATATTTTCTCAACCGAAATAATCAGTGAATTTTTTCTGTTTCTTGTCCTTGTCCTTGGTACAACTGACTGACTGGATTCGACTTGCTACGGAAACTGACCGACCTGTGTTGTGACATGAAAGTTATTTTTGGGCCGTTACTGCATTGTTTGCCTTCTCAGCGGAAGTTTGCATAATCTTGGAAAGAGGGTCGGTTAATCCGACCCTACAGATGGCTGGTAGTCATCTGTATACCAGCATTATGGCGACTGTAATGCTCTGACTACACGGTATGCACATAGTCTGCAAGACAGCGTAAATAATGTCACTAAGGGCCCACCATGCATATGATTGAAACTTTTGACTTCTATCAGCCGGTCCTTTAAGGTTGAGCGATCGATAAAAAAAAAAAATTTTTATTTTTTTTTCTTCTTCCAAATCATTAGATAGGTTCTTAGGACCTAATGTATACGATTAAATTTTTTTATCATCTCCCGTTTGTTCAGAATGGGACTTCAAAAGTGGCTTTTTTGAGGATAATGGTACACACACCACATAAAAACTACTAATCAAAAAGTTTAAAAAATATATACACAAGTCTCCTTTTTACTATAGCAAAAAATACATCAACTTTTTTTTAAGAATCTCAAAAAAAAAAAATTTATATGCATTTTAAACACTTTTTTTCATACTAAATGTTTGTTTGATAGGCTTCAAATCTATCCGTACTTGACAGTTTTTCTGTTCATGATGAATACATTGAATGCTCAACACTTTTATCATCACAATAATAACCGTTTGGTGTGTGTACCTTTCAAGCGTGGTTTTATGCCTGCTGAGCTCGCTACGCACACTAACGGATGATATACAGCGCCCGCACTCGCAAGAAGGGCAGGAGCGCACTGCTAATCGCAGTCACCTTCCCCGTTCCGCATTCCACCTTCCCCACCATTTCCTGTGACTCATAACTCCATCTCGAGAAATGCTAGAGCTGCCTTGTATTGTATTTCGTAATTAATTTGTATAGCTGAACGGACTTCGATGGGGAAATGTTGCCCAGCCCGTCAAGCTCTTCGTATTGCAACGCTTCCGTAAATTGTTCATATCTCAGTTACTAATAAAAATATTGGAATGAAATAAATTTCAATGTCTTCCTCATATCATTCTCTACAATTAATGCTATGTCCTTTTATAATTGCCATAATTTGAAAGTTATTCCTGAACGAATCTAAAGAATAAGGTATTTACGATTGCATACGTTTTTATTTTCTTCTATAGCCTTTATTCCCAGCGTTTCACAACAAAATGTTTTAGACAAAACCTTTAATTCGTTTTCAGATCTTCAAATCTATATATAATAACTAATACTTCATGGCCTTGAAATGACGACCAACGTTTACTAAGAAGTATCAACGTGTCCTTGTTTCTGTTTGCGTAATGTGTAGGCCAGCTACAAGAACTTTGTCAGTGGCGGATCTTTCAGGCTGGAGCCCCCAAAACCTCCAAAAATGTTATTGCTTAGTTGTAAATTGTTTACCAATATAATCAGTTTGAAGCTTCTAAAATATTCATTAGCAAGAAAAACCAAATTCCACTACCAATTCTTCAATTTTATGATATCTGTTAACGTTTTAATAATGTATAATTTCTTAGTTACATTCACATTGCCTGAAACTAATCAGCGCAAAAAGTGTTTTGTGTTGCAAAGTGACTAGCGATGAAGACAATGACAATGTTGACTCTTGGACCAAGTCTCCAAACAAAAATTCTGTGTCCCCATAACTATGCATTTATCACTCTCGCCAGTAGAACTACTTTGTTTCATTAGATGTACGATATACTTGAAAATAAATCCTTTTCACAATTTAATCTGCCTTTTATCATCTTGCATGAGGAAATTAACAAATAAAACATCCTGAAAAAACGTTTTTAATTTAAAAAATAACTATGGTACCACACGGTTTTGATTGCTTCATTATATGAGAGTCCTTTCACAAAATTTTCCTCCGTTCAGCCATCCCCAAAATAAAATCTCTAAATCTCTACCAATAGAAAAATGAGGAGATTTCACAAAAACGTTCATACTCGAGCAATGAATTAGGAATTTGTCACTATAATATCTGAGGCTGCTTTGTAGTTTCGACTTTAAAGATATTTTGAAAATTGTTTCACAAATTTTGAAAATCTGATTCACATCTGATGAGGGCAGTACTAAACCTCCACGAGTTTTTATCGATACTAAACTAACACTAAGATTGACAGGGCTGTCATCACAGTTTGAGGTGACAGCTGCTAAACATTCTTCGCATTTGATTTGGAAAATTGGATCCATTGGTTCAGTAGACTATTCCTCTTCATAATTTTCCAACGAAACCTTTGAGGAATTATAAGATATCATGGGTGACAAATACTACTCCATATTTCTTCACAATTCTTCTAAAGAAGAATTAAGAAGAAGTTTCGCATTTCTTCTAAAGAAGAGAAGAGGAACGAATGGAAATGATAGAAAACAGTGGAGAATTGGAAAAGAGATGACAATAGAAATTTGTAGGAGAGATGAAAATAAAAAAGTCTAAAAAGGGTGAAAATGAGGATAAATTAAAAGTAGAAGAAAATGAAAGAGATTTTTCAAAGTTGTTGACAACAACTCCAATTCACATCTGATTGTTCAGAATGGGCTTCAAAAGTGGCTTTTTTGAGGCAAATGGAACATACATTACATAAAAACTACTAATAAAAAAAATATATAACTTATGCATTTTAAACTCTTTTTTTGAATTAAATGTTTATTCGATAGAACATTATTATAGTTCCAATTTTTTAAAGTAACTACTGTATTTACTTTTTGAAAAACATTAGTCCTAGCTGGGCGTGTATTATAGTTCCTAGTTTTTTAAAGTAACTATTTACTTTTTGAAAAACATTAGTCCTAGCTGGGCGTGTATTATAGTTCCTAGTTTTTTAAAGTAACTATTTACTTTTTGAAAAACATTATTATAGTTCCAATTTTTTAAAGTAACTATTTAATTTTTGAAAAACATTAGTCCTAGCTGGGCGTGTATTTATAGTTCCTAGATTTTTAAAACTATTTACTTTTTGAAAAACAATATTATATTTCCAATTTTTTAAAGTAACTATTTACTTTTTGAAAAACATTAGTCCTAGCTGGGCGTGCATTATAGTTCCTAGTTGTTGTAGATGATTCAAACACATTTTTATTTTTGTTGATGTATAAAACAATTTTTAAAAGTAATTTTTTAAAGTAACTATTTACTTTTTGAAAAACATTATTTTAGTTCCAATTTTTTAAAGTAACTAGTGTATTTACTTTTTGAAAACATTAGTCCTAGCTGGGCGTGTATTATAGTTCCTAGTTTTTTAAAGTAACTATTTACTTTTTGAAAAAAATTATTATTGTTAATATATAATTTAATGTTATAAACATTAAAAATATATAATTCTGATAAATGTACAGACAAAACTCTAATTTTATATATCTAGATATGTTGCAAAAGAAGAAGGCTTGGTTGCCTTTCTTTTTTTCTTATCCTTCTTATGCAACACTATTTTTTATGTATAATGAATGTTTATATATATTCAATTTTTTGATGGTTATACACATACACGTGCATTACTAAGAGTAACATTCATGCCAAATTTCAAATAAATCGGTTCACGCGTTCAGCCGTAAATATGTTACAAACAGACAAACCCAAACGGTCGACTCTCTTCGTTCGGTCAATTATTGTGATTGCATATCATATTATTTTTCCAAAGCAGGAGGAAGGAATGTGTGTGTGTGTGTGTGTGTGTGGGTGTGTGTGTGTGTGTGTGTGTGTGTGTGTGCGTGTGTGTCTGTGTTTCAAGTACAGTATCAATAATGTAGACGTATGTTGACTAATGTTGACAATACGGCCATAATTTATTGCGATTACTTCCGTATTGCAGATTAGAGTATTTATTTTTCCCAAGAAAGGTGGAATCTTTCCACACTCCCTCATGCTCTTTCTCTCTCTTATCAGACCTAACAATATATCTTTGACGAATACCAATCTATCTTTCATTCTCACTCCTTTCATTCAGTGTGAATGTATGCTTTGTTATATTTTTGTGCACTAGTGAAAGATGACGTGATTTTTACTCTACAGAATTCTCATTTCCAGTCGGCTAAATTAGTTGACTCACTATGAATTATGCTATTTCCATTTGACCGCTATTGTTTGACCGAGCGAACCGAGGTCTCAGTTTTAGCTCGAGCATTTGGCATTTGGTCTCTTCGATTGATTGTTATGATTTTTTGCATGCAGGTTCCTTATTGAGCAATGTGTGTACAGGGTTTTTCCATTGTTGACCCCCATTTTTTATGGGGGCCCCAATTCATCCCTAATTATTGGTGTGTCCTGATCGAACCGGAATGATTTTAAATGAAAGTTTACTTGATTTTAATGTTAACTTCACCCTAGAACAAAATCAAAAAAATCTCGAAGGAGGTCAATTTAGAAGGGGATTAAAAAATTTAAAATGTTAAATATTAAGATTTTTGAAAAATTCTTTTCAACATTCAATAGAGCTTTTCAAGTGGAATAAGATTTGGTAGAAGAAAGTTTTGAACAATTGGCTTCTTGGGGATGGTGGTGGCTGAATATCAGAAAATGATGCTTCTGAAAATCAACTTTTTTGGTTGAAATTTATTGGTTTCACGATCAGGATCTTGTTTTGAAAAAAATTATGTTTGTTAAAAATAATAGTGTCATTGAACTCCCATGACTATTTCTAGCAAACACATATTAAGGAAATATTTAGTGTGCGCATCATCCGCAAAAATCCCCTTGTTTGTACAGCAAATTTTAGAAAAATCTGTTAGTCTGAGAAAAAAAATATATATACATAATGTATAAAAAACATACTTTTACTGCCACGTTTTCTCAGCATCGGGGTGAAATTCGAACATTTTTCAAATATAAATCATAAATTTGATGAAAGAGAAAATTCCAGGACGAGCGCAGCTGTGTTCGTATTTAAAAATAAACAAGTTAATCTTGAAAATCCTCCTTTATCTAACATTACAATGCATTATTACTACCCTCCTAATTTTTAATAATTTTTTATATAGCTACACACGTCATAGCTCAGGGATAGCGAGGGACTCTGGACAGTACTAAAAAAATAAGGATTACGATAGTTCAGGCACAGGCTGCTCACCATGGGTACGCTTTATTTAGTTCAGGATTTGATTCCATTGCCGCGCTGGCATCGAAAAAATAGTTTAGGATTTGATTCTCAGGCAGCGCTAGCGTCGAGAAAAAGTTAAGGATTTGTCCGTGAGGAGCAGGCACGCTGCTATGCGGGAACATTCAAATTGTCGCAGTCTGCATTAAGTTAAAGCTTGATTCTGCATTCAATGAAGTACAGGTATATCATTCCCAGATGGTACATTTCAAAAATACTGAATCGTATTGATAGCAATGCTGAGTATAGTATTGAGCAGAAACACGAAGAGTTCGCAGTCCGAGCTCCTAATTTTAATAAAGCACTAAGTTTATCATCTGTTCCCAGATGAAGTAATACACTTACACAATACACAATGCCCGGTTTCTGAGTTGTTCAATGGATCATTAACCCATTGCTCCAGCATTGAGTTAATGGTCCATTAAGTTAATAAATGACTAAGAAACCGGGCATTAATATTATTGATATTGATGGAATGACTGCTTCCACCTTTAATACTGAACAGGAATTCTAAGAGTCCCTAGTTCAAGCTTTCATAAATCACAAGAATATCGTCCGTCCCCAGATCGAGCATTAAACATTGAAACTTATTGACAGTGTAAAGGCGATTGATTGATGAGAAATACTCATGAATACTGTCATACAGCGCACAGTGTAATTTCAAATAAAATACTGAGAGTCCTTTTTTAGAGCTTTGACATTTAACGAAATACACATAAATTGTCTGTTTTTTCTTATTTTTTTTTCGAAGGATGGAGCCCACATAAGTCTGAGCCTGTGCGTTGGTAATGAATTGGATGATGGTGATTGATGAGGTGGACCTACAGTCTTAGGTGGGTTCCGAACCACCGGAAAGTGATTTTACAGCAAAGAACAGAGTCTTTTTTGCTGGCAACCTAGAGTCTTTTTTGCAATTGGTCTTCCTCACAATGATGGCCCATGAGTTTCGTAGCTTATCTCTGATTGAACAGATACCTGCTACGGCACTCGGCTATCACTTCCCTATCACTGTCCCCAGATGAAGCATTTAAAAACACTGAGTCTTATTGAAAGTGTGAACGCAATGGGTTAATTGATAGAATGCCTGTTACTCCACTTTTAATATTGAACCGGAAACTGAGAGCCCCAGTTCAAGCTACTGCTTTGAATCAATGACAAGTATATCGTTTGTCCTCAATGCATTTAATCTCATTGATACGTATGAATATGATTTATTGATTGCTATATTATATGGCTAAATGCTATTGATAGGTCTACATGGAATGATTGCTACAACCTTGATCATTGATAAAAAATACTTCAAGTCCCTAGTTTAAACTTCTGTTTCTTACAAATCACAGAACTATAGTCTGTCCCCAGATTTAGCGTTTGAAAACACTGAATCCAATAGTGCGTGAATGCGATGGATTGAAGGAATGCCAGTTGGCACCTTCAATATTGAAAAGAAATACTTATTGAGAATAAATAGTCCCCAGTTCGAGTTCATGCTTTCAATAAAACACGAGTATATCATCTGTCCCTTTGATGAAGCATTACACTTAATCTTATTGATAGTGTAAAGGCGATAAATTGATAGAATGACTGCCTCCACCTTTAATATTGAGTAGATAGATATGAGCAGTCTCTAGTAGTTGAGCTTCTGCTTTTAATGAGTCACAAGAATATTGTCTGTCCCCAGATGGAGCAAAAACCGTTGAGTCTTCGAGTCTCCAGATGAAGCTTCAGCTTTCAATAATTAGGAAGTAGTCGCCGTGAACCGTAGCAGGTATCTGTTCAGTCAAATAAAGATAAGCTACGAACATAGGGGCCCTCTTTATAAGGGTGGCCGATTGAATATTGTTTCTAAGACTCTAGACCAGTGGTTCCCAACCTGGGGGCGATTTTAACTCCTGAGGGGGCGATAATTTTGTGGGGGGCGATGAGGGTTTATAAAAAAATTAATAGTTATTCCAATTGATCATAATTTGAATGGCAAGTCAAGACCACAGACTGGAGAACAATTTCATATCCTGTCTTTATGTGTATAAATAATCAAAAACATTCAAGGAGACGTATAGGCCGTCTCGTACTTACACCATAAGCAATATTATGACTCAGTTTACAGCCCTCCCACGTAGAAAGGTGGCGCTGTCAAGGCGATACTGCAATGACAGGTCGTCATACCGGGTTTCTCGCTCATCTTGAGAATGAAGTTCCAGACATCATTACAATTCACTGTGTCATCATCCATTGTCATCACTTGGTGGCGAAAAAAATTAGTGGAGTCCTAAAATTTAGCACCATCCCCCATAAATTAGGCACCCCCAAAAAAATGCGAATAGACAAGCTTCCCGTATTCTCTCTTAAACTGAAAGAAGATTTATATAGGTATTTAAAAAATTCATACTAGGAATAATAATAATTATAAATCTATTGTAATTAATTGACATTCTATCTGGTGAATTCGTAAAATATTTTTGTATGTCGTCATGTTAAACACGGTTTCAATCAACTTTACCCCCCCCCCCCCCCCAACTTTTTTTGGAACCCCCAAGAATTTCAATGACACAGTCTGCGTCAAAGCCCCCCCTTGTGGGCACCACTATATACGAGTAAAATTTGGATAAGAAATGGGAACAACGATGGGTATAGAAAATGAAGGGGGCGATGGGATTTTGTCATTTTATGTGAGGGGGCGATAGGCCAGGAAAGGTTGGGAACCACTGCTCTAGAATCTAGACTATCGGAAAATCCACTTTGCCATCCCAGAAAGGTGACCA
This sequence comes from Conomelus anceps, assembly GCA_948455865.1. NCBI lineage: Eukaryota > Metazoa > Arthropoda > Insecta > Hemiptera > Delphacidae > Conomelus > Conomelus anceps. Next base: position 88,977,087 of record OX418216.1, read on the forward strand.
ATTAGTTTTTTCAGGGGTGGGTAAAATTGCCTCTTTGTGAGCAAATCGTTGAACATCATGAAGCGGTAGCTTGCACTATCTCCTTAGCTTATTAAGAAAATCTAAATTCTATTAGACTACTGTGTAGTGATAGCGTTATCCAGTGGCGGATTCATGGGGGGGGGATTGAAAGGGGGAAATTCACCCCCCCCCCAAACGGAGAAGAAAAAGGAAAAGAAAAAGAAGAGGAAGGAAAAGAGAGAGAAGAAGGAGAAAAAAGAAAAGAGGAGCGAATGGAAGTGATAGAAAACAGTGAAGAAGTGGAAAAGAGATGACAATAGAAATTGGTAGGAGGAGAGATGAAAATGAAAAAAAAAACGAAAAAGGGTAAAAGATAAGGATAAAATTAAAAGTAGAAAAGAATGAAGGGGATTCCTAGCCAACCATTAATTTTCTATTGAAAATATTGTGAACTTCAGTACTTGGTCTGAAAATGAGGCCAGTTCTGAAAGGGTTTTCTGGATTCTGCAGCTTATCAATACATGGCTGAGGACTAATATGGCAGAAAAATCAGACTTGTTTTATTAGCACTACTCTACATTCACTCAGATAATCGTTCTAGAGCCTAGATCCTGGATCCTCAAAACATTGTTGGGAGATTTTGGCTGATTACAGAATCGTTTTTCAATTGCGAACAATGTATGTAATTTTTCATGTTAATTTCATTTTTTATCAACTGATGGGGTCAGTAGCATAACTATGGGGGGGAATCAGGGTCCCCCCGGGACAAATGAAAATTTCGAATTTTAGCAGACCATTGTGAGACAATTTTTGGCAAGAGTCAAAGATGTCTCCAATCACTAAAAATGTGGTTTTTAGGAGTATTATTTTAAAAAGTTTTCAAGGAGTACCCCTCAATTATTTTGAAAGAAATTTTCAAGTAGCCTACGGTACATCACCCCAATCACGAGCAGTGATCAAATATAGATGGATATTAAATATAAATAATATAAATATAAATATAATATAATATAAATATAAATAATATAATATAAATATAAATGGACATTAATATAATTATATGGATCAAATATAGAAAAGTGGAAGTTTCAAGTAGGCTAAGGTCCCGGATCTCCCATTGACAGTAACACAAGAACTAGACAAAATTTACTTTGACAGATAACAAGGGTTGAAGTGTTAAGTTAGAAGAATTAATGCATAGAATCACTAGGTAGTTTTAGAGAGGTTATTTTTCAAAAATTTTCTTGGGGAGTTCTGAAATAAATAGCCATATGTATCATATATATTTTTTTAGGATGAAGCCCACATAGGTCTTAGACCTGTGCGTGGGTAATGAATTGGATGATGGTGATTGATGAGTTTGGACCTACAGTTTTAGGTGGGTTCCGAACCACCATGAAGTGATTTTACAGCAGAGAACAGTGTCTTTTTTGCTGGTCAATCTAATCGGTCACAGTTACAAACAGGTCCTACGAGAACGCAGCTTATCTCTATCTGATTGAACAGATACCTGCTATGGCTCACGGCTATCTTGCTTCAATTTATCGTTAGAGGTCTACTACAGTACTCCAAATTACAAATTACTATTGTAATTATTGTACCCTGAATCTAACCCTTACGGAATCACCCCCCCCCTCCCCCTAGACTGACCCTGTAGTTATGCCAATGCTTTGTGTGATGTGACGTAACAATACACAGCAAAAGGTTATTAAAATTTGTATTTAAAATATCATATCATTACAGGCAATAGGATAGGTGCACAATTAAATTTGTAAAGTTGGTTCCATTTCAATTGAAAATACCCTTAAATTCACGGAATACCCTCAAACACCCCCCCCCCCCCCGGGTAACCATACCCCAATTACGTATTCCCCCTCCCCCCCAAATTTTCTGCTGGATACGCCACTTTCGTTATCTAAAATTGAAGTATACCTAACACTTCTCTCGCCACCTTGAACTCTCTCTGTTTCTTTTTCTCCATTTTTTCAACTCAACGATTTCAGTTTCTACCGATTTTTATCACTCTTTATTTCTTTTTCCTCTTTTATCCCGCTCTCTACGCTTTTTGTTTCTCCAACACAATTTTGTTGTTCTCCATTCATCTCCCTTTAATTATATTTCTTTTGAGGTCTTTTCGCTCTCACTGTTGATGAATCTTCTCTTAAAGAGAAAAAAAATGAAGAAATGATGGAAGAGAGCAGCAAAGAAAGAAAGTTGAATTAAATGCAAAGGAAGATGAGAATTGAAGGTAGAGGACGAAAAAAAGGAAAGGAAAGAAATGCTAAAAATAAATGAAGCGTAAAACATAAATTAGCTCAGAGAACTAGAAGAGAAAAGGAATACGTAATAGTAGAAATGCTTTGCCAAGGTTTCAACCTGTATGAGTTTTTTTGCACTCGCCGAATCTATCCGTTTGGTTAATTATTACTGAGCAAAAAATATTTATATTATAGAAAAGCCCTAGCACCATTTACTTTGGAGATTTGAAGTTTTTATAATGAATTGCCTTTTTGGCCTCAGGTTATTCAGTTGTTAAAAGGCTCATGTATACTGTCTCATAGGCGACTCCGGAACAATTTTTTTTGGACGGTCTAGTAATCTATCCATTTAGGAAACATGCCTTTTCAATATGCTTCGGAAAACCCCAGAACCTTAGTGGACCCGCCTCGATATTGTTAGACGCTACAAGATGACTAGTTCCTGTGTTAGAAATTAGCATTCATAGTTTTCTGAAAAGGAGGTTGTTTAAAATTCCAAAGCATTTAGTTCAATTCATACAGTTTCTGTTTTCGTGTTTTGACCAGCTTACAGTGAGCAAATCTCAACTGTAACGCTGAAACATGAATATAACATCAACATTCTGGAAATAAGAATGAATGCTCGCTACACCTGACGTGAGATATGAACATATAATAGTTTTATTATAGTTAAAAATTGATTCATGCATCTCTATATCATGCATCTTCATGCATTGATCCATATCATACTTGGATGACAAGCGACATCGCTTGGATATCGAGCCGAAGTTTAACTTTTTTGTAGCAAGTTTTTGAATTGACAAAATGTTTTAGAATCACAATGAAATTCTCATGAAGAAGCTAAATTTGATCAAGAGATTAAACAGCGCATGTCATTTCTAGCGCCCTTCATTTTGCAAATTAATTGCAAAAACAAAAAAAAATTGAAAAAGCCAAAAAACCAGTGCCCAACCTTGAAGTTGTAATTTAAATTTTTATTTGCGGCAGGGGTCTCATCCCAAGAGTTTTAATACATCCATGATCTTTATTTTCTAGTTATCAACACTTATATCAGACTGCAATGACATCCATTTTCAATTTAATTTAATTTTCATTGGAAAGTCACTTTATCTGTGATAAATCTTTGGGAAAAGAGGAAATATTTTCTCTTCAAAAATTAAATATTTAAAAATGAAGATTAGAAAAATGTATTACAAAGAAACGGAAAGAAAGTGAACTTTTGAAAAAAGAAAGATGCTTTTGGTAGGAAAGTTGCAGCTTTAAAGACTCCTTCGATTTTTAGAAATAGTCTATAGACTACTGTAAAATTTTCTCATACCATTTTTTTAATACTTTCTCAATTTAAGAAATTCAGAACCTGCCACAAACTCATTAATATTCTTATTGCGATTAAAGTGTATTAAATCAATCTTCAAGCTTCAACTATCTCTGAACCGATATGAAACGCGATCACAGAGACAGACAGCACACAGCTTCAGACAACCTATCTGTGGCATGACCTATCTTCAAATTTCACTGGATTAGGCCAGCCCAGAAACATTTTTCAATTACTATTTTCTATAGGCAAATAATTGACATCAAACATTTCTTTGTTATTTGAAACCTGTTTTGAGCTTATTTATTTGTAAATTTTCGCTGCTGGCGATCAAGTCCTACTTCTGCCAGTAGTGCCGTATTGCATGTATAAATAGTTATGTTTGGATTTGTTATTAACTTTAAGTATGTATGTTCTTTGTTTTGCTTCTTTGTTGATATTTTGTGTGAATATGGTCAATAAATGAATTTGAATGAATTTGAATGTTTTAACCATGCTCATTATTAAATAACTTTAACGAGCTACTCAGGCATGTTGAAAACGTATGCTCGTACCCGAAATTCACTACCCTGATTTGTATGTAGTATTTGTATAGGCGCTGAATCCGAATGTGACCTTTGGCACCTCGAAAAACGCTTGCTTACCAGATACTAATATTAATTTACTCAAACCAAAAATCTGGTTTTTGATGTCTGCCATATTAAAAATATCTTGTCATCCCGAATTCCCTCATGATGACAATTTCAAACTATTGAAATTTCAACTATTCACATAATTAACTTCAAACTATACTACAATTTTATTGATAAACAAAAAATGATTCCAAATACTAAATATTATTACTATTCTATTCATTTTTCTATTGGACCTTCTTACATGAATTCAAATTCTTTATTTTTATTTCAAATAATATTTTACCACATAATCTAAATAATTTAGTTATTGAACCCTATTAATATTTTGACAAGCATGAAATGAAACGGGATTCGCACTAGCAGTACAGAGGCAGTCAACCCAATCGGCATATTATTGTAGCCGGCAGGAGAACTGTCATCAGATCTCAGATCAGAGCGAGCACGAGCACGTAGTAGCAGAGAAAAACGTAAAATGTTTAAAGGCAATGAGATCTGGCAATAAGGTTTGATCCGGCAACAGTGCTGAAGGGTGAGCATGCATATTATGCGAAGGAGCGAGCACACGTGTGTAGTTGAAGTTGTAAGAATGAGGAAGTGATGGAGGGAGGGAGTGACCATTGATGATGAGTGAGAGTGAACAGAGAAAATAGAGAGGGAAACACTCTACTCTCTATGCGCTATACCCACGCAGTCTAGCGATCGTTTCATGAAACACACGGTGATCAATCTGGTTACAATTTCTTAATCTGTGGTTCAGGGTAAATCAGAAAATTTCAGACCATCCTCAGGGGGATATTACACAATCGTTTATCTTTATATAAAATAGGCGAACATGTTTTTTTTTGTGATGACAACTCCTCCGTGGTTTCTCGACCGATTTTGTTCGTTCACGTCTCATTTGAAAGATCTCATCGAGTAGATGTTTGATAAGGTCTTACATTTTGAAAAAAGTGATGGCGGACATGAGCAATGAACGATCAAAGTTTCAATTTTTTCCATTGCTTTAACATAGGGATCGGTGAGCTGAAAATTTTCATATTTCAACTTATGATTTGATGATCAGCTGTTTTGAAACAAAAAGTTTATTTTTCATTGTTCAGAGAGAGGGTGGAAGGATAGGATAAAGAGGAAGAGAGAGAGAGAGAGAGAGAGAGAGAGAGAGAGAGAGAGAGGAAAGAGAGAGGAAAGAGAGAGAGAAAAGGGGAAGAAGGAAGAGGAGATGATGAAGAAGACGAAGGAGAAGAAGAAAGAGGAGAAAAAGAAGAAGAAGAAGAAGAAGAAGAAGAAGGAGAAGTCGGAGAAGAAGTAGAAGAAGAAAAAGAAGAAGAAGAAGAAGAAAAAGAAGAAGAAGAAAAAGAAGAAAAAGAAGAAGAAGAAGAAGAAGAAGAAGAAAAAGAAAAAGAAGAGGAAGAAGAAAAAGAATAATAATTAATAGAAGAGGAAAAAGAAAAAGAAGGAGAAGGAGAAGGAGAAAAAGAAAAAGGAGAAGATAAAAAAAAAAAAGGAAGAAGCAGAAGAAGAGGAAGAAGAAGTGGAAGAAGAAGAAGAAGAAGAAGAAGAAGAAGAAAAAGAAGAAAAAGGAGAAAAAGAAGAGGAAGAAGAAAAAGCAGAAAAAGAAGAGGAAGAAGAAGAAAAAGAAGGAGAAAAAGAAGAAGAGGAAGAAAAAGAATAATAATTAATAGAAGAGGAAAAAGAAAAAGAAGAAGAAGGAGAAGGAGAAAAAGAAAAAGGAGAAGATAAAAAAAAAAAAGGAAGAAGCAGAAGAAGAGGAAGAAGAAGTGGAAGAAGAAGAAGAAGAAGAAGAAGAAAAAGAAGAAAAAGGAGAAAAAGAAGAGGAAGACGAAAAAGAAGAGGAAGAAGAAAAAGGAGAAAAAAAGAAGAAGAAGTGGAAGAAGAAGAAGAAAAGAAGAAGAAGTATGTAGAAAATCTACATTTGGAAAGTATTTTACAAAGTTTAATAAAGTCGCACATTCGTGCGACCCGGGATAACCTAGTTTTATCAAATTATTTGATCAAATCTAGCCTCAAAATTCAGTTATTTCTTAATTTTTCGCTGAAAAATGTAATGACGAACTATTAAATTTCATAAAACTAATTACTTTCATTAAATAAAACAGAAATTCTTCCTAAAATATTGCTAAGCGATAAATAAATAAATAAAAGATGAGAACGATCTGTGATAAAGATCCAATAAAGATTGTGTTATTTGACCCGAAGAAAGTTAGAATAAAATCCGTACAAAACCAACAGTTTGTTATAATATAAAAGTGAGGCTCATGAACAGTGGTCATCATTTCCTAGTTGTGTAGAAGCGCAGGAAGAAGTTGTATTTGTATTTGGTTGAGTTGCTAGTGCGGAAGAGTACGTTGGTGAGAGGGGTCTAGAGTCTAGAGAATGATTGAGTGGGGGGTTAGTGACGTTACGGTGAGGGGGGTAGTCTACTCACACACATGCACTCTGTCACAACATCGATACAGTGCCCGACATCTAGTGGCAGAGATTCGACAACAATAGTACTCGCACTGCCTTAAGATAGATTTCTCCTTTTTCTGTCCTTCAGCAAGAACTTTTGAACTCCCAAACTTCACAGGAACCATCTCAGGACTATTCCACATTGTGCCTGAAAATTTCAGAAAAATTTGTTGAGGGGTTTCAGAGTTTACTGGGTACATACATACATACACACATCGCCTTTCATTTTTATAATACTAGCGCTTCACCCATGCGTTGCAATGGGATTTTAGTTATAATAGCGGTACCCAGCAAATTCCCCAGAACCTGACACAAACTGCATCTTCCTAGCTTTCCTTTCCTTCAAATGTTATTTTTTGTTTAGTTAAATTGCAATTAGAAAATTTTGTTTTTTCACCAAAGAAACACAAGCTAAGCTTTGATTCTCCAATCATATTTTAATGCTTCAACTAAACGTTATGTGCATAAGTCTGCAATTTAGTGTAGGCCCTAAATAGTCGCTACGGGCACACTATATGATTAAAAACTTTTGACTTCTATCAGCTGTTCCTTTAAGGATAGATTTCTCCTTTTGCATCCTTCAGCAAGGACTTTTGATCTACCAACTTCACGGGAACCATCTCAGGACTATTCTACATTGTGCCTGAAAATTTCATAAAAATCGGTTCAGCAGTTTCGGAGTTTACTGGGAACATACATACATACTGTGGATCTAAGCTGGAGGGGGGGGGAGCCTTTGTGCACTTGAATCATTAGATTCTGATGGCCGTTAGCTGCAGTAGCTTTATCACCTGAATCTATCATATCTAGTTTCTCATTTAGAGAAACTATGGCTGTCTCTGTTGATCTTCCTTTCTGGTAGCTATGCTGTTCATCACAGATAAAGTTAGCTCCTTGAAGGTGCAGAAGTAACCTATTTAGAACTACTCTTTCAAAATTAACTTATTATATTTAAAATACTAATGGGCCTATAGTTTTCCACCTTTTCTCTATCACCACTTTTGAAGATTGGCAAGATCTTTCCCTCTTTCAAATTATCTGGAAAAACACCTTGTTCTAATGAATGATTGATCAGATGAATCAAGGGGTCCAAAAATTGATATTTATATTCTCTCAGAATTTTATTGGATACCCATCCATTCCTACAGTTTTTTATTATTCAAACTATCAATGATATTTGACTACTCGTCTTGGGATACTGGATGGAATTTTAATTAATTCTGAATCCCCTCAGTATTCCACATGTTTGAATTGCTAATTATACCTGTATTAAGAGATATTTGAAGATTCTTAGCAACCAGTTGATAATATCTGTTAATAAATTACAAATGTCTGCACTATCATTAATATATTTGTTATTTTCGTTAATTATTCTGGGGACACTAGTATAAGCATCTACATATCTGCATGAGCTACTTGCCTATTTCTGTTAATTGCATCCCACACTGCTGTGTTAAAGTACACACTATTATTCAAAATTTCAGCTCTTTTCTTACATTTGGCTCTACTCACTTCTTTTGTATAGTTTTTCTTTAGAGCTTTGTAATTATCTTCACGTGACATATTTCTAGACAATTTGAATTCATCATATGCATCTTTAACCCTATTTCTTTCTGCAAGGATATCATCAGTTATCCACTCTTCAATTTTGTCTAATTTGTTTTTACAGGGATTTTTTCAACTGGACAACTCATAGTAGTATGAAACTTTAAAATATTAATGAAACCACTAACCTTGGCAAAAACACATAAAATTCAATAAACTGCGACCTATGAATTTTAAGTGTGAAATTGCTTCAAGGTTGATAAAGTTAGTTTGAAATAACTGACGGTTTAACAAACTGACAAATGTACAGGAACAGAATTCATCAATTTCGAATTCCTTCAAGTGGTCTGCAGTTCATTCTAATACTCTTAAATATTTGGTTAACGTCAGTAGAATTTTCCCAGAATGCAATGCCATAAGTAAGGAGGGAGTGAAATAGAGCATAGTAGACATCTTTCATAATTGCAAGGTCTAACAAATTCTTCATAAGTTACTCCTCAACACAAATACTGCGGAGTTTAACTTCTTTTTTAAATATTCTACATGGGGTTTCCGGGAAAGTTTGCTATCTATGATTACCCCCAGAATTTTCACTTCGTCTACACCAGCGGTCTCCAAAGTGGTCCATGTGGACCCCCTGGGGGCCACGGGGACTTGTTAGGGGTCCATGTCAGTGAAAAATAAAATTGGGGGTCCATGATAGTGTTAATAGGGGTCCACTATAGCGAATGTCTTTGGATTGGGGCGTGGTATTTGGTACCTATGTACAATCTAATATCGAAACTGACACTGTATTTCTATTTAAATTTATAATTTTTACTCACTTATACTGGAGGGATGTATTTCACTTCTAAAGAGAAGCTTCATCAGCCTAGAAGTGAAATGCATCCCTCTTTAACTCTCCAGTATACGTGAGTAAAATTCATAATTTAAATAGAAATACAGTGTCAGTTATGATATTAGATTGTTCATCAAGTATTTCGTCATGGAAAACATCACAGAGTACCTATGTACTTGTATAGTACTGTTATACGTACATGCAAGCAAGCATTATATGTATTTATAATAATAATAATAATAATAATAATAATAATAATAATAATAATAATAATAATAATAATAATAATAATAACGCTTTCTATGAAAACATTTTTAAATCTCAGAGAATTCATACTTAGTTTTCTTATATTTGAAAATTATAAGCCTTCACTGGTAGGTCACTAAACAGCTCAGGTTTATCAGATATATATTTACATTTTTAGCTGTATTATATTTTGAGCAAAACAAAGCTCCATATCTTTCAATTATCTTCTATTATATTCTAAAACTAATAACTGGTCGGTCACTAAACAAGTCTGGTACCAAATATTACAAGCTATTTTTGCAATATTGTTATAAGCAGAAGTAGCCTCATATAATTTAAAGTTATAAACGAAAGGAGCCTCGTATTTATGTTTGAATGATATTTTATCATATTTCAAAAAGGAAATACAGTTTTTAAAGAGTCTTGAAAATATATAATTAAAAAACAATTGCGAAAATATTTAGTTGATAAAGCTTTTAATAGTGTACAAGAGTTCCTTTTATATCAAAATCCTCACCTCAACTGAATTATACAGTAATTAAGGTAACTAGTGTATAAGATAGTATACTTGTCTTTACTTGTCTTGTCTTGTATCTGACTTGTCTTTTACTCCTTAACTGGAGTCTCCAAGACGTAATCTACAAAAAAAACTTTGCTCTTGTATTTGTAGCTACTTCAATATCTTTACTACTCAATTTGAATCTTGATTTGCATATTCTTATACAATATGTCGCAGCAGTTCCATATGAGTGTTGTTTCAATATTTCTATTTCTACTATTTCATATTTTTATGAGTTCTATGTCTAAAATAACGCTGACAACACTTAATTTTATCACTCGCACTTTATTTACACAAATAATCACAACACTCACTGATCGGTAATGTCTTACAGAAAAAATAAGCAATTAAAAACAGATAAATCAATATTGTTCAACTAATAAAGAGATTTCAATAAACTGTACAAAAATCAATCACTAAAAGTTAAAAGGCCGATCTAATATTCAATAATAACTGTACAATAAACTGACCAATAATATTCAAAAGGAAACGTCGAAAAAGAACAATTATAACTTACATAGCACTAGTCCGTAATACAATAAAAACTATTTAGTAGCTCACTGGTATGAATTAAACAGGAAAAAGAATTATCACTATAGACACATAGAAAGAATTATCACTATATATAGACACAATATATAGAACTGACACAACTTGTTTATCATGACGAATTTCAAACAAGACTGAACTAATTTACAAAAGTCCACCTCTATATAATTCTTCATAATTGAGATATCTCTAGATTTCTCTACCAACTTCTACCAATTTCTAAAATAAACAATGAAAGACCTTCATGCCTTCCACAATATTCGATAAGTCTCCATTAATTTCTAATCAAACAACTAGAACATTCTACAAAGTAAAAAGTAAACACCATAAAAGTGTCAAAAGCAGAGTAATTAATTGCTTAGAAGTAAACATTTACATAGCAGATAAAACCGAGAACCACTGTCCTTCTTTCTCACTATTTTCATTCTCATATTCACTACAATATTATATTTTGCTATCTTTATTTATTGTCACGATGGAAACAAATAAATGAATAACTGAGCATGAATATATTTTTGGCCAGATATCTATGGAAGGTGTCGTTGACCTGTACCTGCGGAAGCTTTCCTGTGTAAGAGCTGATTAGTTACTGCTCATGCGCAGTGGAAATTCTAACAGAATGAGTGATAGGAAAAGCCCTTTCGGTTTGAGGCGTCATTCTACCTGAACGAGTCACCTACCGATATTTAACTCAATGATCACCGATACTGGATTGGGACAACAAATTGGAGAGGCAGCTCTAAGATTCATGATAACCCAAACTCCTGCCGTCCTCCTAACCTTTGTATACAGCTAAAGTTAATCAACGAGCCTGCAACGATAATCGTGTTACTGTGCTCGCACTCGCATGATCAGTCACTCTACCTGCCTCCCACCCACTCGCACAATCCTTCAAACGACCTCTAATCACCTAGCTGTTTTTTTGTGGCAGAAAACGTTTCAGCCGTACAGAAACCAATCAACCACCCCTCCCAAATAATCCAGAGGGTAGCTGGGCTTTTATACCACTGATAAAGTTGATGATCGCTAATTCAAAGTCATATGAACAAGTTATCATTCAAGTGGTCAACAGCTTTGTGTTGATTGAATGCTGTGTAGTTAACTTTTGGTCATTTATATGACCATATATATGACTTGTTCATATGAGGAAAATATTTTTCCTCTGGTCGACGACGAATGGAATATTGTCTCTTGCGTTGAGAAAAACTCCTCCATCTGTTAGTATTTGACAATTTATTGATTTTTGTTTCTCTCTTATATTTTTGCCTTAATTTTTAAATACTGTATTTCTATATTTTGAAGACTCTGAAAACTGCGGTAGCTTGTTGTAGAGTTTCTTACCAATATAACTCGGTTTTTGGTTGAATAACCTACTATTGTGACTGATTAGTATGTACTTGAAGTTTTATTGATTTGTATATTGAATTGTTTGAAATAAAAATTGTTTGTCTGTCTGTCTGTCTATCATCTCCTTGGCTTCTTGTCTTATCATCATGTATGTCAAGATTTTGGTTACCACTCTCTTTTTTACGTATGAAACAGCTTCATACACATATAAACAGGGTGCAGATAGGAGACCAAGTCTCTTGAACAACAGCCTACATGAATCTAATATAATATTTACTCTTTCCATACACCTAACAGCTTTCTTTTGGATCTTAAACACCCTATCAAGGTTTTTTTTTGATTAATTACCCCATACTACAACATTATTATTATTATTAATTCTTTATTGCCAATAAAATAATAGTTACAAAAATCACATATCATATCCAAATATACATTGGTGTGGCTAGAATAAGAGAGCCTTGTACTCTAGCCACGAGCTCTAATAATAAATATACAGTGCGATAATATTATGATACAATACATTACATGATGATATTCGAAGCTACAAATTAAAACATAATATTATATCTTTCAAAGCAGTCAAGACGTTTTGCTTAAACTTTAAAAGTTGGTTTTCTGAAACAAATTTTTTTCTAATACGGTAATGAATATTGCCAATTTTGACTTTTTTCTTGTATGCTCTGAAGATTTTCTACTAAGTTGGTGCAATACAGGCCCTACTCAATAATCACCATAATTTCAATTATTGTCATTGCTTAATTCTCATTTTTGAAATAAAATCTGTTTTTTACCCATAATGTTATTAGTTTCAGTTTAGTTTTGGTTATTTTGTCCTTGATAAAGTCTTCTGGTATTTTATTCATCAATTTATTACATTGGTAATAAAATTGCCTTTTGCAAGATGTTAATGCTGTATTAAAAGCATTAACCACTGCTGGACGTATGTTATATTTTTTGTATGTGCATATTTTTTTGTTGATGAATAAAATTAAATTTTTCACATACATTTGACATACCGTAGTGTTGGTAAGTCAATCTCTTCAAATATCAGTTTGCTGGGATAAAGTCTAGGTCTTCCTAGCGCAGCTCTTATGATATGCTTTTGAATTGTAAATAGTTTGTTGAAGTGGGTATCATAGGCTGCATCCCACACTTCTATATTGTAATGGAAGAGAGAATGGGCATATGCGTAGTAAATTGTTTCCAGTATATGTAAGACCTTCAGTTGGTTTATCCTGTAAAATATATTTATCTATATTTAAGTATTTTAGTTTATGACACAGGTTCTGAATATGCATGTCCCATTTAATATGTTGATCAACTGTTACTCATAACTGTAACATCATACATAATATGTGTCAGTGAGAGCCCATGGTAAGCTGTAAAAAGTAGTGTCATTTTGTTATTAAATCTAGCAAAGATGTCGCTAGACAAATACCCCAGATGAAATTTTACTACATATTTTCTCAATATATGGAGCCCAGGTCAATCGTCTATCCAACAAAACTCCTAGAAATGCAAAGTTTTCTTCCTGGTCTAGTTGATTATTGTTGCACATTTATAGCCTTATCTTCATTCGAATCATATCTGTTTTTGAATCGAAGGTATTGGCATTTTTTTCTATTTATTGTTAGTTTCAACTGATTTAAGAATTGGACAAAGGACTGCACACCAAGATGGGCACTTATATCTAAATTATCTAGAACGAAAATGAGTGATGTATCATCTTCAAATGAGAGAGCTCTACACTAATTAATTCTTTAGGTAAATCGTTGACATGTAACAAAAAAAGCAATGGACCTAGTATTGAGCCCTGAACTAATATTCAATTCTTCAAAATAATCAGAGCCTGTTCTGTTTGTGTACACACACGATCACTGCTACCTAGAATAATCCAGTAAACTGTTTATTAACTATAGATGTCCGATAAACTGATAAATAACTCAATAATAAACTAATCACAATTATTGTCATGGTTATTATTGTCACGTATCACTTGGTGCAGCTATATGTCTCCTTGGACCACACCAGACACCGAGTAGATACCCCCAAGTCTCCACCCTGACAACACATTTAATTATGCCAGATCACCACAATTTTCCTCTGCCGATGGCCCGAACGGAATAAGATAGTATATGCTAGATGGAAAATTCCATCTAAACACAGTATAAAGGCTCAAAACTGCCAGAACTCACCAAGCATAAGGGTAAATGATGCGGAAACTTTATGAAACAAAATTTGACTTATATTATAATAATTAATAATAATAATAATAATAGAATAGAAGTTTGGAAATTCAATAATAAAGTAATTATACAGTATGAAAAATGTAATAGTAAAAAAGAAGATAAATTTAATAGTATGTTTTTAAGTGAATGCGATTGCAGTTTTGAATTTACTGTGCATGTGGCCGGGATTTGGCTTGGTGGGAGGCAAGACTTGAATTGGCACAAATCGACACAGCCTATACTATGGAATTTCCCTTTTTTCTTTTCTAATCGTGCACACACTTGGGGCCTCTTAGAATATAAAAACTCACTTGTAAGTTGGTTATTTTTTCTTCTGTGGTCGGGTAGCCTTTCTCTGACACGCTGATGTAGTTGGGTGATGCTCCCTGCTGGTTTATGTGAAATTCGATTTTCAAACTTTGTAATAGACTGGCCAAATTTAAATTCTTATCTTGCTTGTAAGGTAATTTCCTGGAATTTTAACAATACAAATAAATTACATTTATTACAAAAAATGACAAATACAATGGACAACGTAGTCTTTCTCATCAGAGTCTGGAGAGCAAGTTGTACTGTAGTGGTGCAACAGTGGTCCTTCAAAGAAGTGGTCACTGTTACTCCCACTCTTTAGCATCGTTGTCCTAGCTGCAGAGCTAGGACTCGATTTCCGGTGGGGAAAAATGACCTTGTGAGCAAGTACTGCGATATGCGCATGCGCGAAACCAGTTTATCAACTGCTGTCACTATTTCGCAACCGACTACGGAAATGACTGATTCTTGAGCAGTGGCTCGTTTCTGCAGTTCACGCTCCCTCGGAAGAGTTCGTTGTCCATTATCTAGGACAACACCCATATGGAAAGCCATGTAACCAGTGGTCTGCGTATTTCGCTCTCCATTCTCCGCATTTCACATTCCGCAGCTAGGACAACGCGCCTTAAAAAACCACAGTCCAAAGCCACGTGGACTTAAATTATCGACTTGTTGAGCAGTTGATGATTAACATCGAAATTTATGTGAACTTTAATGTTAATTTTCTGTCTGTAAATTAGTTTTTGGCGTATCTGGTTCTTTTTTAAGTTATTTACATCATTTATCACAATCCATGAAAGCAATAGTACCGTTTTATTCAAGTTTTTCCTCAATTTAATTCCAACCACATGGGTTGAACATCGCCAAATTTGGTGTCATTTCCTTTGATTTGGCAAAAGGCACGTTGTCCTAGCTGCGGAATGTGAAATGCGGAGAATGGAGAGCGAAATACGCAGACCACTGGTTACATGGCTTTCCGTATGGGTGTTGTGCTAGACAACAGACAACTCTTCCGACAGAGCGTGAACTGCGGAAACGAGCCACTGCTCAAGAAGCAGTCATTTCTGTAGTCGGTTGTGAAATAGTGACATAGCAGTTGATAAACTGGTTTTACGCATGCGCACATCGCAGTACTGAAGTTTCTGGTACAACACATTAGTATACAAACGTATGAAGCAATACAAAGCATACAAAGAAAAAATCATATAACATCAAAATTTTGAAACAACACTCACATGAGCCTAAGGTTTGTTTGTGAGTTGTGAGTTCGTTCATGTACAGTTGAAAATTAATCAAAGAATTTAATAAAAGAAGGAAATTCAATACAATGCCAATATAGAATGAATCGGTATGAATAAATGTGCAGTAGAACTTCGATAATTCGGACCTCAATAATTCGTAATTCTCTATAATTCGTAGTAAAAGCTGAGTCCCTTGAAATAACCTCTATAATTTGTAGAAAAACAATGCATTTCAGTCCAATGCATCGCAGTACTTGCTCACAAGGTCATTTCTCCCCGCCGGAAATCGAGTCCTAGCTCTGCAGCTAGGAGAACGATGCTTCTTCGTCAGCTGCGGAGTGAGCTCCGCAGCCCACTCTCCGCATCCCGCAGTGTAGAACATTCCGCGCCTTAATTGGCGAATTCGTAATGCTACCAGTACACTATGGCCCACACATTCGCCCGAATGTTTTGCCAAATGTTCCGTCAATGTTCGTGAATGATTAGCGACAACAAATGTTGTCGAATGCACCCAAGTACACATTGGCCCAACTATTCGCACCACACATTTGCACTCATTCGTCATTCAGTGATAGACCAGAAAGGATGTTGATGTTGAAGTTGCTGCGGCATTTTGGTTATACAGTTATGCTTATTATACGAATATTTTTTCCCAAGAATATATAAGTATATTCCAAATCACAAGAAGAAAATTACAAAGCCTTGGAACCGTAGAAGGTGGTGGTTGAAGGAAATACATCGAAAAAGAACAATGAAGGCTTAATCAAAATAATTTGTAATTGATCCAAACACAGGCTGTACACTAATATAGGTTTTTGGTAATAATTGTTTTCGAAGTTTCCTGGTTTGACAACTATCAATCTATTGAAATTCTATCTATTACCGTCTTCTTTCATAAATTATTTTGTAAAATATGGAATATAAAAGTTGAAAATTTCGGGTTTTGGGGCAGCAATTCATTCCTACGAGTTGATATAAATTATTAATTATTTTTTTAAAGCCAGAACTTACATCAAAGATTAGAATGACATAACTAACAGTATTTTTTACTCAAATCTAAAATTTAGTTTTTTGTAATAATTTTTTGAAAACCCCCAGATTTTTTAAATAAAAAAAAACTAAGCTTTAGATTGAATTAAGAAATATGTTATTTCATTCCTGATGTAAGTTCTAGCTATAAAAAATTTTCAAGAGTCTATGTCTATATATCAACTCTTGGGAAAGATTTGTTGCCCCAAAAATGTCAACTTTGAAAGCCAATATTTCACAAAATAATTCATTGAAGAAAATTTCTCACGGTAATATAGATAGTATTTTAATAGCTTAGTAGTTGCCAAACCAAGAAACTTTGAGAAAAAAATTACGACCAAAAACCACAAGCGTACAGTATAGCCTAGCCTACTCTTGAATTTGTCTATTAATTGATGATTCAAGGGTTATTCATTATGTCGTTAATATAATTGTATTGTATAGTTAACGGTTATATGGTTATAACGGTTAGAGATGTGACGTTCCGATCACTTCAATGATCCGGGTCAGTCAATCTCGTTCACTGCCGCAACCCGTTCAAAAGACCCGTTCAATTGACTCAGTCAGAGCGCAGTTTACAGAACCTTCCACTAGGAGTCTGTCACATGTCAGTACCGGAACTTCAGATGATTCGGGTCTCGGTCAGTCACGAACGAACGATCTAGGTGAATCAATAATTGAGAAGCTTTCCTGCTCTGTATCATTACAATACCTTTGTCGTGGATAGATTTTTTTTTTGAGGATGAAGCCCACATAGGTCGGAGACCTGTGCGTGGGTAATGAGTTGGATGATGGTGATTGATGAGTTGAACCTACAGTTTTAGGTGGGTTCCGAACCACCGGGAAGTGATTTTACAGCAGAGAACAGTGTCTTTTTTGCTGGCCAATCTAATCGGTCACCGTTACTAACAGGACCTACGAGAACGCAGCTTATCTATCTGATTGAACAGATACCTGCTACGGCTCGCGGCTATCACTAATCCATAGTATAAGTTTTTTTGGCTACTCCAAATTATTTCTTAGAACGTACAAAGGAAATGGGATTCAAGAGTTTTCAATGCAATACAATATAATTTAGTTTGAAATTAAAACATTATATTCATTACCGTAGGGAACAAAAGTGGAACTGAACGGGTCTTTTGAAACAGTGCGATCCGGATCAGTCGTTCACTTGATTGTTCCGTTCAAATTGAACGGGTCATGACCGAATGACATCTCTAGTAATGGTAGTGGATTGAATCCTCATTGCTGTGACATCACAACCAGGCCCGTTTTTAACCCTTGTAGCGCCCCTGGGCAAATTAAAGAAATGCTCCCCCCCCCCCCCCCCCCCGGATTAATTCATCTTTGCCAGTTTTGGTTCGGGACGGAGAAACTCCACCGAACTCCTTAAATTTGAATATATATATATTCCTCATACTTTCTCCTTATATCCTATTTACATTATTGCCTTTTTTCTACTGATCTTTGATGAAGCAAAACTAGCCTATCAATTATATCTTTGAAGTGTAGAACAATTTTCAGATTTTATTATTTTTAAGGCCGAAAAGCTCCTCTGCAGCTGTGCAATTTGTGATTGGCAATGTTAAGTAAATTCGAATAGCTACTGCCAAGATTGGGATTGTACTTTCGAAGCTGTGTTTTTTTATATACTCCCTATTTTTTGTGACGTTTTCAGCTTCCATATAAATTTAAAATGAAGACACTCTTGCACAGTCTTCCTTGTAAATGTCATTGGAGTAACATTGAGCTACCCTTCGAGTCTGCTCTCTTATTATCGTCATTCTGCTTTTCAGAGCTGAACATTTCAAATCGTTGATTCAGCGTCTTGTAGTTGTCTTTTCTCTTATCAAGTTGAACTACCAGATGGTCGAAAATTGGTCTGATTACTCCACATCGAAATCTGCCCCTGGGATC
Organism: Conomelus anceps; assembly: GCA_948455865.1. Classification (NCBI taxonomy): domain Eukaryota; kingdom Metazoa; phylum Arthropoda; class Insecta; order Hemiptera; family Delphacidae; genus Conomelus; species Conomelus anceps. The sequence goes on from OX418216.1 coordinate 88,995,578, forward strand.
CATATTTTTATATTCTTTATCCCTCTCTTCATGTGAAAATATAGTACGTTTTCTTGACCTTTCATATGAAGGGTTGATTAACCCAGCTACTTACAAAGCTATAGATAGCTTCATGGTTGTAAAATTCACTACTATTACCTTTCTCCTTCAAAAACATACACAGTGTCTCTAGCTCTTGAGTGGCACCAATCAAGTCCAGTTCTTCTTTTTGCAAACTCTTACTTGTTTTGTTCACTCTCTGCAATATATCATTCCAAATCACTGTTAAAAAAATGGTTGGGAAATTTTCATTTTTTTTCTGAACTAACAGCTGCCTGTTTCAGGAGTCTGAGTTTTATCTTTAGTCAAGTCTTCGAGTGGTTGCGCTACCTTAAAATTTTGATCTTTCAGCTCTATAATTTTTTATAGTTTTTTAAATTTATAAACTTTTATCGACATATACTGCCTTAATATGGTTGAAATTTTTCAATTTTAAATTATTTTTATGACCCAAAACCCTTGCGCCCCTTGTACGCTTGCGGCGCCCCTGGGCAAGTGCCCATGTTGCCCAGTTATAGAATCGGGCCTGATCACAACAGCGCCGGTTTTAAAAACAATTCTCCTAATCCTTTGATTACGGTAACTCTTTTTATTTTATATAAATTCTTCTTGTATTAAGTTTTTGAAAATTTTGGTGGTTGCCAGCCATCCAAAATGTGTCGTCACACTAATCATTAAAGTATCTTGTACATTATACACTATTACGTATTATAGTAAATGTGTATGTGGTGTTGGCCCAATACGGTGGTAGTAGGTGCCATATTTATCTTTCAGTGAATTCCTTTTGAGATAAAAAACAATTTTTCAAAACTCGAATAATGATTAGTTTTATATTAGCCTTCAATTAATGCAATGCTTTCCTGATGTTTTGAATTATTACTACATGATCCATAAGAAATGACAGTGTCTGTCTTGCTGTTTCTCTTTATTAACCAATATTCTGTAGTAAAAATATGAGTAGGCCTATAGCAGGTAATATCTACCTATATATAGTATGTAATAGCTACTATACCTGTCTATATAGAGCAGGACTATAGAGTAGTCTGTGCCATGCAATGAATCATTTGAGGTTGCCATCAGACTTCACAAGTGATGTGACACAACCATGAATATGAATTCACGATGACAATATTGCTATTAGAAGCCGCAGGCCTTTGGTTCGTCCACAGCACCAGCTTTACATGCTCGGAAGCAAATTATTTCTGAAAGGCACAATTTGCACTGCGGCTATAATATATTAACATTTATATGTCATGCATTACAAGGGAATTGCTTTGTATACAATCAGTTTTCATTCAAACAAGTATTTTCATTCGACAATGCTTGCATATTTTAGAATTCACATGTCGAGTTCATGAGTCGTGCAATGAATCGAATCAGTCGTTTTTAGATTTCACTCAGGTCAAGTTCATGAGCCATGCAATGAATCGAGTTATTAACTTTTCATGTGAAATTTAACGACTTGCAGTCAAATAATTGACTGCAAGTCGTTAAATTTCACATGAAAAGTTAATATTAACAACGCAGTTCGTCATGGAACAAGAAATCCAGGAATCGAGTTAGTCAAGACAAATATTGTTTTTGTCATCAAATGCTAGATTTTTGAAAAATGATGTCTGTCATGAATTTTGAAGAGCGGTGATGCTCAAGGAGCTCATGCAGAACTCAGAGTTTAGTTACTCTCTCTTCTCTTAGTTCATGCATTAGTTTGAAGGTGGATGAGATTGAAGCTGTAAGCTGAAATATTATAGAAGGAGATTGAAAAAATCTTGTGAAAAGTGAAGAGTGAATAGAGTAACTGCAGCTATTTAAAAACTATTATAGAGGCAAAACCTGAATGAAAATAATATGAGAAGAGTGATCTTGTTAATGGCTTTTGAGGGATGGAAAAGTGAAGATGCCAAGAGAAAGGATAGATTTCAGAATTGAGCAAAGATTATATATCAATATGTGTTAGATAAATGAAATTTGATATATTGATGAATAATTTTAACACAGAGAAGGACACTGCACATGGATATGGGTGGCCATGCATGAGAAAAACAATTAAAAAAAAAATATAGTAAAGGTCAAAATGAAAGTTAGAGAAAAGAAGAAAGCATACAAAAAATATATGAGTTCCAAGAGGCAGGAAGATTACAGAAAATATGTGGGAAAACAGAAGGATGCAAAGAGAAGTAAAATGCATCCCTCAAGCATCTCCAATACAAGTGAGTAAAACATGATATAAAAGTGAAATACAGTGTCAGTTTTAATATCAGAAAGGATCATGTTTGAACTTTTTGGAAGACTTTGAAAAATTTGAAAGGGAAATAAGGATGGCAGGTTTGAACAATAGTAGATGAAGATGGAAGATTGGTGTCACAGTTAGAGGAAGTACTTAAGAGATGGAGAAGATTCTATGAAGGAAATTTCAGGTGGATAAAGATAAGATAAAATTACTTTATTTACGTAAAGTTACAAAATATAATTGTGACTGATTAAAAGCATATTATCAACAACACAACATATATGAGAAAAATCTTGTATATTAACAATGAGATTTTATGTGAACAATTTACTTAATAAGGGCTAAGTCTGGGCAAAATTCATCAATTCAAACTTAACCTAACCTTGATAACTTTGAACTGAGAGACTATATAATATTAGTAATAATAGAATAAAATTTAAATACAAATTAAAAAAGTTAGAAGTGATTAAACATAATTGAAATAGTGTTTTTTAAAATATTTTCTGAACAATACAGATGGGATACTATCTACAAAATGAAAGATGATTGTTGACATGCATGTGCTCTATGGTTGAAAAGATGCAGCCATTCTCTCCAAAATATACCTCTTTAATGACAAGGTGAAGCCCACTCGACTCTCTCTCTCTCTCTCTCTCTCTCTCTATTCATTACAGAATTACGGTACAGGAAATATGGAAAGATGAGAGATTTAACAAGTAACAATCGGAAACTTCTAGGAAGAATATCTTGCAAGGGATGCATTGCTGAAAAAACCTTCTTACAAGTTCTTATAACTTGCTCTGACCAGTTCATGGTTATACCCAAGTTTTTAACTGAACTACAGTATTGTATTACATTGTCATCAACAGTGATTTTGTGAGTTAGGCTCAAGTCAATACTATTTATCAAGTGTGAATAACCAATGATTATAGACTGCGTTTTTACAGGGTTGAGTTTAAGACGATTTTTCCTAGTCCATTTAATAATATGATCAATAACTTTATTTATCTTATCAACAGTTGCATTGATTTTCGATTTTGGACAGCTGAAGTAAATTTGTAGGTCATCTGCATAAGTATGGAAACTGAAAAACTTGATAACGGAGGAAAGATCATTAGCATACAGGGTGAAAAGAACCCAGGGATAGAACCTTGTGGAACACCATGTATTACATTTTTCTATTAGAATCGGTTATTATCATCAGTGACACGTTGTTCTCTACCTATGAGATAAGATTGGAACCATATTAGGGCTTCATGACTGAAGCCAAGCAGAGCTAATTTATTGAGTAAAACCTTATAATCAACAGTGTCAAATGCTTTAGAGAAATCAAATATACTCAAAAATAGTACATTTCGTTGATCCATAGCTAACCTGATATCTTCAGTTACACGCAATAGTGCTGTTTCAGTTGAGTGAGATTTTTTAAACCCTGACTGAAAGTTATGTAGATTACTGTTCTTCTGGTAGGAACTGAACTATCTGAGAATGGGTGAGTCTTTCAAGAACTTTAGATAGGAATGGTAGAATGCTAATAGGCCTAAAGTATTTAGCTTCATTTGGAGAGGCAACTTTGTTTAATGGATGAGCTAAAGCACACTTCCAATTTTTGGGGAACTTCCACTTTGAAGAGATGCATTAAAAATGGAAATGATGGTAGGTAAAACTGCAAATAATATTTTCTTGATGAATTCGACAGGAAGTTTGTCTGCCCCAGTTGCATTACTATGTATATGTTGTAATGCTTTAAGAGCATCATGTTCAGAGATTGGATTAGAATGAAATTGAGAAGCATGAGGAATATTTTAGTTGATAGACTGATTGTTCAGGTCATGGATGTGATTTTGAATGGCTGTCTCATCACGTTGAGCCGAATGTGAAACAAAATGTTCATTTGTCATCTAGTGGTAGGTCGATAGGGGTGTTTGATTTCTGTTAACCAAAACTAAATTCTCCAAGTGGATACTGAGATTGATTGATTGATTTATTTATTTTGATGCAAGGTCTTGAGAGACCTATTGCATATCATTTATAAAATATACAGTTCAATAAACAATAGCAGAAGATATTAAGAAAGCAAATTGACTAAACTAACTATAAGTAAGCTAACTAAATAAACTTCAACTAGATAAAGGTAATAACAAAAACTAAAAAAAAGAAAGTAAGTAGTTATGAACAAGAAGAGAAAAAAGAATGATGAATGGTGATGAAGAATGATGAATGGTGAATGATGAAAGGTGATGAAGAATGATGAATAGTGATTAAGAACGTTGAATGGTCATGGATGATGATAAAGAATAAGGAATGAAAATGAATATGATGACTAAAATATCATCTCTCCAATTATTCTATTCTATTCTCCAATTATAAATAAACCAGTACTCACACCTATCTTACTCAGCACCAATAAACTTCCTACTTATCAAGCCACAATAAAAATAAATAATAAAATAAAAATTAACCACACAATAGAATCTCTCCTTTTAAACTGTGTACATATTGAGGTGTTCATAGAGTCTTTTTTTGAAGAATGAACCAGAAAAGATGATGTTATCAGGCAGCTCATTCCACTCTTTCGAGGCTCCAACCACAAAAGAATTATTAAAAATTCCAGTGCGGTGCAATCGTGCAATGGTATCTGGTGTTTATAACGATGAGACCTTGTCTGTCAACCAGGATTTACACTTTTCATCAGTGTGAAAGCATCTCGAAGATATGTTGGACCTTATTCCTTCATAACAAGGATTTTGAAAGTGAGACAAAGAATGAAGAACTTTCTGCACTCTTTCAATTTAAGCCAGCCTAACTTGATGAAAAGTGAAGTTATGTGTGTCTCTTCTGGCAATTTACAAATTACAGCATAGTTGAGAAACCTTTGCAATCGTTCACTTAATTCATGGATTTCCATGTACTTGATATTAGACAGATTTATATTAAAGTCTTAGCTATTTACATATGGTATAATAAAAACTCAATTTTTATTCCATTAGATCACATTCATAATACTAGACTTAACAATAACATTGGCATATTTCAGCCGCGTCTGCTCAATAACTGCACTAAAATTAACAGTCACTATCAAAGTCATATACTCTACAGGAATATCCCAAACCATCTGAAGCAAATTGAAAACTTGGTCAGTATTAATACCTACAAGAGCTACCTAAGTAGGTGGTTATTTGTAATTGGTAGGGATGCCGCATCGCGGCTCATCGAATCCGCCTACAGTCATTGAGATGCCTACAGTCTGTGGGATCTGTCAAATCACGTCTTGTTAGCAATGTTCATCTGAAGATGCAAGGCTTCAAATGTTGTTTTCTCTTATGTTAATTTATTTCTCTTATTATTAATTTGTTAACAATAGTATGGTACTTTTATACGGTTAATAACTAGAGTATTCTTCTCATCCTTAACTGATCCAGTATAGTTGTTTATTTATTCTTACTTCATAAAACATTATTTATTTATTATTATTATTTTTTTTTGTTGTTAATAATTCACAACTGTTTTTATTTCATCAAATATTATGCAGATTTTGAACTCATTCCCCACACCCAGACTGATGTCTTTGTGGGGGATATTCACTATGTATATGTATATCTACTATTGTATTTACTTATTTTGTGAATAAAGATTTATTTGATTTGATTTGATTTGAAAAGATCATTGTCTGTTGAATGACCTACTGTCTGTTGAGAGACCTATTGCATATCATTTATAAAATATACAGTTCAATAAACAATAGCAGAAGATATTAAGAAAGCAAATTGACTAAACTAACTATAAGTAAGCTAACTAAATAAACTTTAACTAGATAAAGGTAATACTTGATGAAAACTGGAGTAACTTGATGGTTAATAACCACATTATGTAGATTACTGTTCTTCTGGTAGGAACTGAACTATCTTTATTGAGATGCATTAGGTGGGTTCCGAGAGTGACCAATAACAGAAAAACTTGGCGGCATACTGGGAAGAGATAAAGAAGAAGAAGAAGAAAAGTGTAATGATTATGAAAAAGATGAGATTCTCGTCTAGGTTTATCACCATCAGAGTTTGTCATAGTGTCAGATGACTGCCCCGTAGTGTAAATCCCGTATTTGAGTAAATTTTTATTGACTTTTATTTTTATTCAATGAGTTCAACTCATTTGATTTTTTAATGAAAAAAAAATAATAAAATAACCATTACATCGTTCTTTGCCAGTTGAAATGTATCAATAATTTGAACCATAACCAAACCTTTTCTCATATTATATAGCGACAATAGTATCTTTATACTTATAGTATATACTTATACTATATATTATATATATATATTATACTATAGCCTAGTAGTACTATAGCCAGTATATAGCATAGTAAGAACAGAGATTAGCAGATAATCTGCTGAGAGTAAGCACCATAAGTTTAATCGAGAGTGACCAATAAAATCTAGTGATTTGAGTGAGAAGTGAGATTTTGAATGGTAATTACATAAGATAAATTGGAAATCATCAATAAAAGTTTTGATTTTGTAGGATAGTGGATTTTTAAATTGCAATTACAAAAATATAAATATAGATATTAAATAAACAGAAAACCTTGGTATAGTTCACTGAAATGAACAGTGGAGCCTATCCTATGGGAACAGGAGGGAAATTGATATAGGCTAGTAATGTAAAGTGGAGCTCAATTCAATGTTATTTCCACGTTTCATGGTTTTAGATGGCCACTTAGTGCTGCAATGCTTTTGCAAATTTAATGGATCTCATCGCAATGGCTGTTGTCTATCCCTGCTTGGGAACCAAAAAAGGACTCGGTGAGTCTGATGTATTAATTGCATCACCTGAGCTGACCATTCTTCCAACCATCCCCCCACCAACCACCCTCTCATCCACAACCTGACCAAGCAGACAAATGATCACAACTTACGCACGAACGGCCCCAGAACGGCACGAATAATTACGGAAGCTTGCCGCAGTCAGAGCATTTTCTGGTATAAAAAATGCTCGATATCCAGTGGAGCGCGTACTGCTTTTAGAACGTGTAATCCGTGAATTCATTTATCGTACCTGTGCTACTCAAGTTACTAGTATCTTATTGGGAGAAAACAATGTATAGAACTAACTACAGTAGTTGAAAATAGTATGAAAGTATAGAAAGAATGAATCTAATAAATTGGAGGTTCAAGCTGGAGTGCCTCAGGGTCATTACTAGGTCCATTGCTATTTTGTTACATGTCAACCGTTTCCCAAAAGAATAAATTAGAAAACAAAATGTGGTGGTCAGTTCTCTTATTTGCAGACGATAAATCACTCATTTTCAGCAATTCCGTTCTAGATAATTTAGAGATAAGTGTTCATATAGGTGTGCAGTTCATTGTCCAATTTCTAAAGCAGTTGAAATTAACAATAAATATTAGAAATACCAGTTTAAATTCAAAAACATAATTCAAATGAAGATGGCTATAAACGTGTTTTTAAAGTGTTTGTAAACGATAATCAACTAGACCAGGAAGAAAACATTTTTTTTTTGAGGATGAAGCCCACATAGGTCTGAGACCTGTGCGTGGGTTATGAGTTGGATGATGGTGATTGATGATTTGGACCTACAGTTTTAGGTGGGTGAATCAATAATTGAGAAGCTTTCCTGCTCTGTATCATTACAATACCTTTGTCGTGGATACATTTAATATTTTTATTTTTTTTGAGGATGAAGCCCACATAGGTCGGAGACCTGTGCGTGGGTAATGAGTTGGATGATGGTGATTGATGAGTTGGACCTACAGTTTTAGGTGGGTTCCGAACCACCGGGAAGTGATTTTACAGTAGAGAACAGTGTCTTTTTTGCTGGCCGATCTAATCGGTCACCGTTACAAACAGGACCTACGAGAACGCAGCTTATCTCTCTGATTGAACAGACACCTGCTACGGCTCGCGGCTATCACTTCCCTTATTGCACTCCTAGGAGTTTTGTTGGATGAACGATTGACCCGGGCTCCATGGTTTGATAAAATATGTTGTGAAATTTTATCTGGGGTGTTCGTCTTGCGCCAGCTTGCTAGATTAAATGACAAAAAGTTACTTTTAACAGCTTATCATGGGCTCTTACTGTCACATATTAGGTATTGCTACAGGTTCTATCTCTAATACAATGCTGACAACACTTAAAATTAACACTCGCACTTTATTAGCACAACTTACCGACAACTCTCATTAATCAGTAAGTTCACACAAAATACAACAATCAGAAACACATAAATCGATAACGTTCAGCTAATAAAGTAGGCTATTGGCAATATTACTGTTAAAAAATCAATCACCAACTGTTAAGAGGTCGATCAAATATGAAATAATAACTGTTCCGATAATTATATTTAATTTAATAAACTGACCGATAATTCAAGAAGAAGCATCTAAAACATAACAGTTGAAACACTACAAGCACCCACGAGTCTTTGTGTAAACTGTTAGAGAAGCCTAAATAATAATCTGTCACAATATACTGCGTTATCACTTAACACATTAAACGTTCATATAACACAGTTTGTATTAGCGATTACTGATAATCCAGTTTGTATGAGCGGGAACTGTCACTGTCACTTTATCACATTAATGTTCGAATCACAACTGACTGATGTTTACGAGAGCTTCCACTTTATATACATTTTTCATAATCCAGAAAGAACTAGAGAACTCTATATTCTTCTATCAAATTCTAAAGTAAAGAGATAGGACATTCTCCATTCTTCGAGACTTTCCTTTTTAAACAGATAATGCATTCCAAAGATGTCCCAATAAACCGCAAGGCGAGGATAGTACAGGGGGAACAGCAAACAAAACACGCTGTCATCACAACCGGAAGACGTATGACACAGCAGTAATTATACTTCTTTCTTCTTCCATAACAGTATGCTATCTTAGTATGAGGTAGTTCATTAAAACAAACCCTTGATAAGGTGTTCAAGATACAAAAGAAAGCGGTTAGGTCTATGGAAAGAGTAAATTGATTAGATTAATGAAGGTCGTTGTTCAAGAGACTGGGTCTTAACTTTTCATGTGAGAGACTGGGTCTCTCAACTGTAACCTGCTTATATGTTTTTGAAGCTACTTTATTTAAAAAAAGAGTGATATTAACCATAATCTTGATGTACACGATTATAATAAAAGAAGCCAAGGAGATTATCACTTGGTGAGCACAATAGTAGCTTATTCAAACGAAAACCTAGTTGTATTGGTAGGAAACTCTACAAAGAGCTACCGCAGTTGTTAAATAGTCTTGAAAATATAGAAATATTAAAAAAAACAATTGAATAAGTATTTAGTTGATAAAGCTTTTTATAGAGTACAAGAGTTCCTTTCACATGAAAGGATCACCTTAGCTAATTGATAGTAATTACGGCAACTAGTGTGTCATAAATGACAAAAATGATATTGCAAAATTTAATAGTCACGGCTACAAAAAATAAAAAGACGTTTGAATCGAGAAGTCACACTGTTTCTCCCTCAACTTGTATGAAGGAGAAAGAGCCGTGAATCTAACAATCAGATCGAAAAGTCAGCATTTTAAAAAATTCGATTTTCAATTTCCTAATGGCTGGACCAAGGAGATTTTTCACTTCTCATCCAGACCTAGTGCCTGACGGAGCGAGCGGTCATCGATGGTCTGAGATTTCCCGATTTCTCCATTGGTAATCAGGTATTGTAACACATTTTATATCATACAGTATTTGTAATGTAAACCAAACATGTTTTTAATCATTATAAAAATATATATAATAAAAATGTTAGTTGGAAGAATAATTTAAAACTACATAATATCACTTTTTGTTTTCATTTTAAATCGGAATTTCTGTCTCATCACCATTAACAGTACTGTATATTAAAAATAAATAAAATTAAAAATTAATTAATAAATTATGTTGATTCAAGCCTGCAGGACACCAGGCGACCTCCTGCAGTATGTAGCCTTGCCCGGGCATGCGGGGCTCTGTCCGGGTTGACTCCACTTCCCTAGCTGCTCGTGGGAACCACATGAATTTCCAAATACGAACCAGAACCAAACCTCAAGGTAACTCCAGAAGTTGCCTTGCCCTCAAACCTATCAGGTTCCACCCCATCAGGGCAGGTTCCTCGATTTGAATCAACAGTCAAGGACAATGCCCAGGGTCCTTCAGATCAATTTACATCACAGTAAAGCAGCCTCGGCTGCTTTCTGCCAGTTCTTCCTGAGAGAGGGATTTGACCTAGCAAAAGGCTGCTAGCAGACACAAGCTCCTACTTCACCAACTGGCTGGTGAGGCTGGGTAGAGGTCAGGTCAAGCAGTTGATTGCTCTGATAACTGGACATGGCCACTTCAGGAAACATCTCCACACAATTGGACTCAGAAATGAAAGTCAGATGTGTAGGCTTTGCAATCAGTCTGAAGAGACTGCCAAGCACATCATACTGGATTGCGAGAGACTCGGGGCAAGGAGAAGGGCTCTGTTTGGCTGCAAACAACCAGGTGATGAATGGGACGTTAGCATAGGGAAAAAAACTCCTGGATCTTGTAAAGGGCACAGGTATTGGTTTGCCCAACTAACGTACTAGGGACACACAATAAGCTTCGGTTGACGTGTGAGGATCTTTGAATCTTTGGATCTTTGAATCCGTCCCTTCATAACATAATAACATAATAATGTTGATTCAAAAAAAAAGAGAGATTAAATAAAAATTGATTCTGTTCACTATTAGAAAATAAATTAAAATTTTGTATTTTATATTGAGCAAATAAAAAAAATATTTAATTACTGTATTTTATTTGAATTACAAAAATCTTTTATAAGTTAGAATAATAATCAAATATTTATAAATATAAGTTCTACCATCAAAAGCTATGCTGAACCCTTGAAATAATATGAATTAGTGAAATATTGTTGTTGCGCCCTGTCTTTCACGATTCCCACATTCATAGGGTAAGGTTGGATGTGGTAATTGAGGGAGAATAGGTGCAATAATAATATTCCACCATAACCATTTATTACAGAATCCTTACCTGGTGGAGGCTACAAATGATTTTTTTTTTGTAGATTATGTCTTGGAGACTCCAGTTAAGGAGTATAAGACAAGTCAGATCAACAATATTATACACTAGATACTTAACACTAGATTACTTCAATTAGTTGAGGTGAGGCTTAATTTTGATGTGAAAGGAACTCTTGTACACTATAAAAAGCTTTATCAACTAAATATTTCTTCAATTGTTTTATATTAATTGTTATAATATTTCTATATTTTCAAGACTCTTCAAAAACTGCGGTAGCTTGTTGTAGAATTTCCTACCAATATAACTAGGTTTTTGTTTGAATAAGCTACTATTGTGAATCACCAAGTGATAATCTCCTCGGCTTCTTGTATTATAATCATGTACATCAAGATTTTGGATAATATCATTCGTTTTTACATATAAAGTAGCTTCATACACATATAAGCAGGGTACAGTTAGGAGACCAAGTCTCTTGAACAACGGCCTACATGAATCTAATCTATTTACTCTTTCTATACACCTAAACGCTTTCTTTTGGATCAAAAAAACACTCTATCAATATTTTGTTTTGATGAATTACCCCATACTAAGATAGCATACCCAATATGTGACAGTAAGAGCCCATGGTAAGCTGTAAAAAGTAACTTTTTGTCATTCAATCTAGCGAGCTTTCGCAGGACAAATACCCCAGATGAAATTTTACAACATATTTTCTCAATGTATGGAGTCCAGGTCAATCGTCTATTCAACATAACTCCTAAAAATGCAATTTTTTATTCCTTGTCCAATTGATTATCGTTTACAAACACGTTTATAGCCCTATCTTAATTTAAATTATGTTTGTTTTTGAATTGAAGGTATTGGCATTTTCTACTATTTATAGTTAATTTCAACTGATTTAGAAATTGGACAATGGACTGCACACCTATATGGGCACTTATTTCTAAATTATCTAGAGTGGAATTGCTGAAAATGAGTGATGTATCATCAGCAAATAAGAGGGCTCTACCACTAATTAATTATTTAGGTAAACGGTTGACATATAACAAAAAAAGCAATGGACCTAGTATTGACCCCTGAGGCACTCCAGCTTGCACCTCTAATTTATTAGATTTATTCTTTACTATACTATTACCAACTACTGTAGTTAGTTCTACACATTGTTTTCTCCCAATAAGATATGATTCAAACCATTTCAGTTCAACCCCATTTACACCTACATTTTGCAGTATTTCCAATAAAGTTCTATGATTAACACAATCAAATGCCTTTGACAGATCTTAGAAGATTGCAGTAGCTTTATCTCCTGGATCTATTATATCTATTAGTTTTTCAACTAGAGAAACTATGGCTGTCTTTGTTGATCTCCCTTTCTGGTAGCCATGCTGTTCATCACAGATAAAGTTAGCTTCTTGAAGGTGCAGAAGTAACCTATTTAGAACTACTCTTTCAAAAATTTTACTTATTACATTCAGAATACTAATGGGCCTATAGTTTTCCACCTTTTCTCTATCACCACTTTTGAAGATTGGAAAGATCTTCCCCTCTTTTAAATTATCTGGAAAAACACCTTGTTCTAATGAATGATTGATCAGATGAATCAAAGGGTCTAACAATTGATCTTTACATTCTTTCAGAATTTTACTGGATACCTTATCCATTCCTACAGTTTTTTCATTATTTAAACTATCAATGATATTTGACAACTCGTCTTGGGATACTGGGTTGAATTTTAATTCGTTCTGAATCCCCTCAGTATTTCTCATGTCACTAATACCTGTATTAAGAGATTTTTGAAGATTCTTAGCAACCAGTTGATAATATCTGTTAAAGAAATTACAAATGTCTACACTATCATCAATATATTTGTCATTTTCGTTAATTATTCTGGGGACACTAGTATAAGCATCTACATGAGCTACTTGCCTATTTTTGTTTATTACATCCCACACTGCTGTGTTAAAATACACACTATTATTCAAAATTTCAGCTGTTTTCTTACATTTTGCTCTTTTCACTTCTTTCGTATAGTTTTTCTTTAGAGCTTTGTAATTATCTTCACTTAACATATTTCTAGATAGTTTGAATTCATCATATGCATCTTTAACCCTATTTCTTTCTGCAAGGATATCATCAGTTATCTACTCTTCAATTTTGTCTAATTTGTTTTTTACAGGGACTTTTATAACTGGACAACTCATAGTAATATGAAACCTTAAAATATTAATGAAACTATCATATTTGTTATTCAAACTATTGCTATTGTAAACCCTACTCCAGTTTTCTTGTAGCAGATTCTGCCTCAAACAATCGATATTCCCCTGTTCACATTGTTGAATTTCTTTCATTACTCCACTCTTTTTAATTGGTTTATGACCTTGCAACCCCACCTCTAAGATTTGATAGTCATGATCAGATAGTTTCGAGCCGCCTAATCTTGTTTTAGAGTAATCTATATTAGTGAGGATGTTATCAATTATTGTTTGTGATGTTCTTGTGACTCTTATGGTATATTCATGAACTTTTATTTCCAAGTTATTCATGTATATAATATCCCTTAAATCTCCTGTCATTTTATTCTGTGTTGCAAAGTCTGTATTGAAATCTCCCGCTACCATAACGTTTGTAAAACGAGTAGTAGTAATCTCTAAAAGCCTATTGAATAGTTCACAAAAATTGTTCCATTCCCCATTTGGTGACCTATAAATACCTAACACCGCTACTACGAAATTATCGTCGATTTTTACTCTTAACCCAGAAACTTCTAAATCCATTTCCACAGCAAATTTCTCGACATATTCTAAATTAAATGTTTGCATATTCTTAGCATTTTTAGTGAAGATAGCTACTCCCCCACTTCGATGAGATGTCCTGCAATACGACGTTTTCAATGAATAGTTTGGAATATTAAGTTGTGACAATTCATCTTCTTTTAAACCATGCTCTGTGAAAATAGCTATATCAGGAGCCTCTTCTTTAAAAAATACTTCGATTCTATCTATTTTGTTACGAATGTACGGTATTGAATATTCTGATGGAACACAGTGAGTACCGGTACTTCCCTATCATCCCTTATTACTTTATCGTTGCTTTTGCATATTGAAGTAGATTTTCTTAATCTCTTGGAATCTTGAGAGCTATCAGATTGCTACAAGAGTTCCTTCCACTAATGCTATCCTGATTTTTTGATCGATTAACGTCTTTTAATACAATTGAAGATATGAATTTATCATTTGAAACTAGTTTACCTTCCCGGTTTTGAGCCACTTTACTAAAAAAGGTTCGTTAGATGATTGTTTAGGAGAATTATTGACAGTAGATTGCAAAAGACTTTCAATCAGCTCTGCCAGCCTATTACAAAATATTACTCTGCCAGATTGATTTAGATGTTGACCATGATTAGTGAAGTTTTGTTTTTTCAGCCTTTCATTTAGAAACCAAATCCTCAACTGCTTAGAATTCTTATTTTTTAGGCTGTTGATTGTATTATGAATTGATTTATTTGTTGACTTAATGGCTTCATTTAGCTCTGGCCTATCAAACCTATACGGAATTGCACTTATTATTACATTAGTTTTTTGGCTGAGTGGCACAATCTCTTTAATTTTTTCATTTATTTCATGAAGATGTTTTAGATTAGGTTCATTCATATTGTTTGAGCCACCCAGTACTATTAGAAAATCGTTTTTACCAAAATCTTTAGTTTGTTCCTGTGCTGACTCTACGATTGCGTTTATAGGGGCACTTGGTTTGAAAAAGCTCTGAACTTCATAATTATTTTTTAATCTTTTATTTAGTAGGTCACTACAGTCTCGTCCATGACTGGATGTCAAGAGCAGTACTCTACCTTTCCTATCGTTATTTGCCCTTACTTTAGTTTTGGTTGCTGTTTGCAAAACCTGACTATACGTTTTTGTTTGACCATTTCTATTAATTTTTTCCCCATTTGATTTAGGTTCTACTTTTTTTGTATTGATCAGAGGTTCAGATCTTACATTAGCCAAGTTTATTTTTGATTTTAATATTTCGATTTCCTCTGACATAGACCTACATTGACTCGTGAAATTTAGTATTTCAGTTTTATGGTCTTCCTGCTGCAATTTTATAATAACTTCCAGAGATTTTATGTTTTTTTTTTTTTTTTTTTTTTTTAGATTATGTCTTGAAGACTCCAGTTAAGGAGTATAAGACAAGTCAGATCAACAATATTATACACTAGATACCATAATTACTTCAATTAGTTGAGGTGAGGCTTAATTTTGATGTGAAAGGAACTCTTGTACACTATAAAAAGCTTTATCAACTGAATTTTTCTTCAATTGTTTTATATTAATTGTTATAATATTTCTATATTTTCAAGACTCTTCAAAAACTGCGGTAGCTTGTTGTAGAATTTCCTACCAATATAACTAGGTTTTTGTTTGAATAAGCTACTATTGTGACTCACCAAGTGATAATCTCCTCGGCGTCTTGTATTATAATCATGTACATCAAGATTTTGGTTAATATCATTCGTTTTTACACATAGAGTAGCTTCATACACATATAAGCAGGGTACAGTTAGGAGACCAATTCTCTTGAACAACGGCCTACATGAATCTAATCTATTTACTCTTTCTATACACCTAACCGCTTTCTTTTGGATCCTAAACACCCTATCATGATTTTGTTTTGATGAATTACCCCACACTAAGTGACTAAGATAGCATACCTAATATGTGACAGTAAGAGCCCATGGTAAGCTGTAAAAAGTAACTTTTTGTCATTCAATCTAGCGAGCTGTCGCAGGACAGCAACCCTATGTGATCCACCAACCCTATTCGTTCTTCCTCAGAATTTTTTAGTGATGTTTCTAATTTTGTTTTCAATTCGGTGTGATCACTCAATAGTTTAGCAACCTTTTCTTCTACATCTACAGTAGCTTTAAGAGCTGTTGGAGATTTTTTATTAATAATTGCTAAGATCGCGTAGTTACCTGAGTTTTAGTTAAACAATTAGATTTAGATGCCTTGTTTGGACTCATTTTCCTAGCTAAAAATAATTTTCAATTGATTTTAGTTGAATTTTTAATGAAATATTACTTAATTTATTACAATTGTCAACTTGAGACTATTTAATTACAAGAAAATTTATCAATATCGGTACACCTAACCTCGAAAATAGAATTTGACTTTTTATTAAGATACTTTAAATTATAATAGACAAATTAATAATGGAGATTATTAAGATATTATAAATACTAATAATAATAAACAAAAATACTACTTATCCGTTGAATTAATATTCTATTCTTCAAAATTAGCAGAACCTGTTCTGAAAACGTATGTACAGCACACTGCTACCTCGATCTATCCTGATAAAGGCGCTGTCCTTTAAATATATTCAATCTTCACAAATAGTGGAGGATCACTACAAAAGATAGTAATGCTATCATTACAAATGTTGGATGGCACCATTACAAGTGTATAAGATTGAATAATTAACTGTTGACTTGTCTTATACTCTATGAACTGGAGTCTACAATATGCCAAATATTTTATGAATTTTTTTTGAGGATGAAGTCCACATAGGTCTGAGACCTGTGCGTGGGTAATGAGTTGGATGATGGTGATTGATGATTTGGACCTACAGTTTTAGGTGGGTTCCAAACCACCAGGAAGTGATTGAAAAGAAATTCTATCTAATATCAAAACTAACACTGTATTTCAATCAAATATGTAATTTACACTCACTTTTACTGGAATACAGTGTCAGTTTTGATATTAGATTGTTCAATTATTTCGTCATGGAAGACATCACAGAGTAATTCTATTTATTTTATTTATTTATTTATTTATTGACAACTTTTCAATGGAAACAACAGGTAAAAACCCAAATATGTTTCCTTAACACAACAAACAATTTTAATACAATGCATATTAAAAATAAGAAATTAAAACTAAAAGAAATATAAAAAAAAGATAAAGAATTATCTATACTTAGAGCTACATAGGATATATCCTTATTACATTATTATTACACTATAAAGATAATGAAGATGATGATGATGATGATGATGATGATGATGATGATGATGATGATGATGATGATGGTGATGATGATGACAATAAGGGAATGATGATTCTCATGAAGAAAACAATAAAAAGGCTATGAACATGAAGGGAAAGATATTGAAACCAATAACGGAGATGCCAATGAGGAGACAAAGACAGTGAATTGTACCAAATTAATTCTTTAACAAGAAAAAAAAATATATAATAATAATAATAATAATAATAATAATAACATAAAGAAATAAAACCTGACTAGACACGTTGATTATGTGCCAGAAGCATGCATATTTTTCGCTTGAAAATTGAAGGTCCATCCATGAACACATCCACCTCACCACCCAGTCCATTCAATAATCTAGGCATATGGTTTAGAGGGGTAAAGTACCCACTAACTGTTCTGGATCTTTGAATTGAAAACATGGGATGCCATCTCCGCCTCAGAGTGGGAACTGAAAATCCAATCCTTCCAAGTAGGTAGGATGAGTCCACTTCATTCCTTAGAACCTTTTGGAAAATAATCAACAATGAAACCTCTCGCCTAAGTTTTAGAGAATCAACCCCAAACAGAGACCTCAGTTGCTGTGTAGGAAAACCAATTTCACAGGAATGACCAAACCTTTTATAGAAGAGATATCGCAGGAATTTATTTTGTAACCTCTCTAACTTAACGATATAAGTGACCTGATGGGGACTCCAGACTGGTGCTGCATACTCAAGGAGACTCCGAATTAGTGACTTGAACAAGTACAATATGGGTTCCCATCTCCGGAAACCTGAGCATGCTCTAAAAACAAAGCCCATTAGTTGATTGCTCCTAGATGTCAGATGGTCAATATGCCGATCAAAGTCAGGGTGGGTATCCATCATTACTCCAAGATCCTTGTACACCAATGAATGATCCAGTGAAGTTCCATCAATCCTATAATCATAATGGAAAGGCTCCCTCTGTCTGGTGAATGACTACAATTTGCACTTTGCCACATTCAACTTTAGTCTAGAATCAAAACACCACTCCTGCAATGCATCAATATCCCGCTGCAGCAGTAGACAATCATTCACAGACCTGATCTCTCTGAAGATTTTTGTGTCATCTGCAAACATGAGACAATTTGAGCTACTAAGTACATTGGGAAGGCCATTCACATAGAGCAGAAATAGCAATGGACCAAGATTGGACCCTTGAGGAACTTCTGAAGCACAACAGAAGGGCTTGGATTTACAATTATTGAAATTGACAAATTGGACTCTATTCAAAAGGTAACTCCTTAAAAATTCAACTGCATCCTCTCCAAATCCCATCTGTCCCACTCTTGCAACCAAAATATTGTGATCCAAAGTATCAAATGCATGGGAGAAGTCAGTGTATATCACATCCACACGGCCTCCAACATCCAAAACCCCTGACACTCTATCTACAAATTCCAAGACATTTGTCACTGTTGAGCGACCAGGAAAGAACCCATGCTGGGAATGAACAATCTTAGGTCGTGCATAAGAAAATATTTGATTGTATAGAATTCTCTCAAAAATCTTAGCAAATGCATTCAAAATTGCAATCGGTCTATAATTAGCTGCAATAGTCCTATTCCCAGACTTGAAGACTGGTGTCACTCGTGAGCACTTCCAGACATCAGGAAATCTAGATTTTCCTATACACAGATTGAAAATATAATGCAATAAGCCACACAAAAGTTCCCAGCAACCCTTGACCACATACGCTGGGCCACCAGTAGCACCAGGGCCGAGTAATTTTATTGCATTCATCACATCATCAATTGATATGTAGCTAAAATTGAAAGAATCACATGACATCTGTCCAGTATCACACGCAGGATCATCAAGAGACTCTGTCTCCACCGCTGAGGCAATAATTCTGTTATATTTTAAAAGTTTATGGGAAATTTGGCGCCGACTTCAAAAGATTACTTGTATGAAATTAAAAATTTTCTCAGTTTAAATAAAATTCTTTATTTTAAACTTTTTAGTATGTGAGTATTTAATGTTTGAGTATCACTTCACTGAAGTCGGATTTTTTTTGTTTTAAAATTAGTTTTATTTTAAGCTTTTTAGTTGAATTTTCAAACTTTGAAAACATGAGAAATTTCTTAAAGCCCACATTATGAAATATTTATCAAATTAGCAAGCCAATAATTAACTTATAACATCCAAACTTGAGTAACTAAAAATCCACCTATAAGAAAAGATAAACTGAGGAAAATTCTACAATGCTTTATTTAATGTGGAATATTGTATTTAGGAAAATAATAATAGCAAAAGGCTTCTTAAAAGTGAAATGGCTTTTGATTCATTTTGATGTTGTCCCTTTCAGAATATACCTACACTGAAATAGTAGGCCTATATTATGCTACAAAGTGCGGAAAATGGTGTTTACTGAAAGTATGATAAGTTAACGCAGGAGACGAAGTCAAGTGCGGTATTATCATAAGAGTATGGTAAACATCTTCCCGGACGAGTTATGTATGATATTTTTCATGACATTGGTCATATATTTTTTTAATATAAAAAACATAAACTTTGAGCTAGTACAACACACATCATTAGGCCTCTTGAACACGGCACGTTTTCTTAACCATGCGGTATGTTAGCCGTACCGTTAACAAAACGTGAAAGCTTGTACATGGCACGGCAAAGTTGCCGTTTGAGACATCGGCCAGGGGCCGCTCACCATTAATCCTCATAAGAAAAAGGTTATCCTTGCATACTACGTATATAGAAAACACAAAAAATAAGAAAAAAGTAAAAGAAGATTTGGGATACATCCAATTTTAGACAAACGGGAGGAGTTTGGTGCATTTCATACACTTGTATAGAATCAACTGAGGGAAGATGAAGACAGGTTTTACAATTATATTAGAATGCAGAAAACGACTTTCAATAAATTGCTTAGAAAAATATCCCAACAACTAAAACACAAAGATACCAATATGCAACAAAGTATAAGATTGCAGATTGCAGAAAAATTGGCTGTAACTTTGAGGTAAATACAAAATCAAGTTACATACTTTATTTAAACTCATTTATTCATATTAATCATTTAACACAAATTTGAGCCGCTCATTTTTATAAATTTCGATAGTTTTATTCCATGTTTCAGGTCTTTCTTGAACCAATATAATTAGTAATTCTTGATTCATGTCTATTTTACTCGTAAAACAAAATCTACGTAATCTGTTACATATAACTAATCATGTAAACTAGGTAATCTGTCACAAAAACGTGAAAACTTCCGGCGCCATCTACACGCTCACATAGACTGCAATACAACACTGACAAAAATCACGCTGTGCGCAGACACGGTTAGCCGAGGGGAAGCACGGCGTACACGGCGATTTCGCCGTGAAGTTTCGTCACCATTTTATGTCAACAAGCTCCCATAGCAATCCACACAACACTGATAGCCGTGCCTACATACGGCAAATTAACCGTAGATTTTCACAGCGAAAAGACGTGTGTGTACAAGAGGCCTCAAACATAACTTCAAAATAGCCTATTGTATGAACATGTATTTAATGGCAAAAAAATATTCTTAATCCATCACAGCAGCGAAACTAAAAATACTTCTGAGATCAGCTGTTTTTCCAAATTCTCAGTAAATTGGCGAGTTTGACGAAAAATTAATAACTTTGAAGAATATTGTTCAATTATTTTTTTAAATTAACGATTTCAAAAACATTTTTCACTCCAACTCATGATTGAAACTAAATAACCTTATTCCTATGACTCCATAACACCAACTAAATTATTTACAATTTTCATATGAACAGAAATATTATATTCTTCTTATTCTCGATTCAAATTAAGTTCACGTGATTGGTCAAAGTGGGACATTACAGGCTTGTTTCACACTGAACCAGCTTTGGGTAACCGATGTCGTTTACCCGGCATAATTGCATTGCATCATATGTTTTCAAAAATCATCTAGATGTGAAGCGCTCCATATGATACAATGATCAGCCTGGTAAACGACACCGGTTATCTGATTGGCGGTTATGTGTGGAACTATCCTATTCAAACTTGATTGAAATGAAGACATCGAAGAATGCTCCTTTTTGTTTAATATTGGGCTAAGTATTGGGCCGATCCTTGCGAAACTTGGATGGGACCACCGCTGAGCGATGCTCTTTCATTAAAAAAATTCATCGAAATCGGTTCAATATTGTTTGAATGATTGATGTACAAACATAAAAAAAACAGGTCGAATATCGAACCTTGTTCTTTTTGGAAGTCGGTTAAAAAGATCTACCACATGGGGAAAGTTTAGAGAATTATTTTCTAAACCGGCGCCGATGTGACGTCATGACAATGAAGGATTCAATCCACTACCATCGTAAATCAGCTGGTTGACAGGACGATCAATAAATAAAACTGTCATACCGGCGATAGTATCAATATAATTGATACTATTGTTATGGGTTCTATGTCTAAAATAACGCTGGCAACACTTAAATTTATCACTCGCACTTTATTTACACAAATAATTACAACTCACACTGTTCAGTAATTTCTTACAGAAAAATAATCAATTGAAAACAGATAAAACTTCAATCACTAAATGTCAAAAGGCCGATCTAATATTAAATAATAACTGAACAATAAACTGTCCAATAATATTCAAAAAGAATCGCCGAGGAAGAAAAATTAACTGACGTAGCACAAGTCTGTAATACAGTAATAAGTAAAAAAATTATCACTATAGAACTGTCAAGAGAATTATCACTACAGACAACGAAAGTTCATTGCACGGTTTGTAATAGCGCCAATGGGTTTTCACTGTCTATATTAACGGGAACTGTCACTAAGAAAGAATTATCACTATATAGGCACAACAGATAGAACAGTCACTTCCTGCTTATCACGACGAATCTCAAACAAGACTGAACTAATTTACAAAAGTCTCCCTCTATTTATATGATTTTTCATAATTGAGATATCTCTAGATTTCTCTACCAACTTCTACCGATTTCTAAAATAAACAATGAAAGACCTTCATCCCTTCCACAATATTCGATGAGACTCCATTAATTTCTAATCAAACAACTAGAACATTCTGCAAATTACCAAGTAAACACCATAAAAGTGTCAAAAGCAGAGTAATTAATTGCTTAGAAGTGAACATTTACATAACAGATAACACCGAGAACCACTGTCGTTCTTTCTCACTATTTTCATTCTCATATTCGCTACACTACCCCCACCTTAAGAGATTGTTCTGTTCCAGAACAAAAGCACTTATGTTAGTTTGGATCTGGTCTGGTTTCTGGCTGGCTCCTCATTGGTTCCCTTCCAAGGGTTGTAGATGCAGATGGTAATCTGGACACATAGCCCCCTGAAGACTAGGCCCTGGCAAGAAAATTGTCAACGCCGCTCCTACAGCAGGAAGGAGGCCGGCTCTGCCAGTAGCAGGCAGTGCTCGTGTAACCAACACCTCATGTTCTCAACTTGTTATTCATGGATTGAATTGCTATTAACACAAATTTTCTTGCCATGCTATTTTAGTTTTCGTAATTTATTGTTATTTTGAATCAGCTGAAGATCGGCAATGGTTATTTCGAACATAGACAGGGAAGGAGTGTTACCATCGTACAGTAAACCTAAATTAGTTCAAAACTAGAATTTCTGGATAAATTACAATCTGTGATGTTAAAATTAGGTAATTCATTTCATTATAACGACTTGCAGTCAATTTTAAAAATGACAAAATTAAAATCGACTGCAAGTCGTTATAATGATACCTAACTAAATTAGTTGTCTCCTGGACTAAAAGTAGACGTTTTTAGTAAAGTGGAATGACAATATTTTGTAATAGTTCTGTCATAAAGCTACCAGATACTGGTAATGAAATTTATTTTTCAACAAATAAACATAGTCTAGTATAATAAGCATAGGCCTATTTTAGTTTTGTTGTACTGTGTACACAATTTTACGATCAAACAACAACAATACTGTATTATAAAAAAACAACAAATGAAAAAATTACAATTATGACAAAATTTTAAGTTTTCTCTGACAGCTACGATTGATAACTTGCCTTCGAGTAATTGTTCATCACAATATTACTCATTATTAAAACTATCTTTCTAGCTAAGTCCAGATTACTAATACCACAATGCCTCTTTTCTTTTAAAATATAAATATGAATACTGTATACACAAAATTTGAAACAAGGGACAAACCCTTCTGTTTTAATTTCGGAATTGTAATTGCTTCTGCACCCAGGAACGACACATTTCTAAGGCATAGTTTCACAGAAAACTGTCACTCAACTGTCTGAAATCGCATTCAAAATAACCCAAAAAAGTGAGCGCGTACTGTCAGTCCATTGTTTTGTATGGAACTGGAGGCTTGCAGCCAGCCTCCTTGCGACGTTGCCACTTCTACATTGCCGCGGCCTTGTCTTTAGGAAGCTATGCTGGACACCAGTGGATTTGAACACCTCCCCTAGCATTAGTAGAGGTAAATTGGGAATTCTGATGCGACCAATCAGAGAACAGGGGGCGTGGTCACCCCCCACCCCCCTCCCCCATGTCCACCATTAGTCAAACCACTCCAGATATTCTCGTAATCTGTTTTCCAACTCTTTATCAGCAAACATCCACTTCTGAGGATCCATTGTAACTAAACAATTTGTTGTTGATCCACTATTTATATAGTGGAACTAGAACCGAAAAATTGATAGGTTTCCTACCAACACCCACACTACAAATTCTCACTTTGTGTGAATCCAACTCATAACCACAATATACGCAAAGTATATTTTTTCCATCATAGTAAAATCCTTGTCTCGCGTAATTTCTTTTGCTTGATCTGCTATAAAAAGTACAACTTCTCATACTTTTCATACGATTATTTTCACAAGTATAGTCCACCTCTTCCATCTTTGGAAGCAGGTTATTTGTCAATTGTAGCAAATAATGTTGCGCACTCATAAGCGCACACCTTCCATTTCATACTTTCTTGTGTATTTTACACACGTCTGTTGAGTTACCAAAATCAGGTCTTGCCGTATTTTCGGGAATGCAACGTACATCGTTATGATACTTTTTCAAAAATGTTGCTTTTTCTGTTCCCTTTGTAAAAATGCAATCATACGCGCTAAGATATTCACTTATCAATGAATCTGTAAACTCCGTCTCCCCCTCATCCCATAATATTTCATGATAATGATGTTCTAACCACATAGCCTTGCGAAACATTTTCCAGCTCAAAGTAGATTTTGGAAAAGGTGGTTTAAAGTGTAGTACCACATAATTACCGGCCTGATCAACCAACACGAATTCTTTTAAAATTATTCGATTATTATCTCCCTTAAACCAATGTAGATCCGCAACAGCAAAATTCTTCTTTTCTTCCATGTCACACTGTATTCCCACTGTACGAGTTTTTTTCCATCTTCACTAACCTCAAAATCTCCAATCACCTCTTGAAACAGTGAAGAAGTCGACATGTTGCTCACTCACACACGCCTACACAAATGATAAATAAATCTCTTACATTTTACCTTTTATATTTTAAACAGCCCCCTACCGGCAATTTATTGTACTTCTCTAACTAATGAAGTTAAAGGCGTGTATTCCATTATTGAATCACTTATAAGAATACAATATGCCGAAGTCGAGTTTGGTAGTTCTTTACTAAATTCCATATCCAACCTTATATCTGTGGACGTTTTCAAATGATCAGATTGGTGTGAACAGTCAATCACAATTATTGGTGATTTTTCACAAAACACTTTAAAATCAATACCGTTCCCATGCTCCGCATTTATAGAGCGATTATAGTAACTTGGCACGAAATCTAAAAACATGCGGTACATTATCTGCTTATTCCCTAACAAATTATCATAGGGATAATATTGACTGTTTAGAAATAATTTAATGTTATACAACTCGCACGAATCAAAATCAGACATTGATTTAGTAATAGCATTTTTCCGAGCCGTTTGAAAGGCTAAAATTACATAGCACGGAACATCTAAATGCGACAATGTTTTAATCGCCCACAAATGAATTCTTGATGTCACCATGTTTGGAAATTCGTGAATCTCCCATCTTCTAAATGCAAGTTTTAAAGGACAATCAGAATCAAGTAATTTCAAAAATTTTAACCTTACGTGATCTTCCAAATTGATGTATGGAATTTTCCATTGCAACTTATCAATCGTTAAAGAAACATTTGTACCTGTTGCCGATTCAATGCAGTTAAGATCTGACGCGCTTCTCAATAATACAAGCTCTTGTTTCAAGTTTAAAATTATTCGTTGAAAATCTTCGAAAAATGGTAACAAAAGTTTCAGTGGTATGCAAAAAATGAATTTATTATCTGTCAACTTATATCCTTCTCTATCAAATCCTGCCAATTGGTACGTATTTGTATTGAAAACATTTTTCAAAAGCAATCCTTTAATTGTAGACGTAATTCAGACAAGTCTCAATTTCGCTACTTGCTGTCCCGCCAATTCGTAATGAATCTCATCAAACAGGTGCCCTACTGCGTTGCTGACAAGTTTATATTCTGCATGCACCGGTGGGTCCTCAGGTTTCGCACCCGCCTTTGTACATTTAACACTCCCCTCAATAAATAGAAACGATTTACAAGGTAATGTGTATATATCCTGTTGATTTACAGGAAGCCTTACTTCGTCTGAATTACCAAGTTTCTGTCCAGAATATGTTGTATGCATGTGAAATTCGTACTTAGTAATATCTGAGTAAAATTGAATTTGACTATCAACATCTAGAATTTCACTTATTGCGGCTCCTGACATTTTTCCAATTAACTATAAATCCCAATTTTTCTAGTATTCTCGCGTTTTTAGCTGTTAATCTGTTTTTTGGCGTTATTGTAGGTGTTAACGCTACTGAGCTTAAACTCCTACTGACGCTTTCTCTGTTCTCATCTCGACGCTTAGGTAGGGCATTGAATACAATAAAACCCATCTTCTAACTTTTCTCATGAATATGTAACCTCACCATTATACTATCCCCTCGAAAATCAATAAGTGATCCGTCTTGATCGGTCACCTTCACATTAATAAATTGAATTCTGCGCGTATTGAGAGGTACATATATAATTTCTGCTGGCGATTCATTAATCAAATAACCCGGCAGCACCCTTGGCAGAAATTCGTAAATAGTATGCTTTTTATCTCCGTTAGCGAAGCTTCCACAAGCTAAATTACATGACACTACGATTGTATTAATATGGCTTATCAAGACTAAATGATTTGAATAATGCCACGTATTTGCTTCGAGTAGAAGTTTATCAAACCCAAGTGTCTTACCAATTGAATCATCAAAAGTTAAATCTACCAGTTTATCGGAATAAATTCCAACTTTCATAGTGTTATTATTCGGTTGTATAATGAGACTCTCATCGCTCAAGTTCAATTTCGACTTTATCGCGCTTATTATATTATCAATTTCGTACGATCCTGTATCAAGATTCACCAGTTTATCTCCATATTTAAAACTGGAATTTTTCCCCTTTATTATATTCGGTATGCTATTAAACGTCCACAAGTTAACCAATCCAATTTCCCATTCGCGATTTTTATCCAATTCTAGAGCGTGGTTTAAGTTCTCACATAGATTACTCATTTTCGAGCTTAGCGTAATAACTGCCATGTTTTCTACACAAGCGTAAAATTATAACTGGTTAGCAAGAAACAAAATCACTAGGTGCCCACAAATGTCTGTGTTTACCCGCTGCAATTGGTCGGTATTATAAAATATTCTCACATTATTTTCTTTTTCCCAATATTTTGCCAATTCGCGTGGCGGTTGCAAGTCACCGATCGGATCAAAATAATACACATTTTTCCCTCGTTTAATATATGCAGTCCAATGTGTTCCCATTCCAATCTGTTTGTCTAAATTAACAATTGCGAGCTCATTATTTCGAATTTTACTCGGAAGTGTATCAATCATATATATGCCCCTTAGTGGTATATCTAATATTTTGCACCATTTTATCAAGTCATGATTTGACAGCGGCCCATTCATCTTTGTGTTTTTCTCTGTCTTTTCCTCTGCTTTTTTCCTCCTTGCTTCTTTTTAACCTTAGGAAATAGTGTTACACCGTATTGGGTGGGAGGTACTAGTATTCTTCCACCTGTTGGATAAGGTTTCAGATAAAAACCACGACCAGCAATATGATTTTTTAACCTATTGATCGCCTTTTGTCTAATACTATCACTATGCATTTTTCTAACTCCCCTCGTTTTTCGTTTTCTCAAACCACCACCAAATGCGGATTTTGCTTTCATAATGTTTGTAACAAGATAAGAATATGCCCTCTCAGATAACCCTGTTTTTGGGTCCTTGAAAATTTCCCAAGCTCCATCTGCCAAGTGCCTGTCAGCCTCCGCCTGAATCTTGTTATCAGACGCGCGGGAGTAAACTATGTCATGTGTCTTACATAAATCATCAAGACAGTTTATAGGTTTGTCTCCATGTGCTAACCTTGACCTTAACCTTGTTCCTGGCCCGCAATACGAATAATTAGGTAAATGCGCTTCAAAATTAAGGTTATCGACCCCCTTATTTATCATCATACCCAATACATTCCCAATTTTTGATAAAAAACCTCTACCACGCTTTCGAACAACACGCTGCTTTTTCTTAACAGTGTTCATCCTTTAAAGGTTAAACATAAACTGAACATTTTTCAGTACATAGTTAATTACTACATAGTTGTTGAGTTTTCTCCAAAAGAAAATTCGATTTTTCATTAGAAGTCTTGACACAATTTGCGAGAACACTATAATATTTGTAGAAATTGCAAATTGTTTCTCGCTCATCGACTAAATATTTATACCAATGTATCAACCCAATTTCAAAGGAAATTGCTGTTTTATAATATGAATTAACGCAAGATTTAATATTGAATAAAGTGTGATTTCTCAGTGTAGTCGATGTTCCTAAGGAATTGAAAAACCACTCTGCCTGTTCCATATTTGTAGCATTTCGCTCCAATTGTTTAGTTTGAACTAATTTTTTAGTTTGAGGATTACATAATCCAACATAGAAAAGTAATAGAGTATTAAAACAGCATATTATAAATATGAGTAATAAAATCGTTTTCCAAACGAATTTAGTTTGGCATGTGCTGTTTTGCTGTAGAGAGCAATCCATATTCTTGTGCTTCCTTCAACTGTTTTAAACATACTGCTAAAAATAAGTCAAACCTGCTACCTTCTCCTTTTTGTGCTGTCTTTAGAGATGTAATCAAACTGATAAAAATTGTTCAAAGCTTCACCACTTGTTGAAGGATAACAACCTGCTGGAGGCATGCGCCAACATTGTTTTATTTTATAGCTAACCCGCATTCCAATTTGTAAGTGCGTTCACCCATCAACAAAAAGTGCAGCTTCAGAAAGTTTAATTATCAGTTTGAATGTGTTATACTTTATCAACTTCAATCATCAGTTTGAAAGCATACAACTACTACTACAAGGTAAGCAATTTCAATGAATAAAAAAACATTTTGAAATATATGCAGATTTATTTAAAACACAAACACACAGTAAATCATATATAAAACCCAAGCACACATTAAAACATATTTTAAAACACACACACACACACACACACACACACACACACACACACACACACACACACACACACACACACACACACACACACACACACACACACACACACACAAATTGAAAACAAACATTGATGTTTTTAATCCAACCTGTCATTGTTTGACAACTTTACAAGTTTCACATCAGTCCACCGGGGACTGATGTGTTTTAAAACAAGCGCCAAACAATGACATGTAGAATTAAAATTATCAATGTTTGTCTCATCAATTATATTCGTAAAGCGAGCCGGGAGGAAAATCTCCGACTCTGACCCCTCACAGTTCTTAAATTTCATAACTATTTTCCGTCCAAATCTGGTATTTACATGTCTTGCATGCACCATGGAATATTCCTCCTCTTCAGAGAGGGAAGAGGTGGGGATGCACTTTATTTCACTCATGGCACTGTTAAATTTTCTTATGTAGTAATCTGGCAAAGATGGGTCTGTCTCCCAGATGAGTGGTGTAGCGGATGAGTCCTCCTCCCACTGCCTCTTCACACCTCCCGCAGTCTCTCGAGGTGGAGCTTGAAGGAGGTCCTCCCTCACCCGAATTCTCTGGATCTGTAAATTTAAAAAAAGAAATGTTTACCAACATAATCACATTATTTACTACAATTTCAGAATGGGTATGATGTCATAGTATAAACTGAACAAGTTAGATAAAACTCCACAAGCAAAGTCACACAATGAAGCCCACAATAATTTTCCAATCTTAGAATAGTACTGTAATAATTTTGGATGAAATTAATTGATTATTTAAATTTTAGAATATTTATAAAAATTGACCTTGCAATTTATCCAACAGTGAACAGTGTGTCTAACAAAACCACAACTGAGTCACACCTGCTATTAAATTGTAGAATAATAGTAACAAGTTAAAAATAATTGCACATTGAAATACAACATTAATCGAATATTTAAAAAAAAAAATTGTCTTGCAATTTATCCAACAATGAACAATGCATCTAACAAAACCACATCTGAGTCACACCCGCTATTAAATTTTAGAATAATACTATAATAATTTTGGATGAAAAAAATTTTACAAGTCAATGTTTGAGCTGACAATAGTAATTCTTCCACAATTTCCATCGCATGATAGCGCTTCAAATCTGTGTGAGCACACATTCTAGTCTACACAAAGGAAAAAATATGAAATCAAACTAACCTCATTAATTTTGGTGATGCTGTCCCTCCAGTCACTGGTCTGCCCCGCCAGTCTTTTAGGAGGTGGTAGCATCTCTGACAGTTCTAGAGCAGCGGTGCGCTTCCCTCCGAGGATGGCGGTGGTGTTGAGCGAAGGAGACGACATGTTGTCAATGGAATTGGAGGCAGCCGAACGTTGGCGTCTGAGTGGACTCAGGTGGTGTTTGGGTGTGGAGGTGGGTGTATGTTGACGCCCGAGTGTGGAAGGTGCTGACGGTCTGGGTGCATCAGACGCGGAAGCGTAGGTGGGTGTTGCAGTGGTGGAGTTCATGATCAAAGTATGATGCTTAGTTAAAATAAGTCCTCTTTTATAGTAGCAATGTACGTTAATAATGTATGATGCACGTGTGTATTTGCAAAATAGTAGGAAAAGGTGCAAATTATTTCAACCATTTAACAAAGAAGTATGTTAATAATAGCAGCTTGAGTTGCATCAAAGTGATTACTTGCATACACACAATGCAGGTAATCGAATAATGAGTGCATCTGTGGAATAACATCACAATGCACTTCAGCAAACACCTGCTCGACAGGTGAGTCATTGGATGTAATGAGAAATACAAGTTTCAAATTGATTACTTGCATACAGACAATGCGGGTGATTGAACAATGAGTGCATCTGTGGAATAACATCACAATGCACTTTAGCAAACACCCGCTCGACAGGTGAGTCATCGAACGTAATGAGAAATACAAGTTTCAAATTGATTACTTGCATACACACAATGCGGGTGATTGAACAATGAGTGCATGTGTGGAATAATAGTGCAATGAACTTGATTAAGAGTCAATCGCCTGCTCACCACTTGTGTCATTGAACGTAACAAGAGAGAAAAAAAATAGCTGTTGAATGCACTCGTTTAGTTTCATTAGTGTAGAAGAAAAAGTTTTGTTAGCGTTAGTTAATCACTGTCTGTCGCGGAGCAAGTTCCAAGAAAACTGTGCTAACAATTCGTCTTACACACTTGAGAGGTTAATTTTGTTAGGCAATAATCTCTACGCGTTTAGTATCGGCTAGATATGGAATAAACTAACCGCGTGATGTATGTGTTTTAGGAAGCTGTAGGAGAGAGGAACGAATGAGCAACTGCTACACACATCACTATTTACAATGTAAGTATTTTTACCTACTACTGTTTTTAAGATATATGGTAATTGTTCATATGATACAGTTTCTCGGCCGTAACTATAACTCTACAGTATATGCACTGTAGAAAACCATACTTGTGTCAGAAAAAGCCTCTTTTAGCCAACTCTGGTGTCATTTCCTGCAATACACTGTTTGGATCTGAGGAAAATGTATTTAAATGTTTATTGTAAGAATTCATTGGATCTCTTTTATCATCGGCAATACTAGTATTATCTGATTTGTTATTTACGAACCTACAATTGGGACTATGCCGTTTGTGTTGAGCTGAGGGAATATCACTACACTTCCAGTTCTCGATGTAGACGTGACAGAATGCACAGCATACAGTGTCATCCTCACCTGTGTAGTAGAACCCTT
This sequence comes from Conomelus anceps, assembly GCA_948455865.1. Classification (NCBI taxonomy): domain Eukaryota; kingdom Metazoa; phylum Arthropoda; class Insecta; order Hemiptera; family Delphacidae; genus Conomelus; species Conomelus anceps. The sequence goes on from OX418216.1 coordinate 89,027,233, forward strand.
CTGCAGCTAGTAACTCAGGACGTAACAAATAATTTCTCCAATCACCATAAGATCTTAATCTTTGAAGTTCATAAGTCATTACATGCGATTGATCCATTGTTGTTTTTGTATGTTTCAGTTGCGGTAAAAGCAGATAGGTGTTATCAGCAGCTGTTGAAGGTGTGAATGCTGTCTCTGTACTGAGAGTTAAAATGTAAGTATATTGTATTTGTACTTCTACTACTCCTACTCCTCTCCCTCCTTCTTCTACTCCTCTTACTTCTTCTCCTCCTCCTCCTCCCCCTCCTCATACTCCTCTTACTTCTTCTCCTTCTCCTTCTTCTCCTCCTTCTTCTTCTTCTTCTTCTTCTTCTTCTTCTTCTTCTACTCGTCTTACTTCTCCTCCTCCTCCTCCTCCTCCTCCTCCTCCTCCTCCTCCTCCTACTCCTCTTACTTCTTCTCCTTCTCCTTCTTCTCCTTCTTCTTCTTCTTCTTCTCCTTCTTTTTCTTCTTCTTCTTCTTCTCCTTCTTCTACTCCTTCTTCTTCTCCTCTTACTTCTCCTTCTTCTTATCGATATTGATATATTAGCAAAGTTCGATATTTATTTGTCAATGTCTTTGTTTAGCATGCTTCTCCAACTTGTTGATATATTGGTACTTGTTGATAAAAATTTATCAATTTTGTTGTTACACATATTAAATGTGTGATAGACGCCATTACACGATTCGTGATGGTTATCTGCTATATGTAATTGCATTATTCGATAAAAACACGTATCTGAATTACATTCTCCAATAAATTGGTGTATTGGTTCATTGGCTGTAGGATTTATACACACGCAATAGTGCCCATACTGTCTTCCATAGCACTGATACTGATGGTAACGCGATTTATGTATTAAATGTTTTTCAAACGATGATTTATTTTTAATAAACTTTTCTTCTTCCTTGTCTACTGCTATGTCCATATCCATTGATATAATCTGTTTCACGCTCATAATCTTTTTTAACCTTTCAGTTGGAGAACGATTTCACAATGGCTCATATGACGGAGAAGATTCAAGGTTTGAACAGCAGCGCAGCTAGATACAGATTCATGTATCTGGAGGAGGAATGCGACATCAAATCTACACTGGAATCAAGCAGGGAGGAGGTGCTGCAGCTTATTGTCGACGAGTCGCACCGGTTCAATGGGAATGTGAAGTGCTTTATTGTTTTAAATGTTCTAATGCATAAAATAGTGTTGTTGCCTGAAGAGAACGAACAAGTATCAGCTATCGTGAACTTCCATAGCTATTCTGCACAAATTGAGCAGTGTGCTTCAAATTCTGACGATTTGAACAATTTTTTTGGAAATGCTATTGTAAAAATTTTATCTTCTTTTGACCAGTTTGTGAGGTTTGGCAGTGGTTGGGTTATAAAAAAGATCCAATCATTGGATCTCAACATAATTAGGCATACCGCAATTCGTGGTTCCTCATCCACATATGTAGAAACCCCCGATTTTATTAAGAAAAAGAAATGTATTATAAACATGAAAAACCCTGAAGATGAGAAATGCCTTTTGTGGTCTATTCTCGCTTTTTTCCATCATCGTTGAGGTACACATATGACTGTTGATTATTTGAGCAAGTTTGCTCATACAGTTAACACAAAAGGAGTCAACTTTCCTTCCAGTTTGCAAGATATTAAGAAATTTGAACCGCAAACACAAAATTAATCTTTTGTTGCTAACAAGCAAAACTTATCCCCGAAAATATCATTTTTGCCTCATCAACACCGCAAATGGGAAAAACGGGTTGTCTCGGCTCTTGAGTCATCTTACAAAATCGCATGGACAGGTGCATGTTTGTGAATTCTGTTTCCATCGTTTCACATCAGACAAATCGTTAAATGTGGATGGAAAACCAAATTTGGAGAAGCATAGAGAGCACTGTTCAAAATTCAGCCCACAGAGAACAGTGCTTCCCAAAGAAGGGGAAACTCTCAAATTTACAAATTATACTGCAACATTGAAAACGAAATACACAATTTATGCCGATTTTGAATCATTTATTGTACCAATAAAGAGTGGGGAAGTAGGAGAAGAAGAAGAAGTTGATGATGTACCCATCACAAGTAGCTTTACAAAAAAGACAACCTGTCACATTCCCTGTGGATATTGTTTTGTAGTGGTGAACATAGAGGGGGAAATTTGCCATGGACCAATCATCTATCGTTCTCAACATATTGGTGAAAAGATCATTGAGAAATTTCTAGACGATTAACGAGTGTGGGAGAACTGCTCTATCGGGATATGAAGAGTGAAATCCCAATGTTTGAATTGAGTGAAGAGCAGAAGAGAGAATTTGATAGTGCAGAAAAATGCGGTCTATGTGGAAAAGGTTTCAAACAAAATGACGTCAAGTGTAGGCATCATGCACATGAAACAGGAGCATATATTTGCGCTGCGCACAAATCGTGCAATTTGAATGGGAAATCACCTGATTTCATACCCTGTTTTATGCACAACTTTGGGGGGTATGATTGCCATCATATTGTGCAGGCATTAGGCAAGTGTAAAAAAAACAATACGCTGCATTGCTCCTTCGGCAGAGAAGTTTTTCTCAATCATGGTAGGAAAAATCAAGTTTTTGGATAGCCTAAAATTCATGAACGCTTCATTGGACAGTTTGGTGAAAAATTTGTCAGAAGGACAACAGGCAGAGTCAAAATTCAAATCTATGTTTGCAGTGTTTAAAAGCGCTGAACAACGACAACTGCTTATTAAGAAAGGAGTATACCCCTACACATATATTGACTCTCCACAGAAATTTGAAGAAACCTCCCTTCCCCAAATCAAAAGTTTTTACAATGATTTGTCGGATTCGCCTTAGAAGAAAGGGAGTACACGCATGCACAGAATGTTTGGCAAACATTCAAGATTAAGAATTTGGGAGATTATCATAATTTGTATCTACTTTGTGATACACTCCTTTTGTGCGATGTTTTTGAGGATATGAGGTCATCAATGTTTGAGAAATACGGTTTGGATGTGACTCATTTTTTAAGTCTTGCACATTATTCGTGGAATTGCATGCTGCATTTCACGAAAGTTGAACTCGGGTTGATAACAGATATTGATATCTACTTGATGGTCGAGCAAAATGTGAGAGGTGGTTTAGCTGTAATACCCCATCAGTATGCTGAGGCTAACAACCCTTATATGGGAGCAGATTTTGATGGAAGCAAACCGACGAGCTATATACTCTATCTCGATGCAAATAATTTATATGGCTACACAATGTGTGAACCTCTGCCTGATGGAAATTTCCAATTTCTATCTGAGGATGAAATCAGACAAGTTGACTTTTTCAACTTGGCTGACGATTCAGAGTATGGGTACATTCTCGAGTGTGATCTCCAATATCCCAAAACGTTACACGACAGACACAATCATTTCCCACTTGCTCCGACGAAAGAGCAACCGCCGATTCACCTGTTGTCTGACTACCAGAAACATGAGGGACAGAAATCGTCGACAAAACTATTGGCTACACTGTACGATAGGGAAAAATACGTTTTACATTATAGAAACTTGAAACTGTATGTACAACTAGGAATGTGTCTTGAACGCATTCATCATGCCGTAAGGTTTACACAATCTCGCTGGCTTAAGCCCTACATTGATTTCAACACAGAATGTAGGAGAAATGCTAGAAATACATTTGAAATTTAAAATTTTAAGGCGATGAGTAACCTTATTTTTGGAATATCTTTATAATCCGACCGGACCCACTGTCAGGTAGAGCTTGTCACAGATGAAAGGAGATTAGACAACCTAATTTTGAAGCCTCTTTGCAAGCGCTGGCATATTTATAACAAGCACATCGTTGGAGTTTTTCTGAGAAAACCTGAAATCTCCCTGAAAAAAACAATTTTTGCTGGCTTCACTATTTTAGATTTGAGCAAACACCTTATGTTTGACTTTCATTATAACAAGATTTTAAAAATGTACCCTGTTGAATGTGTGAAGTTGCTTATGAGTGATACAGATTCTGTTTTGTACCATATAAGAACAGAGGACGTCTTTTCCAACATTAAGAATAACCTAGATTGGTTTGACACAAGTGATTATCCTCCGTCACACATGTGTTACTCTTTAAAAAATAAGAAAGTGGTCGGAAAATTCAAAGATGAGTCAAATTCAAAGATCATAACACATTTTGCTGGTTTGCGTCCCAAGCTGTATTCCTCCAAATATATGGATGATGCAGCTGTTATTACAAAGAACACAGCGAAAAGAGTGAAAAGGAATGTTAAGGATAGGTGCTTATCATTTGATTTGTACAAGAAGTGTTTATTTGAAAGAACCACACATTACGAGCAGTTCAACATGATAAGAAGTTATTCGCACAAGATTTACCAAGTAAACTGTGCGAAAACAGCCTTATCATGCTATGATGATAAGAGATTTATTCTCCCGGATTCTGTTTCAACTTTGGGTTGGGGGCATTACAGTATTCCCGTGGAGGAGGAAGAAGCAGAAGAAGGAGAGAATGACAAGTAGAAGGATGAGCAGGAGGAGGTAGGGGATAAGATTAGAAGGAGTTCAGGAAGGAGCAGGAACATTGCTATGTAGATGCAACCTGTTCAACACACAGCTGCCGACTAAAGTGGTTGGTGGATTAAAACTAGGTTCAAGACTAGCAATGGTGCAGGCAAGAAGCATATGCTTTGATTAGATGAGCTGCAGAACACGTGCACTATAGTTGAAAGCAGGCTGGTGGAAAAAATGGAACTGCGCGGGAGATTGGCAGATGAACTTCATTCTGTACCGCATGTGAATTTTGCGAGGCGAAAATATGAGATTAAAAGTGAGGTGGATCTGCTTCAGGCAGATTTGATTGATATGAGCACACTGGCAAGAGATAATTCGAATTTTACTTTTATCTTGGTCATGATTAACTGTTTTTCGAAATATGGTTCTTGTGTGCCGATACGTACAAAGACTGCTGCCTCTGTGTATGAAGCACTTGAACCAATTATTCGTAAAAATAAGAATGTTAAATTTTTTCAAACAGATCAGGGTTGGGAATTTTTTAATACAAAAGTAAAGGCATTATTGGATAGGTATAATATTAAACATTACCATGTTTCTAGTGAGAAAAAAACTGCAATAGTTGAGCATTTTATTAGAACTATTAAATTGAAAATCTATAAATATTTAACGCAGCATGGAACAAAACGTTGGGTAAGTGCCTTACCCACAATTTTAAAAGAATATAATAACGCTTTCCACAGATCTATTCAAATGCGCCCATCTGATGTTCACAAAAAACATCGAAATCATATAATAGCATCACTTAATAAGGCGGCCAATGAGAACTTATGTTTGAAATTTAAACTAATAAAACCAAAATTCAAATTGGCGATGTTGTATGCATTAGTAAGTACAGACAGGTTTTCGACAAATCATATAATATTAATTGGAGTGCGGAATTATTTATAATCCATTCTGTTTACCCCACTAAACCGCCAACTTACATCTTGCGCGATTTGAAAGGGGAAATAATTTCTGGCCGTTTCTATGAAGAAGAAATGAAAAAAACAATGCTGGATGAGGAGGAGCAGAAAGTTTATTTAGTAGAGAAAATTATAAGGAAAAATAAAGATAAAATATTGGTTAAATGGTTAGGTTTCAGCGAACCGTCATGGATCGCCAGAAAGAATTTACTAGGTTAAGAACTGTATTGTAAATTATTGTAAATAAGCAAAATGTATTATATTGTAAATATTGGAAAAGAACTATCATACTGAAAAATATTATCAATAAATTGATATAATATGTTGAACTGTGTGTTTTATTCAGTTATCCATTGGCTATCATAGTGATACAATGGTAAAGGATACCACCATACCCATCATCAATTTTGATGAGGTTATTACAGGTAAACCGCACACCGAGAGTAAAAATGGTAGTTTATTACCACATAATGCATGTATTCTTTTAATTGGAAGATCGTGTAGCGGAAAATCAAACACAGTTTTGAATTTAATTTTCCATAAAAATGGATTAAAGTTTAAACATTTATACTTATTTAGCAAGTCTGTGTACCAGGATAAATATGAGTTTTTGAAAAGGGTATTTTCGAAAATAAAATGTGTTACTTTTCATTTATCAGATGATGTTGAATCGATACCTCACCCCAACAAAGTTGATGGGTTTTCATTTGTTATTTTTGACAATCTCCAACTAAGTCATGTACCACAAATTCGTAAATTTTTCACGATGGGTAGACATCACGAAATTGACACAGCCTACTTGATACAAAGTTACGGTGCGACTACGAAGCATCACATCAGGGACAATGCAAATTTGCTAATTATTTTTAAAATTGATCAATTAAATTTGAAATTAATTTATAGGGATTTTGTAGGAGATGACATGAGTTTTGCAGATTTCAGAAAAATGTGTAACAAAGTCTGGTCAAATGGGCCACACAAATTTCTCTCAATTTTTAACGAATGCAAAGCAGATGATGGAAAGTATCGAGAACAATTGGATAAATTCATAAAGATTCCTTTGCAATGAGGTAACTTTGGTGTTTGCACGATTTTTGTCATTCAACACCATGACAGTAATGAAGAAAGTTAAGAAACACCTCGCACACGGTGTGGAAAGTTTAACAGATAGAATTAAAAAGTTGAGAAAAACTATTTTGGATAAGCACAGGAATTTATTGGGTTTTCAAACGCAGACTGAAGAATTTAATCGTAAAAGGTTGGAACCAATAATTACTCCATTAATTGAACTTAAAAAGAGCACAATCTCTGCGAATGAAACAGTAAAGCGCAAAAAAGAACACAAGGTTGAACCGTTGGTGAAGGAGAAGGAGGAGGAGGAGGGGGAGCGGGAGGAAGATAAAAATACTACTGCTCACTCTGGCAACGATAAATCTGCTTTCTTTGATTCAACTTTGAATATCACTACCCATCACACGCGAATAGAAGACATTTTAGAGAACTATTTAAGTGTGTTTCATAACGAGAAATTAGATAATTCTATTCCTTATGGTATACGATTTAATCATAAACAAAATTTATATTTTATTGGTGATGAGCCTGTAAGTTTTGATGAGGGTTTTATCACTGTTGGCGAAGAAAGGTTTAGAATGAGTCACGGCCTGTTGGAATTATTGTTTAACAGTAGGCCAAATTCAAATCTTTACAATAACAAAGATTTGGCGAAATATAAGAAAATATTATCACTGACATCTGTACATATTAATAACCAGGGTTATGTGATTTGCAATTCTGGTAAAAAATCTCAAATTATTCAAAAATTGTTTCCTCCCAAAAAACGTACAAAGTATGGAAAGGGATTATTGAATTTTGTTAGAAATAAACCGGCTGATAGAAACTACATATTTTGGGATGACGTTAACGAACTGGTCGATCGTCTGTCACTCTTGTATGCCTCAAAAAACGCAGGAAATTCTGGTCATGATATTGAAATTCATTCAATATTGGATGAATTAAGGGAGGGTGGCTTCATACAGTAAGAAAAATGCAAGAGAGGACATAGCATGAAGCCAGCTGGCGCTTGCAGGAACCTGTTCGCTGGAACGAAAGACAGCATAAAAGGAATGCTAGAGAGTCCGGCTCACCCGTCTGCGAAACAATGTGCAAAGTGGAATAGCCGATGAAAGACAGGAGCTGGGCTGATAACGTCAGAGCAGCCAGCACATGCCAACATATTTCCTTCTTGCGATATCCACTGTAGGAACGCAACTCATTATCCAATTTGGCGCGATGGAACCTGTCCGCTGGAGCGGGTGTACCAGGGTGTTGCTCATTAATTTCGACAGTTGAACAATGAGCACGGACAGATTTGGGCGTATGCATACTCCGCATGGAAAACAATTGGTGGAGTTAAGAAAATCAGTAGCGAATTTTGACAAGTTGAAATTTGAATTGAGTGAGTTGAAGAAAGCTGTTTTAACTAGAACAGAATTTAACAATGAAAGAAGCCAGCTTGTGTCATTTGAAAATCTCAATAGTGGATTAAGTATAATTAACAATGTGTTGGAAAAACGTATGCATGATTTAGAACAGGTTGTTTTAACTAGGAGAGAATTTGAGCAGGAGAAGGCGAGTGTGCTGGTGACTAGACACACCCTCAATAATGAGATGAAAATTTTTAGCAAAGAGGCAAAGGCACAAAGAGATAAACTAGTCAGTCGAGATGAATTTGATAGGGAAAATTTACTCACTAAAAAAGAGTTTATAATTGAAAAAGCAGGATTCATCTCATATGAACAACTTAACACAGCTGTAAAAATATCACAAGACCTATTAATGGATTATGTGCATAATAATGGAGATTTCAAGAGACATTTAAATGAGCTGATGTATAGATATGCCTATTATTTGATAGAAAAATGTGTAATAGCTGCCAGAACGTTTGATTATAAAGAGTTGGAGGGAAGAGGGCTATTGCCAGAACATACTGTTGACGAATTTTTTCGACAAATTGATATGGGCAAACCTGCGATTAAATATGATAGTAGCATGTTTTTACCACCCCAACAAGAACGGCTATTACAACGCTATCAATCAAGGAATCGAGGGGTCCAGAAGCATCTATTTCTGTGGGAGGTTTGCCTCCTGCTAGGTGTGCATCTTTTCAACCTAGGAGAGGGGGGCGGAGACCTTAAAAAACAAAATGGCGGAATGGACGGGGGGAAGGGGTGGGCGTGTACAAAATGGCTGATACCTTAAATCAAAATGGCGGAATTGACGGGGGGAAGGGGTGGGCATGTACAAAATGGCTGATACCTTAAAAAACAAAATGGCGGAATTGATGGGGGGAAGGGGTGGGCGTGTACAAAATGGCCGATGTGGGGGAGGGAGGTGGTGGGGGAAATGGTGGACATGGGAGAGGGGGGTGGGGGGTGACCACGCCCCCTGTTCTCTGATTGGTCGCATCAGAATTCCCAATTTACCTCTACTAGCATTGGCTTCATTAATTGCTTAGAAGTAAACATTTACATAGCAGATAACACCGAGAACCACTGTCAGTGGCGTAACGTACATCCCCGCAAACCCCGTGGCGCGGGGGGCCCGGGCTATGAGGGGGCCCGGAATGAAAACATATTTTTTCAAGAAATGGCCCGTGCCCAGACTGAAATATATATATTTTTTCAAAAGAAATAAAACTGAAACACTGAAGGAAGAAAGAAGGAATGAATATTATCAGGTCAATGTTTATTGTTTACTTTATTAATTCGCAGATAGATTTAATGAAGGAATTCAGGAGCAGGATGCTATGACTTCAGGAAATGGAAATGGAGACTTACCGAGGACAAAACACTCTTCAAACAAACTTATCTAGACTGTTATAAATCATGACGGCTATGTCTCCACAGTGCAAATATTAGAGGAAATTAATATTATTTTCGCATCGAATTCCTCAATGTATATTAGCATATACAACGTAATGGAAAGTGGGGGGTTGTGTAGAAATCAAAGTCAATATTTTTCTTCATACAGTATTTTGAATTCAGTTTCTTTTGAATCATCCAGTTGGATGCATGTAGGCCTACAAGTGTCCGGTAAATTGGCCTAGAGTAAACCATAATTCTGTATATAAATTGAGTTCGTGAATTTTATTATTTGGAGTGCCATTTTTTTTCTATTTTATTTTTCTACATGCTGCGTTTATGTTATTCGGTGATGCTCTATTGACCTTGATTGAATTTCAGTGAGCTTCTAATTTTTTAATTTTAATTTGATTAAATTCTAGCCTTATTCAATTTTTTGTTGCTTTCTTGATGTTCACAGTGTTTAGTTATTGATTTGACTCGTATTTTTGCTTGTTACTCCTCCCACCAGGGGGCGTGACTTGACAGCCAATCACAACGTCCGATTAAGGTCAGCCTCTTTCCCTCTTAGCCAATAGTATCATTCCATGTACAGTATATATAAGGCTTCTCTGTACTTTAGTTTTTCAGTTTGATTGAGATTGACAATGGTGTAACAACCGAAACTAGTTTCTCGAAGTTTTAATAAATGTGGTTGTGACAATTTCGTCTTATTTGGATACCTTCTCATTATGGATACCTTCCACAATATCACCTTCGCCATTACTAAGAAAGTTAAAAGTAGACACCATTAAAGTGTCAAAAGCAGAGTAATTAATTGCTTAAAAGTAAACATAGATATTACATAGTAGATAACACCGAGAACCACTGTTCCTTCTTTCTCTCTATTCTAGCTACAATACCTATCCACTAGAACAGGGGTTCTCAACCAATGGTACGTGTATTACTGGTGGTATGCGGGAAGATTTCAGGTGGTACGCGTCACGTGAAAAAAAATAGTGACACAAAAAACTTGTTCTCTGATGAAGAATATTTGTAAAAATTGGTATGTCTAGCTGACATTTTTAAAATACTCAACACGCTGAACATGAGTCTTCAGGGAGCAAATACAAAACCCTTCACAGCCAATGACAGAATAAACTATCAAGAAAAAGTTGGTCCTTTTATGTTCGCAAATACAAGAGAAGAATGTGCCAGCATTTCCCACACTGTCATAATTTCTTGGAAGAAAATTATATATTTCCAAAGCCAGATGTGTTTGTTGATATAATTCTGCACTTGGAAGCTCTTCAAGAAAGTTTTAATAAATATTTCTTCAAAGATTAACTTGACTGGATCAGAAATATTTCTGCAGGAAGATCATCAAATGAATTGGAACTGCAGGAAAAATTTATTGATTTAACAGAAGACAGTTTTATAAGAGATGTTTTTAAAGAGAAATCATTAATAGACTTCTGGATCAGTTATAAATCCAATGCTCTACCGGAAAACTATGCTGTTTTTAATGCCAATTGTCACTAGTTACTTGTGTGAGAGTGGTTTTTCTGAACTGTTGTATACACAAAATATTATATGAACAAACTAACAAGTGATGAAGAGGAATAAGGATAAAATTGAGTTCAATTACTCCTGCAATAATCAACTCTTTACTCACAGGCAAACAGAAACAAGCTTCGTATTAATCAAAATGCATATTGTCCCTTATTGATTTGTACGTTTTTTTGCTGGTTTTATTAATCGTATAACATGTTTATGTATAGAATCTGATATGAGCGTTAAATAAAACTGTAATGTTCACCCGGACACATAGTATTATAGTGGGGTATAATAATTAAAAAAAAAGACTTTGTATCACAGTTTCTAGAGTAGAGATTCTCTTTTGATATCTATGAAATGATATGTATTTGTGTGTTCATAGATAAATGTGCATAATTGTTTTACTTCTCTTTCATTGCCTTAATGTTATTGAAAACTGATGGAAAAGTGAATGAATAACTAAATATCAAGTTTTATTTCTTATTTAATAAAAATAAAATTAATAATGGACATGTTTCTGATAGAAAATGATTTTCTAAAAGAAATGAGAAAATAGTTTCAGTCTCTCTTTCAATCTACACCCCTCCTCCCCCCCGGAATGGTGATGGTGGTACGCCAAAATATTCAAAAACCTTCAGGTGGTACGTAGTTCCTAAAACGTTCGGAACCCCTGCACTAGAGGCATATAGGATGGAGTGCTTTCGTCAACCTTATTTAAATTGGTTACAATGTTAATTATATAAAGTAGTAAGGTATTGAGAAACGGATTATAATATTAATTATGACATTATATAAAATAAAAGATACTTGAAAATAATAATCAAGGCTGAAATTGTATTTTAGAGTTCAAGGTTGACGATTACATCAACAAACATTCTGATCGTTTGGCTTTGTCTGAAATCACAGAAACAAGGTTAGATCTCATTTTAAAATAGCAGCACAATCATTGAGTTTTATAAAATCCTGATTAATTTACCTAAGAAGTGTTAGAATATATGAAAAAAGTTCATTAACAGGCACTTGACCAATTTTGCATTTGTTTAAAAAACTGTCAATGAAAGTTCGGGCCTAGATTATATTTTTTATAGTTTTCTTTTCATTAAGTATGGCGTCCGAGGAGGGAATCACTTGGCTAAATCTTGCCTTGAGCGCCAAAAAACCAAGTGACGCTCTGTGAGTGAGTGAGGAGCAATAAGTAGGGAGATGAAGAAGATTCACAAATGTGAGTGACTTAGTGAGTTTGGAGTCATAATTAAGAAATGAAGATACACATGACCGATATTGAAGAAGATTGCTTCAAGAGCTATTGAGAGTAATGCTTGTAGTTGTAATGTAATATACAGTACTACATAAATGAGACAGAATTGCAGAAATGAGAATTTGTTCTAGATTCAACTTCCATAGCCTCAACTTCAACTTCAATGTAATATACAGTACTACATAAATGAGACAGAATTGCAGAAATGAGAATTTGTTCATAGATTCAACTTCCTTATGAACTGCAGCAATGAGGATACATCCAAATAAATGTATATCCCCATACTTGTGAGCAACATTGGTATCAGCACAATAAAAGCTGTGTAGTACCAAAGCATACTTTTATTCTTCAAAGAATACGTGCTCATTTTGTAACAGCTATAAATGGAAAAGGGCGATTCAGCTGGAAATTTAGAGCGTGCCTTTGCATATTGCGCATGTCCAATGGCATGATAACTCTTTGCCTCTCATTGGAATTTACACACAGATTCAATCTGTTGTAAACCTTTTCTCTACTTGATTTTGCAATCTCAATCATATTATTGATTATTGGATGCTCCACTCAAACTGTAGAAACAACCTTCAACCAATGAGTGCCCCCAAAGAGCTTAAACTGCCAAAAAAGGGGCCTGGGACCCCAGAGGCTACGGTCTCTGGAGTCCCAGGCCCTCTTTTGAAAAAAAAAACTTAATCACCTGAAATTGTGAATACCAGAATATCTAAAATAATACTTTATGCTACTTCCTATACCATTTTCTCTCCAACAGAAATTGAAAACAACTCAGAATCACTTCAAATGAAACCAGTATAAGCTATTTTATATCTGGATTTGCTCAAACTGCGTTATTTCGTTTCTCAATTTTATGGCCAGCAATCTGAGAAGAAAAATAAAGTGAAGACGTGATGTAGATGGTGGCATCAGGTGGCTGACGGTCGTAAAGCGTCATGGCGCTGAACGCCCCAGCATTTCCCTCGAGAATGTTCCGTAAAGTCATGGCACATGCTACAGGACATCACAAGATGTTCCTGCATCTTCAAGCATATTCAAAGCTCGCCAGCTGAAGGAAACTAGTCTCAAATATAAGATTGGCGAGAAAAAAGACTCAGCTACCACAGGAGTTTTACGAAAACATTGTACGGAAATTCACTCTCTTCGGTTACATAATAGAGAGTTTGGGTGAAACCACGTTAACAATAACGCTAATGCTATAAACTCACTATGCATCTGCCTAATCTATGGCATCTTGCTTTTAGAGCAGGCACGTTATGGACTTCAATAGAGTTTAACAGCATTATTGTTTTTCTAGTTTTGCCCAAATCTCTATCATTAAACACCCACAGCGACAATGTTAGTTGTGGTAGATGATTTCAAGAGCAACTGTCCGTTGATTCAATCACCCTTCGTTCAATTTTTTTATAATTAATTTCCTTGGAAACTCTATTTATTTATTCAAGAAATGTGAATTCTCATGAAAGATGAAATTCTCAGTGTCAAGTGACGCGTTTCAATTCCATTCTTCTTAAAATGAATTTTCTTTCTTATGAATGGGAAAAATTTTAGCTTCATGATAAAGCTTGTTATTTAGAAGTGAAATTCATTGTTACTCTTCAGGTGACTGGGTGGATTTTAAACATTTATTTAGTACTACTATGAGAGACCCTATTCAGGCAGAAAAAGCGCGGCAGAAATTTAGTACAAAAACTGTTCTCACAACTTTGTCATAGGTAGAATGATTAATTCTTAGTATAGTCGCTTGGATCGCATCAGTAAGGAATTTGTTCTGCCTCTCTGCTTCACAACGCGTCTGTCGGCGCTAAATTTCTATTCGAATAGTGTCGCCGATAAGATAACACGGGAAATGAAAGCCACGCGCATTTTAGTCGCGCTTTTTCTGCCGCGTGCAGGGTCTCCAAATGATGGAACAAGAAAACTTTTCATGAAAATAGGCTACAGTAAATTATTATAGTCTTTTGTAATTCAAAAATATGAATCTCCATAGTGTATGGTGGATTGATGAACTTACTCTCCACGTCAAAATCCTACTCTCTGGACCGTCCTTTGTATTGCTTTTTTATCCTCGAACACAACAGCCTTTCTTGACAGAGTTGCCCCAACCAATGCATGAACATATCTTGTAGATATAAAGAATGAGTAAAAGAGCAAACGAGAGAGTAGAAGTAAGACAACGAAATAATGAAAGATCTAGAAAGTAGACAAGCATTGTAGGAATCTGCTTTAGCTAAATAAAAAGGGATGGAAACGAAGTTACCGTCATAAATAATGAGCTCGTCAAAAAAAAAAAGATGCTAAGAAGTAATGGATATGAGAGGACAAAATTATGACAATAGTTGTAATTTATTTTTTGTTACTTTGTTAGTTGTAATACCATTCCTGATTCTGTTCTATAATTTTGCTCTTGTCCTTTTAATGGAGCTAAGCTCATCTTACAAGAATGATTAGAGAAAAACTGAGAATTACAAGGAGCCTATGAGGAAAGACGGGTTTTTCTCAGATTTGACAAGCTGGAAAATATTATACTCTAGAAGAAATAGAAAAATTTAAACAAGCTCATTGGTCTGGATAAGACTGAGTTTCAAAAGAGATCCCGTTCAACGCTAAATAATACTACGAATGGAAGGAATTGATTATCAGAAGACCCAAAAGCGGTGGATAAACAATAAGCGCAGATTCAACCCCTCGCAACATTCAGACCAATAATCTCCAATAGAGGACATCCAGGCAGATGTGTCGGCGCAGACAGATAGCAATTCTGGAGAAGAGACACGACTACCGACAGTGTCGGCAACCGAGGAGCAGGGACAAGTCAGCCAGGATAGGTCGGGAAACTACCGATCACATAAGAGACAAAATAAGAGAGTGGTTCATGAGCGACCGACTGAGGAGTAGAGTGAAACTTTCAACAGTGATGGTGACAAACGTTTATAGCATTATTGATAAAAAGAAAAATCTTTCCTTATCAGATCACTCTTAGACAATCATAAAAAGCAAGGAGTGTCTGAAGGGAAGAGAAATATTCCATTAATAATATTTAAACATATTTCTCATATGTTTAAAAAATCAGTTGAAAATAAATTGAAAAAGAAAATGATGGTTAGATTGACATGAGTCAAAATGAGTCATTATATTCCTTTAGGAGCCTTTCAGTTATAAAGAAATTATCAGATATTTGAAATAACTCTTAGGATAGATCAAATGCCGCCAAAAAACTAAAATATTTCAACTTAAAACCCTCATATTTCACATTTGGATTTAACAGTAATCACTGTTTTTCTTCTTTCAACCAGATTTTCCATCATTTTC
The DNA here is from genome assembly GCA_948455865.1 of Conomelus anceps. Taxonomy (NCBI): domain Eukaryota; kingdom Metazoa; phylum Arthropoda; class Insecta; order Hemiptera; family Delphacidae; genus Conomelus; species Conomelus anceps. Next base: position 89,042,692 of record OX418216.1, read on the forward strand.
TATCCTCCCAATCATCCTCGCTCAAGTTTCTCAATTCCATCGCTTCATCCACCTCATTCCTCCACAATCTCCTCGGCCTCCCTCTTCTCCGTTCTCCCCCCGGACTCCATTCTGTAACCATTCTGATCCAATCCTCATCACAAATGACTTTTTAGCATGGCCATACCAAACAAGTCTCTTCTCTCATATGTATGCAATTATATCAGTTTTCACTTTCATTCTCCTTCGAATTTCATCATTCCTTACTTTAATTCACAACATCTTCAATACTCCATTTCCACAGCACGAATCCAATTCTTTGATCTTTTATTCATCACCAAAAAATCGTTATTTTCACAAAATAATTGATGAAAAAAATTTCTCATGGCAATAAATGAAATATCAATACAGTATTATAATATTATTCAATACAACGAACTTTGAAATTTTTTTTGACTAAAACACCTGCGCACAGCTGTCGTATGAGATCCTTTTGCATTCATTACGACATGTAAAAGCAGTTGATAAACAAAATTTGGTGAATTGAAAAAAGAAAACCGTTTAGCTAAAGGTGAATAAAATAGGATGATCAATATTCCAAAGAGAAGAGACTAGATTCAGTGACCGGTGTTTTGGCGTAGACAATTTGAAGAATTTACGCCATGCCAGCTAATAAATTAGCTCCTGTTCCCTGTACAATATCTGCATGGAAGACCCTTCTCACCGATAATGAGCCATATTTCACCAGCGCCTGTCGTAACTGCTAACCCTCCGATTGCTCGGGGATGGCATGGTTGAAGAGGGGGGTGGCGTCGGCTGATTGAGTGCCATGGAAGGGAATGGAGAGGGGCAAAGGCGAATTCCCTCAGTCTCACACCATCAACTAGTTTAAACCTCACACTATTGAGTCTCTAATATTGAGAGCAAAGTGAAGATTAATATCAGATTGCAGTCTTTCGTTTCCAAATTCCATCATTCATCCAACTGCAGAAAGATAACGTGCCTTTTGCTTTCATACGATAATTCGCTTAATGTGAAATGCGATCCTTTTAAAGACTTCTCACCCGGATTTCACATCACTTTTCCAGTGTAATTTGTATAAGCAGCCTATGAATTTCTGTTACGGTAGTTTCTTTTTTATTTACAATGTTTGATTGGATAACAATATTGCCAGTGCAGTAGTAGCAGTTGTACAAATGTTCTAAAACTTAAATCGAATTAGTGCTAGCACAGTCAAACAAATAAATAATTCAGTCTTCATTTAAATAGACTTAAATTACGAAAATTCTCGTCATCCTGCCTTCTCATCCGAAAATCATTTCAGTGTAATTTGTATGAGTAGCCTTTGCATTTCTGGAAGCCTATCGTATGCATTACTCGAATAATTCAAACCTAAAAACACTAGGGAATACTGATTAAACGAATGAATTATAAAAAATCGTTATTTGGAAATTTGGTATCATAAGAGTTAGAAAAGCTGTGCTTATCACAATTATTATATTAATTGAAAAGAAAAAGCTAATAACAGCAAAATAGCAGTAGGCCTAATTCACTCACAATAGTAGAAAAATTATATCCTGTAACAATTGAGTTTTATAACGATTATTTGTTTATGTACAACTTCTTCTAAACAGCAGGTTTCTCTTCATAATGTAAAATCGGCTCTTAACATTCAAAAACCAAGCAGTAGATATCTTCGATAATAGTCATATCATTACTAGCCCATCAACCAGCTATTTTGAGACAAGCTGCATTCATTCAGAAAGTATTAAAGGATTTCAATTTGTTTCAGTTCAGATAAGAAATTGTATTCGTCCCCTTCTCTAAAATATTTTTTATCCCATATAAAACATTTACGGTGCTTTTTATAAGCTACTTATAAGAAATAAGGAATTCCATTTACCAGATGAAATAAGTTTCTGCAGAGTTAATATTCTGTTACCATGATGGGAGCCATTCTAAAAGACATTTCACAATAAAAAATGAAAGCATTCAATTCCAAAAACGGAGCTCTGAATCAACTTTGTGATATAAATGTGTTCTCAACAAATCAAATCTTCTTCATTTACTAGTAAGGCCTATAATTCATATGAAATTTTACGGGTTTCAAGAGTGGCGAAGCTCTTCATTTTATTGTAAATTGTAAATGCATAATAATTTTCCAGGATATTCAATTTAAATTTTTTTAATAGTAGTCTATCATGGTTACTACTATACGTTTCTGGAGGCAATGGGTGATTTAAAGATAAATCAATAGACTTTTTCATTTAATTTCATAATGATGTATGTAATCAATTTTCCAATATAACGACAAGTATAGGATTTCGTTGCAGACATGGAAACCATCAGTCAAGTTGCCTCTCTTCAACATGGAAAATATATTCGATATTATTTTGAGATGATAATCAAGTATTATTTGTGTTGAGTAAACTCCTTTAAAAACAGGAAAGAAAATTCATTTAGAAAATTCACGTGAGCGGATCAAGTATCTATATTGGAGAACTGTGCACTTTAATCAATAAAAACTTAAAGTTAATGAGTAATCTGATGAACTCATATTTATTAACAAAAGTTGAATTCGCAATTGCATTGCTTGTCAGAAATAGAACCAGATTTCCCACAATATCTTACAATAAATAAAACTGAAAAAAAAATTATTTGATAGTATCCACTTTCTAATATTTTTGGAAAAGCAGCCCAGTTGAAGAACTTGGGCACAAGTGAGATCGTCAATACAAAATGTAGGCCAATCATGTTATAACTTACAGAAAATCGTTTTTTAAAGAGAGAACATATGAAATACCCAATAGCAATAGGCATAACGAGACATCGAGACTCATACTTGAAATCGGGGTTTTATTTAAAACTATAAAGACAACACTACTTCATGATATAGCCATACAACTCAATTTCAGGTAGTTTCGATGTGATATTGATTGTTTATTTAATACATAATGATTTTTTCAGTGTCAGTCGAGACTTCGATGAGAACGGTCGTGTTGACAGTTTCGTTCTAATCAGTGACCTCTGCCACTGCGCGATCTAGCTTTCAGGACGAATTCTTACTGAAATAAAGAATCCATTATGGCAAAGTGTTTTAAATCTAAAATTAATTTGGCAGAAAATGGAACCTCAGTGGAGTGTAGTGAGTGTAAAAATGTGTTCCATCCCTTGTGCACGAGACTAGAATCAATCGAAAAGTTTGAAAATATGAATACTCAGGTCAGAGCTGCATGGAAATGTGACAACTGCAAGCAGGATAAGAATAATTCAGGTCAGACGGACATTAACTTTAAACAATTTTCAGGACTTCTTTAATAGAACATAATATCTTTGACAAATCCAGATACCCCTTCTGTAGGAGCAGTGCCGGATTCAGGGTACTTGCGGCCCTAGGCCAAATTACCGCGAGCGGCCCCCGATAACTTCACAATTATGTAATTAAAGCATAAAGCACATTTCATATTAATACATAACGTTTGTTTCAATTTTAATTTTTAAAATTGGTACAACATACAAAGCATAACATACATGAATAGAAATGGCACTAATGTTCTATTTGAATACGGTACATAAATAGGTTGAAATGTATTCGCTAATTAAATAATCTTTATTATTAAATTTGGCTAAAACCCCAAAACAGCTCTAAAAAAATTTCTATATTTATAGAAAATATATAATTCAAAAAGTTAGCAAACAGCAGTTATTTGTAGAATTATTAATATTGCGAAAATTATTATATTATAAATTAGTATTGCAGTTAATTGTTGAAATTAGATAACATTTGTTTTATTCGGGGGGAAAAGTACAGGTGACAACAAAAGACTAAAAGAAGCCGAGTTGAAGACATTATAAGTAAAAGAACAAGCAAAATAATAATATGAACTATAATAGTAATAGGCTACGGTACTGAAAAATAAAATTATTAAGAATACAACGAATATACTTCTAGATCATTCAATTCTCACATCATTCTCTTATACTGAAAAACGTCAATGTCATGTTCTTAATTTGGATAAAGTTGGATTAGTGATTAACATTGACACTCACTCCACTCCATACTCATAATTAATACCATATCTAAACTCTAAACACTCACTTTTCTAGCTTTTTTCTGCTGCAAAATCTTCAATCAAATCGTTAAAGTCTATGGCTTAAAAAAGCTCAGCATTTGAGACAAAACTAGCCAAAATAGAAGCTTTCCCCTGATTTCTTCATTGGAAATTGACGATAAGTTGTTTAAAAATCCAAATTCTTCATTAAGACTGAAATAAACTTCAGACCTTTCATTCAATTCTGAATAAAGCCTGTCAATTACAACATTGAATGTATTAATCTTTAAGTCTTCTTTGCCATTAAAGTGGGGTTCAGTGGATTCATCTTCTTTGTCTTCGCCAGGGAGAGCTTTTCTTTTCGGGCGTCTTTTTATTTCAAGAATATAGGTTTCATTTTTAGACAACTCTTTTCCTCTTTTTTCATAGGAATCAAAGTTGTCTCTCAGACCCAATACGTACTCCTTTAGAGATTTGTATATGTTGCAAGTCACATTCAAGTCTGTAGCAGTATTTTGCAATGTTTTGCTACTCTTGTCAAAACGTTGTAAAATATCGTACCACATGTTTAGTAGGATAGCATTCTCTAATTTGAAATATTATTTACTGATTCCCTTAGCTTCAGCTCGGCTCACATTTGTTTCCCCTGTATCAGCTGATATTTTTTTTACTGCATCGTAGTAGCTCCAGTAGTTAAGTAAAATAGCTTTTACAGCATGCCATTTGGCAGCCCATCTTGTAACGTTTACTCTTTTTGGAAGGAGTTTCTTTTCGTTATTGCTATTTTTGACAATGTTTTCCAACACGGCCCATCTTGAAGTGGATGCACTCATGAAAACGTAAAATTCTTGAATAAACATGAATAGTTTTGTTACTGCCAAACAACAATCAGCCGCAAGTGTGCCTACTAGATCACATTCCAAGAATTTTCCACAATCCACCTGCAATCTGTAGCCTCCTATACCCTGGCAAGCGTTAATATTTATTTTTGATATGAGCATTGGTTATTTTAATTAGATTGTATTGTTTATATACAAAAGTAATGGACTTGATTTACAGGAGCGGTAATTATTAATTAATTTTGGAAAATAAAAATTCAATTTTTTTACCAAAAAAAGTTTTTTTTTTTTTTACAAAACACTGCGGCCCCCTTTTGCTTGCGGCCCTAAGCCGCGGCCTAGTCGACCTAGTGGTAAATCCGGCACTGTGTAGGAGGTCAGTCAGTGGACGCTTTATCTATCTATCTATCTCAGCGGTTCCCAAACTTTTTCCTTTGGCGACACACCACCGCAAATTTGAAGTATTTTGCGACCCACTATGTATATTTAAATAAATAAATAAATATATATTTTTACAGGTTCTAAGGGCTAAAATAAGGCTGGCAAAACTAAAGTTCACACTTGCACTTAATTTACACAAATGATGCCCGGTTTCTGAGTCGTTCATTAAGTTTAATGGATCATTAACTCACAGCTGGAGCAATGGGTTAACATTGCTCCAGCTGTGAGTTAATGATCCATTAAACTTAATGAACGACTCAAAAACCGGGCATTAGTCTATTTACACACACTAATTGCAAGTTCAATTAATAAAGAAAAACAGATCAAAAAATGACAAGCTGAAACTTATTTTCAGTAATTATTTACAAGAATTAATAAATAATTAATTATAGGCCAATAAATAATAAAAGAATCAAGAGTCAAATAAACTGTACAATAATGTAGAAACTGTACAATAGTAGTTTATGCAACGATTTTATTTTGACCCTTATTAAGGCACGAGTTAGATGTAAGTTATAACACGAGCGAATGCGAGTGTTATAAATATCTCACAAGTGCTTTAATGGCCAAATAAAATCGTTGCATACACTATTTTATCTACGACCACTAGTATACATTTAATTAAAACAATTTCATTTTACCTGTTACTGTCAGAGATACCTAACCTCTCATCTCAAATACGAGAAGTTATAGTAGATTGTTAGGTTAAATCATCTGGTGTAGCAGTTTGATGAAATCAGCTGATAGTTTCACAATATTGAATTACGATATTGATTCCATCAAAAATTCTTCTGATTGGTCCAGAACCCGTGTTATAATGTAGAACCTGTACTATAATGAGCTCATAATAATATCAAATAATATCACTTGACACAACGTCTTTAAACTGTTAGTAAGCTGCACAAATAGTAAACACTTGTCTCTGCACTATACACTGGAATCGAATAAACAATAATTTGTGAAACTTCTGGCGCATTATTGAATCACAACTTTTCTTGATTTTTAGCCCTTTACTCCAACGACACTGGATTATCTCACACGAGATCTGTACCACAATCTGTCACACGAGCATTGTAAAACTAAACTAGCTTGTTCACATGGACTTCTTATACAGTCATCATTCCAAGTACTGGAGGCTTCTAGATGCTTTGAGAAAGCCATATACAGGATGTCTCTGAACTCTCTACCGACCTTTTCAGGTATTATTCCTGTACCATAGACAAGCCAAAATATCATATTCATAATTTCGAAAACTCAAAAGCTACTTGTATAGCTGCCATTTTGTTTTTTTCACATAGGAAATTTTAATTCGAGAACGGCTAGTTATAATTAAATGAAATTTAGTATTTAGCTTTATTATCTAAAGATCAAATTACAGGAAAAAAATAATTTTTTACAATCATTATTTTCAAAATGGCGGCTGCCTAAAAATTTTAAACGTAAATATCTTAAAACCACTCATAATAAAAGATTACATTTATTACGTTTTATTTAGAGAATCTAATTGCAAATCTAATGACACCAAAATTACGGAAATCGGTTCATAAATAACGGAGAAAATCTATTTTTAAGATAATGCATTCTTATAAATTAATATCAACTGTTATCATGTGACATCGCTGCTTGTGAGCCACGTCTGGTTGAAAAAATAGATTTTCTCCGTTATTTATGAACCGATTTCCGTAAATTTGGTGTCATTAGATTTGCAATTAAATTCTCTAAATAAAACGTAATAAATGTAATTTTTTTATTATGAGCGGTTTTCAAGATATTTACATTTGAAATTTTTAGGCAGCCGCCATTTTGAAAATAATGATTGTAAAAAAATAATTTTTTTCCTGTAATTAGATCTTCAGGTAATAAAGCTAAATACCAAATTTCATTTAATTACAACTAGCTGTTCTCGAATTAAAATTTCCGATGTGAAAAAAAAATGACAGCTATACAAGTAACTTTTGAGTTTTCGAAATTATGAATATGATATTTTGGCTTGTCTATGGTCCAGGAATAATACCTGAAAAGGGCGGTAGAGAGTTCAGAGACATCCTGTAGAATATAGTAAGGAATACAGTTGAACAATCAGGAAATCTGTAGAAACGAGGAGAAGCTTCCAAGGTTCTCAATTGACTGAGAGAGATGCATATTTGAAGAATAAGAGTGGGGAAGACATGTGAAAGGCGAGAGGATGAAGATTCAGATTACAAGTCACGTTTGTCTATGAATGGAATCGATGTACTTAGAAAAAGTGGGTAAATAACTGCTTGTTTTGCATTCGTAACAATATATTTACACCATTTCTATCACCTTTATATATATATATATATATATATATATATATATATATATATATATATATGTGGGTGTCAGTTTTAATATTAGATTGATTAAAATTTTTAAATAAACTACTGTGAATTTTTCATCAAACATAGAAGGTCTTATTGGGTGATAAACAACCCAACAGCAGAGGAAAAATTATAAAAGCGCTGAGTCAAAAAATTGAGTTATTCGAAAGACTCAACTTTTTACACCTCTAACTATCAAGGCAAGCTTTAAATTCCCCTATTCGTTATTCATCGATTGATTAAAATTCTGTGATATTTTCCATGACGAAATACTCAATGAACAATCTAACATCAAAACTGGCACTGTATTTCACTTTTATATAATTTATTACTCACATATATTGGAGATGCTGGAGGAATGCATTTCACTTCTGAAGAGAAGTATCGTTTTGAAAGTTAGGATAGTGGCCTTTTTAAGGACGAAGCTTCTTTTCAGAAGTGAAATGCATTCCTCAAGCATCTCCAATATATGTGAGTAATAAATTATATAAAAGTGAAATACAGTGCCAGTTTTGATGTTAGATTGTTCATTGAGTATTTCGTCATGGAAAATATCACAGAATTTTAATCAATCGATGAATAACGAATAGGGGAATTTAAAGCTTGCCTTGATAGTTAGAGGTGTAAAAAGTTGAGTCTCTCGAATAACTCAAATTTTTGACTCAGCGCTTTTATAATTTTTCCTCTGCTGTTGGGTTGTTTCTACAATAATTTTCCAAAGTGGCAATAAAAAAGGGTACAAATACCAGCATTCCAACTTTGAATGAATTCAGCTATTCTCATTGCTAGTTTCAGTTGAAAGTCTCCAGAAAGAAAGTTAAGAGAAGGTTGAGAGTGAAATAGTAACAAGTAACGGATTGGCGAAAATGTTGAAGAGCAGACGAGAGAAAGAGATCATCGGGGACGTGAAAGATGAATGCGAAGAAGATTGAGAAGGCGTTGTGAGGGTATTGGTGAGTTGTTGGAAGGGGGGGGGGAGGTGTTTATGGGCGGGAGAGGGGGGTAGCCAATTCAGAGTAAATCACATCACTTCCACTCGGAAGAGTCGGCCGTTGTGAGAACGGGAGCCGTGCACTGGAGGAGATGGATACACGAGAGGCCAAAGTCGGATGAGCCCAGCACAGACAAAGACATTCGTTGTAGCCCCAAAGCCTTCCAAATGGCTCGCAAGATCTTATTTAGTTTCCCATTCACTCATTTCCAGCGGGAAAGCCTGGAAACTTTCAGCGTGGAGGAATCCAATAAAGTCTGTTACGTTCTGTTAAGTTTTTTATACCCTGAAAGTCTCCTGCTCTTTTCTGTTCTAGTTATGTACTGCATCAACTGAATGCAGATACTCCTCCTACTACTTTTACTATTCCGTACCCTATTCCTAGACAGTGAAGTTACATTAAAATATGTCACCGATGTGACATATTCCTTTTCCCTTGCTGTTGAAGCTCACATAATTCTGAGACTTGTGAGTGGTTAATGAGGTGAAAGATGAATGATTATTGCTGATAAATGATATGCTATAATGTCATTCTTTAATAAAGACCTTGAAAGGAATATACATTTCAAGAATTTTAATAGTGAATCTATGAATAGAAGTGTAACAATACATAACGTAATGAAATTCAATATAGAAATTCGAGTTGATTCCCTTCAAAAACCTGATACTGAATAAATTACACCGCGATTATATATTTGTTGACAATCGATTTATAAAAAGCTAACAAATCAAAATGTAACTCAACTAATTCCTAATTTCTGCTCTTTTGATAATTTAATGCCAGATTTAATAGACGTCACTGGAGTAATTTATTTGATATACTGTATCACTATTTAAGTGAGAAGATAGAATTCACAGGTTGAATTATGAAAATTGAGAGACACTCTATTTGTATTATTATTGTAGCTTGTGCCATTTATATCTATGGATTGGATTTCAAAGTACTTAATTTCTGGGTTTTGATGGATCTTGAGAAATAACATTTTTTGATAATGATAAAAGTTCAGTTCGTATTCGGATAGTCATAGAATATGACCAATAGCTTTTACAGTGTATATTTGTTATGAAACGTAGCTCGAGAGTTGGCCGTGAACTGGAAGAGAAGAGCGTGTAACTTTCTGGCATTTCACCTGTGATGATGATTTATCACTCTACTTTCGTCGGCGATGATTTATCAAATAATATTAGTAACGCCTTTCTGACCGTGGATAATAGAGAGAGGAGAAGAAAAGAGAAGCGTAGAAGGGAGAGTTGGGATTGCACGCTGAGGTCGCTTCTGTACTGCGGACCAATTTCACAATTTTTATGTTGTGTTAAGTTGCGTGTTGCATGCGTTTCTTGTTTTAAAACAGAATTCAAGTTGCCCAGGAAGCTCCCTTCATTCAAGTAGAATGTATTCGTCCATTCCTATCATCTGAAATACTTCAGTTGAGTCATATCGAGAATATCAGCAACACGCCTCATTGTATAATTCAAAAGAAGAAAGACAAAAACGGTGATTAACTGAAGAAGAGAAAACCTTATTATATTATGTTCCATATGTACAATCAGTGTTTAATTGGGTTTAATCTAATCTGTTTAAACTGATCGGCAGTTTACTAGCATTTCTGCAAGTTTACACTAATATCAGTTTAAAGCCCTCCTTCCACTGCAATGGGGGCGGACTCAACTTGAATGTTACGGGTTATCACTAAAATAATACTTGCAACACTTGAACTTTATTCACACAAATTACTTACAACACGCAAAAATCAGTTATTTCACACAAAAAACAAACAGTTCAATATTCAACTAATAACGAATTTACTATATCACTGCTTAAAAACTAATAACGAACTGTCAATAAGCCGATCAACAATTCAATAAATAACTGAACACTTACGAACAACAGTGTCTGCGACGGTATTTGATAATCACAATAATAGCACTGAGTATTCTGCCACAAAGAGGAATAATGCTTAGCACTTGATATACGTAATCACAATGTCTATACTGTCAAACACTGTCACTGAATACAAACGTTTTGAAAAGCAAATAACAACAGAACTACTTGAAAGGACTGCTCTTTATACTGTTTGAAATTATTCCAGGAAGTTCTGGAAACTGATAACACAATCTGGAACATTCTGGAAAATTCTCAAAATCTCCATAGGCTTCTCGATGTTTCTATTTACACAGATTATGTTGTCTCAAACATTCTAGATGACCATTTGAGAGTAAGGAAGATGGAGATAATAGGAGAAGAATAAACAAAATGGGCCTGTTATCAATGTAACCGGAAGACTGTTGGCACAATAAGCAACGCAGAAATATGTTCATTCAACGCAGAAATATTAATTCAACTGAAGTCCTTCCATTGTAAAAGAAGTGAGCAGAATGAAAGTGTGAAGAGTTTTATGAAGAGGCTTCAGAGTTGACTGGATTTTCGACTTTCACTGATCGACTTGCAACGCCTGCCATAGCTTAAAATTGTGGCCGAATCCTTTTCAAAAATGTCTGTATTGGTAAGTGTTTTAACCAAAAGATGGATCAGCGGAGCGGACTCAGTGAGTAAAAAGAGTCCACTGTGTTACATACTGCAAAATGCTAGTTTTGAACGGAGTTAGACCATCTAATTTGTCGCAAAGCTTACTCTGCTCACCCAGTTCTGAACATGTTGGCAATGGAGAGCAAAACCCAATTTATGGTGTAGCTTTCTTAAAGGAAGAGCAAAACTATTTTATTCAGTTTCGCTCAGCTATTTTGTTCTATCCACTCTTTTGCAGTGAAAGGCAGGCTTTCAAGATTATGAAAATACCAATCTACGATTTAAACTAGTAATCCAGCAGCCGTTTCATAATCAAGTAGGTGATTCCACACAAAACATATCGTAGTTTTCTTTACTCTTACTATCAGTCACCACTCCTTACTATACCAGAAAGTGATCAGGGGTGAGAGGGGGGCCTTATGTCGGACCTCTTTCCCCCTTCAACGTTCAATCTCACCCCATCGAATAAAAGCTCATTTTTCTCAACTCATTTAAGCGATTTTTGGATAATGATAATATTTAAATAGCTGTATCTCAGGAACTACTGAAAATAAAAACTAGGTTAGTCTCAAATTATAGATAATATGTTATTCTTTGATACCAGTACCATTAAAAACATTTCAGCTCCATTTTCAGATGAAAATAAAACATATTAAACATATTAAACATTTTCAAAATTTCAATTAAAAGAAATTGCACATTTTTCCATTATTACAACACAACTTTGATTTAGACGGAAAATTTATATTGGACCTTAAAAAACGGTAAACAATTTCCTAATACATGACACCATTATCATCGTTATTCAAAGCATAGATCCTGAGTTATTGTCATTAGAAACTTTCAAAATTTATTATGTCCAACATCTGGGGTTTTTTTAAATGGGTTTTAAATTATGACAAGAATGGGAAATACTCGAATAATGCTTGCTCCACGAGGTTTTGTTATTTTACTCAAAACCTGAAAAAGCTGGTTTCTGATTCCGCCATATTGGGATCATCTCAAAACCTCGAATCTTGACGGAAATGAAAATCACAAATTCGGATTTAGGAAATCACAGATAATTAGTAACTATTCCCCAATTGCAGCTTTAGTATTTTTTCTTCCGCCGCAAATTGCCAAAATATGAAATTTTTGTCGCCATCTTGGAAATACCTTGTGACCAAGCGTTTTTCGAGGTGCCAAAGCTCAGATGCAGATTTAGGGCTTATTAATACATAAAACTATGTTGAGAAAAAATACTATATCATGTTTTTCCAGACCGGACTGTATGGTTAAAACTCTTTTTGTTCTATATGCAGTTGTTTAGAAACAATCATTGTGTACCCGGGCCTAGTATAGAGTGTGCTCAAGAGTGGCTTTTTCTTCAAGTAAGTAAAGCACAGCTTTCCTTGATAAAACTATTTTCCGAATAAGAAAATATTCTCTATCTATGATTGCTTGACTAAAAGTGAGAAGTGTGGTTAGTAAACCACAGTTTCGATGACTGTATGTCATCAACCATCCTGGTCAATAAAAGGTAGTAGTCTCGGTTTGATCACTGTAGAGAAACAATTTAATTTGCTGAATCAATTTTGTTCTTTGAGAACAGTACCGCACAAAACAATATTTCTCAACGAGAATGGGATCCAGAGCCACCAAGAGCTGACGCCTTGATATCATATTCAATTTGTTTTCCTATTGTCCGGGCATCGCTTCAACTTATTCAGACAGGCCTCGACCTGCTTGCAGATTGAATGAAACGTGTTGTCAAAATACAAATCGCCCTCTATGAGTTGAAACCTGAATATCCTGCATATGGAATAGGGACAGACTGTCCTATCGCAGTACTATACTGAAAAAGCAACGCCCTGCTACGACAAAGCCCGAACACTTTGGTAGTGAGGTCCAAACAATAACTGCCGACTCGACATTTCTGGGTGACCCCCCCTATTCATTCACTGATTCCCAACCTGCAACCCTTTCACTCATTCTCACTCACTCATTCCCCCCCTCTCTCTCTCTCTCTCTCTCTCTCTCTCTCCTTTCCAAGGCAACCATCAACGTCCAATATCTGAAAATAAAACGAGACCCTTTTTTGTTTCCACCACAGTTCTCCTGGCTGAAAAGATGATCATTGTGGTAATTCAATTTTATTGGATCACTTCACCATCTCTAACATGCTTGCGGTGGAGCACTAAAACAAATTCTTTCCCATGGCATGATTTATGGACTGAAAATATTTCTGACCTCATCACAAACAAGAACACCCACAGGCCAGGTTTTACATCGGCAATTTATCGAAATGGAGAAGGATGGACCAACTGGCCTAGGATAGAACAAAATTAATATTATCAAGAAATATCTTTCATAAATAATCCTATAGCTGTGAAGAGTTTATTAATGTTATTCTACTCTTGTATTGTTATGTGCTCCAATTGCAACGATTGAAGATCCAGTTCATTTCTAAAACGTTTTGTAAAGAACAGGAGATTATGGAAGAGCGCCAATCAAACCAATAAACTATAAAGAATCTCAGAATGACAACTCTGAAAAGAATGGTGCTTCACTATTATTTATTTGTTCATATAGACTTAAAATTGACTTTTAGAAATTCATTATTGATTTTATGGCCACAACTTGAGTATCTAGAACGAGCTATCATTCTTTCTAGGAAGAATAGTTGCAATGGTAATTAAATAAATGCGACGAATATGTTAATTTATTCTTATTGAACTTTCAACGGTAAAAATAATTGGAGCAATCGAGCAATGGTTTTTTGACCAGTGATTAATTGCCACTTTTTTCTCGCCGTCTTATAATGTGAGATTTCTTGAAACTGAACATCATCTGTTCAATAGTATTGCAGCTCAACTCTTTTGAACGTTGGTAGGTGAGTGGAAAAACAGAAAATATTATCACACAACTTTTGTAGTCTATGCTGGAATTATTCCTTGTATTGACGCAATCTAGGTGTCACAGTTGATAAGAATCTGCATGTTTTTCTGCCGCACAAAGAATGATGTTCATTCCACATTGCTTTTTGAAATTTGATCTTACAGTGTAATTGATATATCAAGATTATAACGACTTAAGTGACAATAGCTATTAGTTACGTAGCAGAATATAGCCGAGAACTATAACCTAATTTATTGATTGTTGAGCTATGTTGCCTAGTAATGAGTTATAAAGTGATAAAGTAGTCTAATGTCTAATATAAACTAAAATAAAAATAATATAATATAAACAATATAAATAAAAAAATAAACATAATATAAATAATCTAATATAAACTAAAAGTAATAATAATGAGTAATAAAGTTTGCTCATCAATTGGAGTTGATATCAAACTTTGCGATATAGTAACTCAATTGAAAAGGAGTGTGTGAATAAATTGTAACGTGTTGTGCTGTTGGATGCCTGGGAAAATATTAAAATAATTAATTCCCTTCAATTGGTTACAATGACTTATGATATCTACCAAATTCTCTAAGAATTATTTTTCAATAAATATTGTTTCTTAAATAATTAGACCAGCCTTAAAATATTTGTGAAGATAAAAACTAAAACTTTTTGGCTCATGAGATGAATGAGTAGGAACCACAGAACAAATAAAAAATTATTAACATTTTATGGTAATTCAACGACTTGCAGTCAATTTTCAGTTTAGAATAAATAGTATTTCACTTACGTAGGCCAATTCGAATCGTGGAGATTCATATTCCACGATTTTAAAACGTTTGAAAAAAACGAGTTATTTATTGTAAATTAAAAATTGACTGCAAGTCGTTGAATTTACCATAAAAAGTTTATATCAACAACGCATATCGTTATGCAACAAGAAATCCAAGAATTTAAAAAATATTTTTTCACAAAGCTCACGCATGTTTAAAATTTTAAAGTCTTTTTAATCTGAGAAGCTCCTTTCAAAGAGCAAAATAATTCTTAATGCTCTTGCTCCTCTACATTCAGATATTCCTTTGATCCCCAAATTCCACCTTTTCGAGCTCTATCCACTCAATAAGATTTGTTATAATTCAGGGTCTCCTTTCTCACTCTTCTTCTAATAAATCACTAAACTTGACTTGCTTCATTTGGAGAAATTTATCTTGTTCATGAAGCTCCTAAAGTCCTTATATAGCTAGTAAGTAAATAAATTAGCGCTATCAACTCGCTGATAATACTTCTATGACATCTAATTTTGTATTCTCTTATGTATTCAATGGCTGCCTTCCACTAGAGCCAGTTCTGGTTTCCAAAGAAGTAAATTCTCGATGAATTTTTGCATCATTTTTGTATCTCTATTGAAAAATATGAGAACTCATTCCAGCAGAAAACTTCATGAGTTACCTGGTTGTGAGCATGCGCAGAATGTTAATAGCCTAGTATTGAAATAAAGGCATTTAGAGTGCAGCATACCTCTACTTGAAATGCCTTGCGTCAAATTGATAACATTGTTGTGGTTCTATTACAATAATTAGTATAAATTCGAAATGTATCATTTTTGGAATCTATCTACCAAATCTATCAAGTTTTTAATCTTCAAATGAAATGTTAAGGTATGTAACCTTGTTTAGATATGACTTGTGACACTAGACCTGAGCAAGCCAGTTCATACGATATTATTATATTTAGTAATACGATATTTAGTAATATATTTAGTAGTTCAATAACATTCAGATCTGAAGAAGAAGAAGAAGTAGTAGTAATAGTAGTAGTAGTAGTAGTAGTAGTAGTAGTGGTGGTGTTACCTATCCATGAAGGTATGAACATGGTGAGACGTTGAGGGGGCGGCTAAGACCGTCAATAAGACAGAGAGCAGCGTGGAGTTTGAAGTAGAAAGCAGTCCCAGTCTACTGTACAGTCTCCGTCGTGGGTTCACAGTCTCTGTCAAGACCGCAACAATTAAGCCGGGCAGGTTTGCGGCCGACAAACGCGGTCAGTCTAATCCCAAACAGCACCGATCCTCTACTGCAGTTAATCCACTGTTAGATCCAGTTCTGTTCACTATATCAGTCTAAGCATTGATATAAAGCCTTCCCTGAAATAGTCTTCATCGGGTTCACAACAATAACACCTACAATAATTGTATGTCCACACATAATACACACACCCAACTTTGGGCGATATTGTAGATTCTATGCTGCACTAGCCTATCCTCATTGATCAAATTGTTATATTGAACTATTATCATAATTGTAATTTATCTATTATGAAAAATATATGCAGACAATCGAGAAAGAAATATCTTCACTTTTGTAAATTTTGTACTTCACAAGACGAACTTTAACTTGGGTGAGTCTGGCTGTAGAACGTTTTTGGTTTTGTCTGACTTTTACTTACATTACAGTTATAAGTTACAGCAGTGCTAACCCGCATAAAACTGATTTGTTATAACACTTTTAAAAGTTTCAAGGGCCAATTTGTTATTAAAAAATATTGTGTATGTACGTACTGAATGTTGGCCAACAGTATGTTTTCTTTCAATCCGTTTTTCAGATTCATCATCCTGTAAAATGATTGACGAGAAAATTTCCTCACGGCAATTACCTATTGATCAGCAACCCAAAAAATGTCAATATAAGCTATTGTAATAAATTGATTTCTAATCTTAAGATAAATAGAAGAATGTTCATCAATTCAAAGCTAGTCCTTGCCAACTTCAGTAAGAGGAGGGGATAAAATTGTGTGTTTTGCTGGAAGAGGCAAGGGCGAAGCTGAGGAAGGATCCCCGGATACCGATTCATTGGCGATGACTCAAGCACTAGACATATTGTTCACTTTGACTCTGAAGTGGGTTGAAATTGATGGATTCATGTTTAGCAAAGCTCAAAATATGGTTTTAGAGACTTTATTTCCAATTTTTCTCAGGGAAGGATTCCAGGACACCGTTTTGAACAGAAGAGTCACAAATTTCGTCATAATATTATTGTAGGAGGATAGCTTTGAGATATGGGCCTACTGTGAAGGTAGACTATAGAGTTTGCCTGGCACAATTCATTTTTAAATGACAGAAAATAATAGATTTAAAACAAGGACTGGACAAATCGAGATGGAGAGCTGCTAGCCAAACAAATAATTGAGTAGCTGATAAAATTAATCTTCACGGGACCCTAGGCTGGAACTAGAATAAGTGTTATTCCAATATAAATACAGAAACGTGCGATTGTTTGGGGTGAGACAAATAAATAAAAATTAATTTAAAAGTTCTTATTATTTTGTTCAAAACAAGATCTAGCAACATTATATGGATAACTTATCGAAACCTTTCACATAGTACTGTATACGAATTTGCTTCATTTCTCTTTTGTAAATACATTCACATGATATTTACAGCTGTAATATTATTTCGATCATAACATTATAATTTAAGTGGCAAATTTTTCAAAATGAATTTCAGTCGTGGGTCTTGGAATGGAGTCAAAAATAGTATCTGTGGTAGAAAATATATTATCATTGGTTGGTGGTGGGGGATGGTGGGGAGGTTTGCCTGACGGACCTCCCCTTTCTGACCAAGCTTATAAGGGGGAGGATGGAAAATTTTACAAAAAAATGTCAGCAAAAACTCATTTATGACCCCTCCAAAGTTTTAAGCTGGTATGAGTAAGGATAAGTTTTAAATTTTTCTCCTATATAAGACAAAAATTTATAATCTTTTGAATATTACAGAGAGAGCGATTATTTGAAGGAAAGAGTTTGAAAATACTCAGTTTACGCTTAAAGTTTTCAATTGAAAATTTTTTTATTGCATTTACGTATTTTATTATTAACATTGTTGCTCTCACGTCTATTGTAATGTAGTTCCAATCAGAAAATTGAGAAAATCTCGTTTTTTCTGCATTTGGCGCATTTAGGCGCTTTGGGCAGCTGCCCAGGTTGCCCGAGCCTTACGCCGGCACTGGGCACAATGGGATATTATTACTGTATACCTATATACTAAAGCCTTTATACAACTGCCTATATAATACTACTCACTACTGTGCACCAATATTTCCTTCAAGTGTTCTGGATTCTTCACGAAGCTATTGCTCACCTTCCGTCTTCTTCCTTTGAGACTAGTATTGCTCGTCTTGTTTGATCATTTTCTCATCAGGTTCACCTACAAGTTTAGGTGGAATTTTCTTATTTTTTATATTTCTAATGATGCCCACATGAGTCCAAGACTTGTGCGTGGGTAATGAGGTGAATAATAACATATAGACACCAGGCGTAGGAGCGGGATTCGAACCCACGACCGCTGAAACGACAGCAAGCTGAAGTTGTGACGCCCCAACCAACTGCGTTTAGCAGCCCGCCAATCAATCTATTGTCAGTAATTACAATCATTCACAGGAACGGAATATGGAATAATAAGTTTACCAGTTTGCAATTGCTTCAGTATTTTTAGGGGTAGGATCTTGTCTCTATTCTGTAATTGACTTGGGTCCTTATTATGAAGAGCCACTTGATTGGCGGTCGCGCGCCACAGTTAAGGATAAATTACACCAGCCGGCTGAATTAAAAATTCAGCTGATGGTTCTAAACATGTTAATGCCTTTATCTTCTTGACGCGCAGCGGATGTAATTCAGCCTAAATTGTGGCTCACGACTGCGACTTAAGTAGCTCTGTATAAAAAGGGCCTTATTTATGCGGTATCATCAAGCATCAAATGAGATGCAGTTAAACTCAATTTTTTATCATAATAAAGTGAGATAAATTCAATGGAACGAACTCTACAAAGAAAAGAAAGATCATTCATCATTCATTCAGGAGGAGGTTCAGGAGGCTCATTCAGGAGGCCGAAAAAAATCAATATTATTCAATCCTAATCTCTTACCTTTTCTATTTCTCTTTCTTTCCTCGTTTACCGCAACCTACTTGTGAACTGGAACTGTAAAAAATCACTGAAAATAGAGAATTCAAAAATTCTGCAGTTCTTCAAATATTACTAATTTCATCTTTCTTTCTATTCTCCAAATGTGCGAATAGTTTGTAATTTTAATAAAAGTGTCTTGACATGTAATTTTTCTATGTAGATTGTATTGTATTTTATTTAGTGAAATAAATGATTTTGAATTTGAGTCTAGCAGAAAATTGCTTCCTGTCCACGTCACATAGTTCAATTTTTAAGAACACAATTATTAAGATGAATCTGAATGTGATAATCGAGAATTTTGGGTCAAGTTTCATTGGATATATCGCAGTCTACATGAGGATCGTTAAAGTAGCTTAAATTTCATGTTTTGTTACACTAGCCAAAACTCCAAGATATTACTGTATATATTCTCCAAGTAGAGGAGACTTCAGTCTATCCCTCACCGTGTTAATTCATTATTGAATTAGCCGGGCTGTGCAATTTAGAGGGCTTTAATTATTTTCGGTAATCTGCGCTAGCCCGGAGATGGAGGAGGGGGGATCTCTGTGACCAGCTACAGTGCAGCTGAGGTGTTGGAAGGGGGCTGGGGGTTGGGGTCATGAGAGGAATTGGGTAAGGGCGTTAAGGAATGGGGTGCTAGACTGGAGTCGGTTAGAGCAGAATTAATGCGATAATGCTGGCACTTAATAAAACGATACATTAGACGCAGCAAGCGAAGGATATTAGGGACGCCATAATTTTGGGCCCGAGCTCGGGACTTTGCAGTATGAAATCGCATAAATTCGAGCAGAATAAATTTCTTGATTTGATGGCGCCTCTCCAAGATAGCACACAACCCAGCTCTGTTTATATTTCAAGGTGAAGTTTTTTCCTTATCAAAAACTTGGATAATATACATACTTTCAGTTTAATTGATTTACAATAATATCCATCTAAATTCCACAAAAAAACTTGCTTAAGAATGTACAATGAATAATAGTTTCATTTCTAATGTTACTTTCTTATTTCTTGACCACCGATCAGTGATTGCAAATAATCATTTGGAAATGAATGAAAATTACAATTCAAATAAATCTTCATATTCTGTTATTATATTTTGTTGGCGTTCGAATTCAATGGTCATACTGTATTTGGTAATGATCAGGAAATAAGCACATAAAGAAAGTAAGAGTAGTTCATTCTATACACTCTTTCAAGGTACGCAGGCTCAAGGCATGCAGGCCTTCTAAATAAGAAATATATTTAAGATGTGCTTTTCCATCAAATAAATCATCAGATTTCAAGATAGGACACTTGGGACCAGCTATTCAAAATGTTGTGGTCTCCATCAAAGCTAAGTTATTCAAGAAAATAATTTTTTGTTCTAGAAAAAACAAATAGTTTTCGAGTGAATGTAATAACAAATAAACAAAACGGTAATTGACCGAACGAAGAAAGGTCCAAGTCGACCGTTTGGCATTGGCTGCTAAAAGCGTGGACCAAATTCTATGACATCTTGCATGGTTGTTTATTTGAGGAATCAGAAATGCCCTGCAGTTCATGTGTAAGGATTTTTAGAAAATTTCTTGTATTCAAAGGAAAATTAAAAAATTTGATTGAAATAAAGAAACGGTGAGGCAAGCAGGCCATCGGACATGAACAACATTTGCAATGAACTTGGAACTTGGAACAAAATATAGATCAAGGCGTTTAGAATGTAGGAGGTGGGTGGGACTGAAAACAATCTTGCCGTTTTTACGTAGTCTGCAGTCCAGCATCAGGTAGGGATAGCAGCATGTCCGATAGGACTGCAGCTACAGCTGAAGACTGTAGATACGGCATTCTATCATGAAGCTGAGTTTTCCTAGCTCCGCAAGTATGGTGGAGTGTACTTCGCACCAGTGTTGCCAGATGCAAGCTAAAAAATTGTGGGGATTTTGATTCGAGGCTACAGTAAGATAAATATTGTTACGTACGGTTATTCCTAGCCTTAATTCTCCATAATTCTTTAGCTTGTGTCTAGAATCACTTACCTCAGCTTAATAGTTTTAAGTTCGGCCCACCTCCTGTATTCTAAACCCCGTGCATACGACTATTTTCGCTGTGAGCAAGTTCTATACTGTGGTCACAGACGTTCGTGCAAACCTTGCAGAACTCTTATGGCAAAGTAGTATAGATATGGGGATTCTGGTGCAACCCCCCTTCCCCCTTCCCCCTTCTCCCCTTCCCCCTTCGTCCCTCTATTTCATAAAAGAATATGTGCGCGCTGTTGCCATTTTTTGTTTATATTTTATCACTTAAATGCTGTTGTTCAAAAATGTGACCGCTTGATTAGGTTTGCATAGACTTAAGTGACCATATTCTATTTGGTCCATTATCATTAACAGATTATTGATATCATCAATTTTTTTGTTTGTTCCTTTCTTTTATTTAAACCTCTACTAGTTCTTGGTCTAAGCATGGGAAACTAACTGTTGGAAAATTGAAAATTTGCCTCAAACTATTAAGAACCCCACATGGCCTTATTGAAATCATGCAGCAGTCCGTCCGTCCATCTGTGTTCTAGCATTTGAAAAGAAGATTCCAGACTCTTGAAGCTTGGTATATATCTTTCTCAGAGTTCAAGTCAGATCGCTATCGATTTTGGAGTTTGAGGGTTATTAAATTAGTTCTGATGTGAAACAGATTCCCATTACAGGCCCTAGGTTAGTTTAGGCTAGTGAAAATCAAAACATTGGCGGCTGTTGCTGTTGACATTTGAAAATCAAAAAAATTGAAATTATGAATGTTGATGCTTAGCCCAACAATCAACTTTACTTTTTTACAGTGAAAGCGTTGGCATTTTAGTTTTTGATTATGTTGAAATCTTTTTTTAAATCATTTTAAATCGTTGAATTAAAAAAGAACAGATAAATATTGATGCAAATATATTATGAGATCTATTGAACAAGATGAAGAAGAAACAAAACTCTGTTTCAAGAACACTGTCAATGTTCACTTTATTTGTGGAATAGGAACCATATGATGTTTCAAGGAATAGTAATAATATTAATAAAAAAAAAATAATAGTAATAATAATAATAATAATAATAATAATAATAATAATAATAAAATGTTTTCGACCTATGGAGGAAATTGAGATTAATGATTCAAGCTCATATGAGGATAAAATTGCAGATAAGTTCAATAAAATGCTGATTTTATATGAAGGCATGGATCCTCATCACAGACAGTCCATACCACATCTGCAAAATGTATCTCAAGTTGGTGCAACTGTCAAAACAGTGGATCAAATCCTGAGCAAACTGCTACACAATAATCCCATACCATCTGCTGATGAAATAATACTGTACATGTATGCCAATGCAATGACAGTGGTCCATAAACACAACCAACAACCAAAAGCCTCACATCGGAAAAAAGGAAAGGAACTCAGGAAAGACAGCATTCCTAATTGGCAACGGAGAGTGGAAACTAAGATTTCCAAATTGAGAGTGGAAATAGGTCAGTTGACTCAGTATCTGCGAGGTAACCTCTCCAACAGGAAGCTCAGGAAGAATAATATACCTTGGTTAGGCCTAGAAGAGGATAAATTAATTGAGCTCTTGGATACAAAGAAGCAGTTACTTGCTGCTAAATCTAAAAGATTGAAGAGGTACCTGAAGTGCACACTAAGACATAAACAAAACAAGCTGTTTCATGCTAATCAAAAGAATTTCTACAAATCTCTGGAGCCAGCTACTGTGAAAAATAGCAGAGAATTTCCACCTGTAGTCAAGGTAGAGCACATTTGGTCAAATATATGGTCCAATAAAGTAGATCACAATGAAAGAGCTCCATGGATTAAACAAGAGCTGGTCCATCATAGAAATGTTGTGGAAATGCCACAAATTGTCATTAAAGAGGATGATTTCAAAAAGGCAGTAGGAAAAACACAGTTGGAAAGCTCCAGGTCCAGATAGAATTCAAAACTTTTGGATCAAATCATTCTCTTCCCTCCATAAGGCATTAGTATTGCTATTCAATCAATATATTCAGTCTCCTGAGAATATGCCAGAATATCTGTCTTATGGTATTACATATTTGCTGCCGAAAAGTGAGGATTGCACTGACCCAGCTGACTTCAGACTAATTACATGTCTATCTACAATCTACAAGCTGCTAACATCAATCATAACTGATAAACTTAACAGTCACACAGAACCATTGACGTGTGAGGAGCAGAAGGGATGTTGTAAGCGGTCAAGAGGGTGTCAGGAGCAGCTGATAGTTGATTATTGCAAATGCCAGGGAAAAGTCAAGATCTTTGCATGTTGCATACATTGATTATCAGAAGGCATTTGATAGTGTCCCACACTCTTTGTTGGTGCATGTCTTGAAGCTTTACATTAAACTGGTTGAGTTTTTGCAATGTGTGATGTCCAGATGGAAAACAATACTTTGCATGGGGGGCACAATCAAGTCGAAACCAATTCTCATAGCTTGAGGGTATTTTCCAAGGTGATTCTCTAAGTCCATTGTGGTTTTGTCTTGCTTTGAATCCATTGTCAATCTCCTAAAGAATACTGAGTATGGATATAAAATCATAGCACCAAATAAAGATTCACATATATTTTCACATCTCTTTTATGTTGATGATCTGTAATTGTATGCTTCAACACATCATGAGTTGGAGTATTTACTAAAGACCACTGATGACTTCAGTCAAGATATAAAAATGAAATTTGGTGTTAAGAAATGTCAAATCAATTCCATATGGTTTATTGGATAATTTACATAGTGAATGGGATTATAATATTGTAGCACTTCTTTGATAGATAATAAATAGGCTTCCAACGAAAACTGTAGTAGAACTGTAATTGAAAAATGTTGCTCCACAAACAGAAATTTACTACAAATGATGAGATGAAATACTAAAAAAAAATACAAATATTACAAGTATATTATTATACTCAATATTATAATTGTGTTATATTAAATTAACACAAAAATTAGGCAATGAAAAAAATGATAACAGAGAGCCTTTCAATAAAAACTGTAGTGGAACTGTAATTGAATAAAACATATTTTAAAACAAAAAAAGAAACCAACTTCAGTGAAATGATAAAATACTCACGTACTAAAAAGTTTAAAATAAAGTATTTACTTTAAACTGAGAAAATTTTAAATTTCATACAAGTAATCTTTTGAAGTCGGTGCCAAATATTTTATGAAGTTGATAAGAAATTCTATCTAATATCAAAACTAACACTGTATTTCAATTAAATATGTGATTTACACTCACTTTTACTGAAATACAGTAATTGATAAGAAATTCTATCTAATATCAAAACTAACACTGTATTTCAATTAAATATGTGATTCACACTCACTTTTACTGAAATACAGTAATTGATAAGAAATTCTATGTAATATCAAAACTAACACTGTATTTCAATTGAATATGTGATTTACACTCACTTTTACTGAAATACAGTGTCAGTTTTGATATTAGATTGTTCAATTATTTAGTCATGGAAAACATCACAGAGTAATTCTGTTATATTTTAGAAGTTTATGGGAAATTTGGCACCGACTTCAAAAGATTACTTGTATGAAATTTGAAATTTTCTCAGTTTAAAGTAAATACTTTATTTTAAACTTTTTAGTACGTGAGTATTTTATCATTTCACTGAAGTTGGTTTCTTTTTTTGTTTTAAAATATGTTTTATTTTAAGCTTTTTAGTTGAAACTTTGAAAACATGAGAAATTTCTTAAAGCCTACATGATGAAATATTTATCAAATTAGCAAGCCAATAATTAATTTATAACATCCAATCTTAAGCTGCGTCTCCACCAACCGAACATACTTGGCAAACAGTGTTCGCTGGAATCAGCTGATGTCGCCAAACATTTTTTGGAGTTGGTTTGGTGTGGACGCCTTCTCAAACATTATGATTGGAGTGGCAGGAACTTGTTGTTGGTCGTCACTGTTCGCTCCCAGACCAAACATCTCTTTTGAACTCACGAACATGTTCGGTTACCCATATGTCCGTTTTTTTGTATTTGCCAACAATGTTCGGCAGACATGTTTGGTTGTTGGAGACGCGGCTTTAAGTAACTAAAAATTCACTTATAAGGAAAGATAAACTAAGGAAAATTCTACAACATTTTATTTAATGTGGAATATTGTATTTAGGAAAATTATAATAGCGAAAGGCTTCTTAAAAGTGAAATGGCTTTTGATTCATTTTGATGTGGTCCCTTTCAGAATATACCTACACTGAAATAGTAGGCCTATATTACATTACAAGTGTGGAAAATTGTGTCTACTGAAAATATGATAAGTAAACGCATGAGATGAAGTTGAGTGCGGTACTATCATATGAGTATGGTAAACATCTACCCGGATGAGTTATGTATGATATTTTTCGTGATATTAGTCATATATATTTTTTCAATATAAAAAACATAAACTTTGAGCTAGTACAAAAGGATCATAAAACATAACCTCAAAATAGCCTATTGTACATGTATTTAATGGCAAATAAATATTCTTAATCCATCACAGAAGCGAAACTAAAAATACTTCTGAGATCAGCTGTTTTTCCAAATTCTCCAACTTGTGATTGAAACTAAATAACCTTATTCCTATGACTCAATAACATCAACTGAATTATTTACAATTTTCATATAAACATATGGACAGAAATATTATATTCTTCTTATTCTGGATTCAAATTAAGTTCACGTGATTGGTCAAAACGGGACATTACAGGCTTGTTTCACACTGAACCAGCTTTGGGTAACCGATGTCGTTTACCCGGCATAATTGCATTGCATCATATGATTTTAAAAACCGTCTAGATGTGAAGTGCTCCATATGATACAATGATCAGCCTGGTAAACGACACCGGTTATCCGATTGGTGGTTATGTGTGGAACTATCCTATTCAAACTTGATTGAAATGAAGACATCGAAGAATCCTCTTTTTTATTTAATATTGGGCTAAGTATTGAGCCGATCCTTGCGAAACTTGAATGGGACCATCGCTGAGCAATGCTCTTTCATTTAAAAAAAAATTCATTGAAATCGGTTCAATATTGTTTGAATGATTGATGTACAAACATAAAAAAAACATGTCGAATATAGTAACCTTGTTCTTTTTGGAAGTCGGTTAAAAAATTCATCAAAATCGGTTCAATATTGTCCAAATGATTGATGTACAAACATAAAAAAAACAGGTCGAATATAGGACCTTGTTCTTTTTGGAAGTTGGTTAAAAAGGTGCTTTACACCAAACAGAAATTTACTACAAATTATGAGATGAAAAACTTAAAAAAATAAAAATTGGCTATAATAGTCAGCTAGTTTTAGCTGACTAATGAGCAAAAATATTTTTAATGTTGCATTGTCCAAATAAAAGGTTGGGGGTTTTCAGTTTTCACGCAAGGAATAGTAACCCCCCCCCCCCCACAAACGATTAGTGGGTCCAGGGGCCCGGGGAAATTATTACATTTGCACATGCATTACTTCAAATTATACTGCTCCAAATGTTGACCCTACCTTCCCTCTTTGTTTTACAATGTTTGATCTATGTGGAAGATAATTTGGAAAACTTCACTATACAGGGGATGATACATACTCACAACACACGCACAAGAAATAACTTGATTACTCACCATTACAATTATTCAAGCACACAAAAGACCATTCTTTTTATAAGTGTAAAACTGTTTAATGCCAGTCCAGAGACCTTAAAAAATCTGCCATATCCAATTTTTAAGCATAGACTGAAATTCTTTTGATGAATAACTTATTATTATATAGGTTTGAGGATTTTTATGAAAGGGCCAAGACTTTGTAGACAATTTATAGACACCTTTAAATGACGCAATGCAATAGATAGGTAGGCTAATTTTGAATGTGATTTTGTGTTTTTATCTGTTTTAACGTTTTAGCAATGTTGTATGAGACATTATTTTGATGTGAAATATGACAATTAGTAATGCTTCTGACAACTTCAGGAGTTGCTGCAATGAAGGTTTTTTATGATATATATTGGTGTTTCCATGATTTTTCAGCTCTGAATTGGCTTTGAAAATTACAAAAAATATTATAGTATGTTTTGAATATGAGGTAATAAAGTGTTATTTGTAATAAAGCCTTCTCCAAATTATAATAATCTATTTTATTCTTATATCTTATTTTATATTTTATTAGTTATTTTTCCAAATTTAACAAATTTCCCCAAAATCTTAGATATTTGCCTCGGGCGCCAAAAACTCACATGATGGCCCCCGTTTTTACTCAATCAGAAACTATTTTTTTAATCATGAAATTATCAGGTGTATCTTTACTGTATGTTTGTTCAAAAAATTGAAAGACATGTGATTCTTTAGAAATAAATGTATAGTATAATTGAAAAAATAACTAAAATTATTTCAACTTGAGAAGATAATTGAGGAAATTAGAGAGGACATGATTGGATTAGGAGTAACCCTGGGTGAATTAAAAAATAAAAACAAAATATTGAAAGTCATGACCCAACTAATGCTTTACTTTGCCATTATTAACACAAGAAAAAACTCCTTACATTAATGTCATAAAACAAAAATTACTTTTATTATTGTAGAATTCTGTACAGACCGTTTCACGGTGCATGGCGTCTCGATGGAGCATGCGCGCTGAGCGCTTTCTCCCACTACTGTACCTGTTGCCTCGCAGTACTGTCAAGTTCAAATATTCTGCAAGTCCGCTAACGCTAAAAAGACCAGCAGTGAGTGTATTTGACACGACTGTACTTAATGGCTGGAGGGAAAGCGTGGTGGGAAAGACTTTCTGTCTCTCTCGCACTGCCTCCCCTGCCACCAGCGAGACGCCACGCACTTTGAAACGGTCTGTACAATATTAGGTTAAAAATGAAACACGGCACAAAACAATGTACAAACTACTCATGCCACAAGAAATGAACAGAGAGCTCAAACTGACCAGGCTCTCTAGCCGTCAGACATATCAGATTATTTTTGTGAATGAAAGCTCAGGTATTAGAACATCTGTGGCTCAGGCTTGGAAACTATATTTGCTTTACACGATTATGAGTAGTAGAACGACTCTGCCTCCCTCCCAAGAAGGCCTAGTCAGACCAGTCGAAGAGGGGAGTAGACGTGAGCCGAGAGATGTGGCAACGTTTCAGGGGTATGGAAAGCTAGTTACGTACTAATCCACCAGAGTGATTCAAAACCGAACCAAACTCGATTGACTCAATTGTAGACTTGTTTGTTTGTTGCCTTGAGTCGGGACTCGAGACTTGGTCAGAGTCACAGTGGCTGGCGCACAGCCTTAATAAAATGGCAAGATAAAGTAAACTTATAAAATATTTAAGGAAAAAACAATAAAATTAAAGGTGAAAAAAAGTAGTAAGAATAGTAATAGTAAAAGTGAAAAAAGTAAAATTTTGAACATTGGAGCACATCAGTTTTAGAGAACAAAAATTTTCTTTGTAATATATTAAATTCATACTTGGTCAATGACCCGTATGAATTACTTACTACCAGCCAATTAGTTTGTGATATCGGGTACATAGTCCTAAATAATAATAATAATAATAATAATAATAATAATAATAATAATAATAATAATAATAATAATAATAATAATAATAATAATAATAATAATAATAATAATAATAATAATAATAATAAATAAGCCTGTGTCTCTGCTCCTGGTGCTGGCTCTGTAGCCTTGGGTCTCAAGTTACCCCGGCTGCTAGAGTTTATAACTCAGATGAAAAAGAAAAAAAAAAAAAAATAATAATAATAATAATAATAATAGTAATAATAATAATGATAATAATAATAATAATAATAATAATAATAATAATAATAATAATAATAATAATAATAATAATAATAATAATAATAATAATAATAATAATAATGATAATAATAATAATAATGTTAATGATGATAATAATAATTTTTTTTTTATAAGCTTTATTGAATGTAAATAACAGTACATGCAATTAATAAATAATATACAACAATTTAACAAAATTCAATATATGAATAGTTATTATGATAATAATTCTAGTGGTGGCAACCCCAGAAGCTAAGTTTAGCTTGTATTGGGGTGATTTGCTAAGTTTTATATTTAATCAGGTTTTTATTATGGATTTTATGTGATGAATAATCAATATCCTATTCCTCTGTGATGAATATGTTATCCTTGCTCAATAATATAATAAGTTTTGATTTCATGTTTTACTGCGGAATATGTTTGTAGGTTTTTAAGATGGTTAGGGATACTGTTCAGGATTTGTGGTACAAAGTATTCTGGTACTGCTTTCCCTATTTCTGTATAATAATCTGGTATTCTATAATGTGTGTGTCTTGTGTTGTATCTGTTTTCGTTTGTATTACGGTATTGGCTTTCAAAGTAGTATCTGATTAATATTATGTATTTGTATAGATTTTTGAAGTTGAGTATATTTAATGTGTGAATATCTGTGCCTTGGAAGAAAATACGTTTGATTCTGTCTATCACGTTTATTATTGGGTTTAAAATGTAATTTGGTGCACTGCCATAGACAGTTATTCCATACCTTATTTGGGATTCAATCAGACTACAATACTCTGTACGCTTCGTTTTTTGAGGTAGTAGTTCTCTCATTTGATAACATCTATGTGCTAGATATCTTAGCTTTTTGGTGAGTGTTTGTGAGTGTGTGTACCATTTCATATTTGAATCAAATTGTAGCCCCAAATATTTTATTGTGTCTGAGTGTTTTATTTTTATACAGCTGCATGGATTTTTCAAGGAGAAGCATCTATAGTTGTGACTGATTATTCTGTTTTCTGGATCTAAAATGTTTACATTTAGCTTTGGGTTACGAAATACTATTGTTTTAGTCTTTTTGCTGTTGATGTGTATATAATTGTTATGGAAGTATTTTGTTATTGTGTCTATATCTTTTTGCATATTTTCAGCTGCTATTGATAGGTTTTTGTTTGCAAATAGAATAATGGTATCATCAGCATAATTATAAACATTTCCTTTGAAATCACAATTTTTTATATCTGCTATATAGAGATTGAATAGTAGGGGCGACAAGGGGGAACCCTGAATGACTCCAAAATTTTGGGATTTATGACTGCTATCTATGTTACCTATTCTGACTATAGTTTTTCTATCTGCAACATAATTTTTTAGAA
Organism: Conomelus anceps; assembly: GCA_948455865.1. Taxonomy (NCBI): domain Eukaryota; kingdom Metazoa; phylum Arthropoda; class Insecta; order Hemiptera; family Delphacidae; genus Conomelus; species Conomelus anceps. The sequence continues at coordinate 89,072,870 of OX418216.1, forward strand.
TTTTCAAATCCATCCCCGTCACTCCCATCCTACCCAGTTTCTTAATTAATATTTCATGTTGTATTGTATCAAATGCTTTACTCAAATCTAGTAGTACAGCAAGGGTTACACTTCTTTTATCTATATTTTTATTAATTGAATAGGACACTTTTTCTAATAATTGCATTGTTGATTTTCCTGGAACAAATCCATATTGATTCCTATTTAGTAAGTCATTTTGCATTGAGTAATTCATCAACTCTTCATGAAATATGAATTCCAGAATTTTCATTACAATTGAAATTGCACCTATTGGTCTATAATTTTGAATGTCTTTCTTTAATCCATTTTTATAAATAGGTTTTAGGAGTGCTGTTTTCATCATTGTTGGTATTTTTCCTGTTTTTATTATTGTATTATACAAGTGTATTAAAATTTTTTGTAAGCTTGTGAAGTGGTCTACTATATGTTTTGGTTTAATATTGTCAATGCCAGGTGCCGATGTTTTGTTCAATTTCTTTACTATTCTTTCTAGGGTATTCATGTTTATTGTTTTAATTATACTTTGTGTGTCCCTATTTCTGTTTTGTTCATTGGTTTCGATTAATGGAATATTGAACTTGTTTGTTGATATATCTTTGTTCATTTCTTCTATTTTAGTTTTAAAGTGTTCATTGAAGTTTTCACATAATTTTTTTATTTCCTCTTCCGTTCTGACCTTGAAATTTTCTATTATTACAGATTGAATTGGTTTTTTCTTTACATTGAGTATTTCATTAACTGTATTCCATGTATTTTTGGGGTCTCCTATATGTTGGTTAATTTTATTGTAATAATAATTACGTCTCTCTTTTCGAATTACATTTGTAAGATGGTTCCTATGTTTCTTATATTCATTTTTTAAATTATTATTATTTGGTTGTCTTTTTAATTGTGTCCATAACCTGTCTTTTATGCTGATGTTATCCTTTATACTCTCTGTAATCCACGGTTGCTCCTGTTTGTTTCTTCTATTGTGAATGGTTATTGTTGCCCTTGCATATATATTATTGAATTTTTCAACTATTGATTCATAGATTTTTGTTGGGTTGTTTGATGTTAAGTGATCATTCCAATTCATATTTTTAATCATATTCCCAGCTATTCTGTCAGAAATTATATTCATTCTCTCTGAGGCAATTTTCTCTGGTTTTATATCCGTCAATTTGAAACCAACCATGTAGTGATCTGCTAATTTTGATTTAATTACTAGCATTTCTATCTGTCTTGGATTTATTCTTGTGTTGATGTGGTCTATGAAAGTTGAAGTAATGTGATAACAATATATATTTCTTCTCTGGTTGGTTCTTTTATTCCCATTTGAATTCCCATTGTACATAACAAACTCAGATAATTCTGTGCTTGTGATGAGATATTATCTTCTAGTATGTCAATGTTCATATCTCCCAAGATTATGAGGTTTTTTGTATCTTTTATGGGTTGAGAGTTAAGCCAATCTTCTAGTTGTGAATTGAATTGTAATATGCTATTAGATGGGGGTCTATAGAATGCAGATATCAAGTATTTTTTGTTATTCATAACCATTTCGAGTATTATTGATTCGCTAACTGTAAAATTATGAGGTATGGTATTTATGCTCAGTTCTTTTCTGTAGTATATTAATATACCTCCACCTGTTCTTGTTTCTCTACTGAAATTTATTTTATTGAAATTTGATATATTATAATTGTCTGCCTCATTTTCTTTTAAGTTTGTCTCAATCAATATCAGCAACTTAATTCTATTGAGAGTTTTCCCTACCGTTGCCATTAAAGCATTCCAATGTTTTTTTATACTCCTGATATTTAGCATGATACACTCAAATGTGTTTTCCTCTGTATTTGCGTTTTCAAAGTCTTTGATAGTATTATATGATTTTGTTTGTATTTGTTCTATGTCAAATTCTTCCATCGTTATTTAATGGTAGGCCTATATATTTTTTTTAAATTTAAAACTAATGAAATAATTGAACTTTATGATTATAATACTGATATTTCTCACTGTGACTATTGGACTAATGTGTTATAGTAATATGTTATATTAGCTGTTAAATATGCTATCATAGATAAATAGTAATTTGTTTTGTTCGTTTCTTGATAATGGGCTTTTGTGTGTGCCGGTGTGGGCCGTTATGTATTTCTATAAAGAGGTTATGCTAAAGTAATATCTTTACTGTAGTAATTTGACTAGTTAATAAGGAGGTATAGGGTTTTGTCTGTATTTCATTATTCAGTATGTTAAATACATTTAATCAGTTTTTAATGTGATTGCCAGTCCAATAGATTATGAAACTGTAGGGCTGTTTTTCTTGTTTCATTAAGTGAACCGGTGAAGCTTCCATATTATCTGTTGTGATTAGATATGTTGCTATCTTTGCCGAGTAGGGTCGACTGCAACCTATAAAAATTACAGTTCAGTTCTTAGTTGATCTGTAACAGTATCGGCATTAAAGGAGCATTGATTCATTTTCATAACATTGCTTACTCAATCATATTTAATAATTTATAGCCGTTTCAATATGTTTTTATTTGTTAATTGTCTGTGAGGTGGTGTGCTCATATATATATATATATTTTTTTTTAATCCTTAATATGGGTTTAATGGGATTATTACTTTGTTTCATCCAATCTACTTGCTTTACTGTTAGGTAATGAACCAAGAGTGTAAGCCTATATAGTGAGAAGTGAATTGGATTATTTTATATCTATGAAATGGTAACTCTACTATTTATTACTTTAAAACTCAAATAGATCTGATTATTTGTGCACACCATTTCAAGACGACTTCTATGATTTCAAATTCTAAATAAATCTCAATATTCAACAATTAAAGACAGAAAACACCTATTTCCCATATCCTTTTGAATGTTTTATATATAGTTTCTGTTATTAGATTTATTAAATCATATCACTTTGTTCATTGATCATTTGAAGTTCTTTGATATCGTCCTTTGATCGCACTCTTATATTTCTATCTTCCGCTGATCGTTTGATGTGGATCTTTCCATCTCTGCTCCAAACATATTTATATCCTTTTTCGGTTGCTTCTTGTTTAATTTCCCAGAACAGCTTCTTAAATTCCCTTGATTGATTTTCAACTAGGTATATTTTTTCATCATTATTAATTTGCAGGATATCTCTGTTGGTAAGTCGACTCTTCCTTTTTTGTAGTATTGCGTCTCGTTGATTTTTATTCTTCATTTTTATTATGATGTTTCCATTCCCTGTTTTGTTTCTGTTATCTGGTAGTCTGTATATGGAGTCTACATCTGTTGAAGTGATATGTGCGACGTCCAGCTTGGAGGTAATAGTGTCAAAGATTATGTTCAGGTTTTCTTGGGGTAGTTTTTCAAGGCCAATTATTTCAATGTTGTTGCTTCGTGACTGCTGTTCCAAATCGAGTATTCTGTTTTCCAGTGATTCTATCCTTTTTTCTTTTTCTTCGCTTTTTTGCTCTAGTTCGTTCACCTTCTCTTTGTAGAGGTTGAGTTCCTCAGTGATGTTTGTAAATGAGAGGGTGAGATTTTCTATTTTATTGTTAATTTCAGACATCATATCTAGTCTTTCATTTATTTGATTCAGTATGTTCTTGAAGTCTATGTTTTCAATAGATGATGTAGAGTCAGATCTCGACCTGGTCTTCAATCGGCAACCAATGCAACGCCAATCAATTTTTTTCTGGTTAGACATCCCTCTGTAGGTAGATTCTCTCAATCCGGAACAATCGAAGTGTAATTGTTGGTTACAGCCGTTACATGTAACTACATCTCCATCAGGGGGTATTTGATCTTCACACTTAGCACACTGTTTCATGTTTATCTGTGTATTGTATCACTTTACTGATGATTGTATCTTATATCGAATTTCCTCAGTCCACACTCAACACACACTAGCCCAGGCAAAAATTAACAGTTCATGAGTTTTTTGTAGTGTTATCTATATGATTATTGATTTGGAAAAACAATAGGCTACAGTCTATTCTTACTGCTCCTACCTTGGAGGTTATGGTTGATGCTGCACTTTCACAGTTGCAATAAAGTTTATGTAGTGGAATTCGGTATTGCTTTGATGCTTTACTTGTTCTTCCGATGATAATAATTTTGTAAAACACTTTTCACACACTTTACGTTTATATTTTGTATCTTTATAACTTATAATTACAGAGCCGATCTGAAGTTGTTTGAATATATCCAGTGTGCCAACTTAATAATAATAATAATAATAATTTATTTATTTCTTATTTATTTCAACAAAGCACACAACAAACAGAAATTATAAAATGCAACACAACGTTTGTCAAGTGACTTTGTCCTTTGTCAGTGCAGCAGAACAGCAGGAAGCCTTGGTATGCAGCACGGGGGTGGATGTCAATAAAAATTAATTTTCGGGCAGTGCCCTCAATTGTCTTCTGAAATCAGCAGCAACCTCAAAAAAGTCTATGAATGGTGACAGTTGGTTGGCGACTTCTGTACACCGCTGAACAGGTGAGGTAGCACTCTTAGTTGAAGGCCGGAAGGGTCGATGCCACCTAAAAGCGTGAGCTGGAACAACAACTCCCACATTCCTTGGCGAATAACCATGTTCTCCATGGAGTGACTTGTAAAAGAACTTTGCATCATTTTTAGTTCTTCTCCACTGTAGTGTCTCTAGTTTTGCTTCTTTGCACATTTCATGGTAGTGCCATCCTTCCAAATTTGGAGAGAACCTATTTACCAGGGTTCTAATAAATTTTTGCTGCACAGCCTCAATACTCCGGATTGAGGTCACTCGTTCCCTCTGCCATATGACTGAAGAATACTCTAGAATACTCCTGACCAGAGTACAGTAAAGTAGTCTCAGAGTGAGTTGTGACTTGAATTCTCTAGTGATCCAATTCATCATACCAAGTTGCCTCCTGGCCTTTCTTACCATTTTATCAATATGATCAGTGAAAAGGAGCTTTGAATCACAAGTAATGCCAAGGTCCACCATCAAGCTTTCTCTTTCAAGTTGTTTGTCATTAATCTTGTATTGGTGATATACTGGATTAGTTTTCCTAGTCATTGACATAACAACGGTTTTATCTATGTTTATGGGCATGCTATTGGACCTGGACCAAATACATACTCTGTCTAAGTCCTCTTGTAGAAGAATGGCATCTAGAGGAGTCTGGACCCTCCTGAAAATCTTCAGATCATCTGCATATAGAAGTGCATGACACTGTAGGGTATCCACCACATCATTCATGAACAAGTTGAATAAAAGTGGCCCAAGGACTGAGCCCTGTGGAACACCTGAGGTAGCTACAAACTCCTGAGACTTATAACCATGCAGACGCACACAAAAGACTCTGTTGCTGAGATAGGAAAGGATCCATTGCACCAATCCCTCATCAAACCCATATTTGGGTAGTTTTCCAATTAAGATGTCATGTGGCATCTTGTCAAACGCTTTTTCAAAATCAAGGTAAACCACATCAACCTGACCACAACTCTCAACAACTGGACCAGCAACAGCTAGAAAACTAGATAGATTGGTGACAGTAGATCGACCTGATTGGAATCCATGCTGTGACTCAGTGATTGTGTGTTGCACCTTCCTATTTATGTATGAGAACATGATGATCTCCATCAATTTTGGAATTGGATCCAGAACAGAGATTGGTCGGAAGTTGGAGACATCCACTGATCTACCCTTTTTATATAATAAAATAATAATATATAATATATATATAATATATAATATTATATAATATAATATATATATATATATATATAATATATAATAATTAATAATAATAATAATAATAATAATAATAATAATAATAATAATAATAATAATAATAATAATAATAATAATAATAATAATAATAATATTAATAATAATAATAATAATAATAATAATAATAATAATAATAATAATTTTTTTTTGTTTTTTTTTTTTTTTTTGTTTTTTTTTTATATTAAGGCGTTTTGCCATTTGACATGTACATGAGCATGAACTATTGGCTAAAACCACCTCCAAACCTAGAGACCGCCTGGAACTGTTTATCACATTACTTCAGAACGGCCTCTCATTCCTTTAGCTTATTCAAGCTACCCTGCTGCAACAAGATCTCTCTTCTTTGTCTGTAGTATGGTGATTATATAGTTAGCCATCTTCACCCATTGCTGCTTGCCTTGGAGCATAACAGAAACAACGTTTTCTGGGGATAACCAACCCAGTTCTGCCTGCACTCTTTCTCTTAGTTCTTCCCACCTGCTACACAGAAAGAAGGTGTGTTCAACATCATCTCTACTTTTAGGACAGTAAAGACATTCAGGTGTATCTGCTTTGCCCAACTGATGGAGAAAAGATCGGAAATATCCATGACCAGTCAGGAACTGTGTCACAAAGTACCCCACTTCTCCATGAGGCCGGTTTACCCACTGCTTGACTCTGGGTATCAGCCTTGATGTCCAGTGTCCATGTGCTTCAAGAGTCCAGTCATTCTGCCATGCTTGGAAAGTTCTGTTCCTTTCAACTCTTGCAATATCTTCTTTCCTTTCTCCAGCTTTACATTTTTGATATATATTATATCGCTGCTGTGCTAGAAGGGTGATTGGGATGACCCCTGCAACCAGCATAACAGCAGGCTCTGACACAGTGCGATATGCTGATGCAACTCTCAGTGCTGCTCTTCTCTGGACCTGCAGAAGTCTTTTCCTATTGTACTCCCATCTGAGAGCAGGTGCCCACACCTCTGCTCCATAAAGCAAAACAGAGTTCACTGTTGACATCAACAATCGTCTTCTGCTGGCTCTTGGGCCTCCAACATTAGCCATTAGACCACTGAGAGCTGTGACAGCCTTTGCAGCTTTAGTGATTACCCCTGTTATATGCTCTGAGAAGCTCATTTTAGTGTCAATCATAAGTCCCAAATACTTTGCCCTTTGCTTTGACTCAACAGTCACACTGTTCATCTGAAAAGAGAGATGAGTGTTTACTCTTTTCTTTGTTAGGACCACAATCTCAGTCTTACTGAGGGCAAGAGACAACCCATGACATTCAAGCCAGGTTGATATTCTCCTCATTGCTTGATTTAGTTTAAGTTGAGCATGTTCAGAACTGCGAGATGCAATAAGCAGTGCAACATCATCTGCATACCCAACTAGTGTTGTCTCTTCTGGCATTTCCAGACGTAGCAGTCCATCATAGAAGATATTCCATAGATCAGGGCCAAGGATTGAACCCTGAGCCACCCCTGATGTGACATCAACACTGATCCACCCATTTGTAGTCTTATAAATAAGGGATCTATCTCTCAGGTAGGAGTCAATTAACCTCAGCAGGTACTTAGGTAACCTAAAAGTATTTTTCAGTTCCCAAAGCATGTCTCTCCACCTCACAGAATTAAATGCATTCTTGATGTCTAGTGTTACAAGCAGCACCATCCTTTTGGAGAAGTGGTTATAGCTTTCTGCCTCCTGCACTGCTTTGCACACCTCATGGACTGCATCAATTGTTGATCGCCCTAGTCTGAATCCAAACTGGTTAGGTGCTAATCCTCCTGCTTCCTCTAATGATTTATGGAGTCTTTTTCTAATCAATCTCTCCATGCCTTTCCCAGTTGTGTCCAGCATGCACAAAGGTCTAAATGAGGATGGCACACCTGATTCTCCTTTGGTCTTTGGGATCAATACCAGGCGAGCTTTCTTCCATCTAGGGCTGAAATGTCCAGTCTTCAGGCATGCATTATAAACATTCTGCAGCAGTCCAGGTATGTATTCATTCACTAGTCTCAGTACCTCTGCAGGCAAACCATCAGGTCCTGAGGCTTTCCCTTGTTTCATTGTTGATACTGCCCCCTGCACTTCATCTGGTGTGAATAAAGTGACTTCTGCCTCTTCACCAAAGTCCTCCTCTTCACGCACAGAATGTTGTGGGAATAATGTGCCAATCACTTGCCTTGCTCTACATTCATCTAGAGGAGTAGGAGGACGCATTGCTCCAAGCTGCTTAGTTACAAGTTTATAACCCAGCCCCCAAGGGTCTGTATCCACACTCTCTTTTACTCTTTGCCAGCAGCTAGCCTTACTCAAGTAAATGGTCTTACGAAGCTGCTTCCTTGCTGCTCTGTATTCAGCAGACTTTGTATTGGCATCAGGCCTATCTCTTGCTCTCTGAGCTATTCGCCGTAGCTTGAGGCAACTCTGACGCAGACCAGCTATTTCAGCTGTCCACCAATAAACAGGCTGCTTTTTCCTCCCAGGCCTTTTTTGAGGCATTGATGAGTCACATGCAGATGTGATTAGCTGCATTGTTGCATCAACTAGTTCTTCTGCTTCAATGGAGTTTTCAACTTCATAATCTTCAAGCATTTCAACTTCTGAGCTCAACCTCTGCCTGAATTTATCAAGGTCAATCCTACTGAGGTTATATCTCTTTGGCCCTTGAGAGTTATCCCTTTGCTCAATTGTGTGCTGTCCTATCTTGAATGTTATAAATTGATGATCACTTGCTGTATAGTCTTCAATTACCCTCCAGTTGTTGATAAATGCAGCAAGATCATCTGTTGCTAAGGAAATATCTGGAATCGTTTCTTGATATCCTGGACGTCTATATGTGCTTGTATTTCCTGTGTTCAATACTACCAATCCAGTCCTTGCTGCCATATCAAGTATGTACTTTCCCCTAGCATTGGTCTGAAACATACCCCATTCAACAGCCCTAGCATTGAAGTCCCCTGCCACAATTGTATTATTTGGATTGACCATCACTGCATCCTCTAGAGCATCAATGGCAATGTAGAAGCTGGCTGCTGGAATATTAGGAGTAAAATAGCAGCTATAGAACGTAACTTCTCCACAACTAATCCATACAAACCCATCACCAGCCCCATGTCTCTGAATTGTGAGTCCTGGGTTCAATACCCAGATTGCAGCTGTCCCCAACAAGTCTTTATACCAGAATGGATTATCATAATCTTTGTACTGCTCACTTATAAGAGCAATGTCCACCTCTTTCTCTTTTGCAAGCTGCTTGAGCAGATTATCTGCCAGCCAACTTCTGTGAATATTTGCCTGTAATATCTTCATTATACTACCTTATTATTTTGTCTCTTGGCCTCCTCCAATGCCTCCATGAAACATTTGCATCCTGCCCTACCAGCAACATGCACTATTTCCTGTCCCTCCATTCCATTCTGTTTACATAGAAAGCAAGATGGAGGATTGTTGCAATTCCTAAACTTATGTTCTTCACTACCACATTTGTAGCAGAATTTAGATCTGTCTGGCCCTTCACATCTTCTGGCCAGATGCCCAAATCCGGAGCACTTGAAACATCTTTTCACCTGGATCCTCAACCGTACTCTGCAGTTAACCCAGCCAATTTTTATCCTGGATTTCTTGACCAATGCTCTAGCCAATGTTCCTCTGAGCTGTACTATAGCTGCTCTCTGTTCCCTGCTATTTGCTTGTGTGATTATGACTTTGACTTCTCCTTCTTCCAATTCTAGTTCCCTCTTTAGTGCAGCAGTGACATCATCTTTTTCTATTGTAGAATCCAGGTCTCGTATCTCAACAACTGAATTTGACTCTAAGTTTTTAATTTCAATATCAGCCCCTAAAGTGGTTCTTAAAGCTGCAATGAATCCAGTTCTGTCATTGTTGCCTCTACAAAATTCAATCAAGACATCCCCTGCTTTGGTTTTCCTAATGCCTTTAATTTGAACTTTTGTCCCCTCAGGCTTCATACCTTTCTTGATTTGTTCAAGTATTTGGGCATAGCTTCTATCATTACTACTACTGATAAGAATTGCCTCTGGTCTTGACTGGTGTTTTTTCTGTGACCTTAAAAATCTTCCAGCACTATCTGCAACACTTTTTTCTTGCAACCTATCAGGCTTGGTGGCTTCTTTTTTCTTGTATTTCCCCTTCTTTTTTACTTCTTGCCAAAGTCCACCTGATTCCTGTGACTCATTCTGGAACACATTTCTCACAACAGACACCTGTGAATTTCTCTCTTTCTGACTTTCTGGCTTTTTGGCTCTACCTACTCCTGCTGTAGTCTCCATATCTCCCATTTTATCTGATTCCAAAGGAGTCACAACAACATCATTCTCTTCTGAATCTCTCTTTCGCTTCTTGGCCGCTCTGGAAGGAGAAGGAATTCGGTTTTGGGCTGCTTTCTCCTTTAGCCTATCAATTGCATTTTGGTGAACCTTCCTGCAATAATACAGCTTATCCACATTCTCCTCAATTATTACCAGACCATTTTTAACCACCATAGACATGTTTGGCTGCTTATTAGCAGCTTTGCGCATGTCCCCAAGAGTTTTCCTTATTGCACTCAGAACAGCCTGCTCAGTATTCTCAGCATCCTCAAGCTGTTTTATCAGGATACTCAGCTCTACTAATTCTTCTTCAGAGTATAGAGACCTTTGCTCTACTATGAATACATCCGATCCTACTTCCATTCTTTTTTGTGTGATCATAACCCTTGGTCACTTCTAATAGCTAATCTGATCATTCTTATTTATCTCAATCTCCATACCAACCAATATCATGATGTGTTAAAGAAACTCCAAATTTATTTAATCTTCACAAAAATTAATATTCTTTTTCAAATCCACTAAAATTCACCACCTTCATCCAAAACACAATCAAAACATCAATTAATTATGAAGACCGTTTTTCTAGTAATATGAATCTGTTTACTCAATTTCCGTAGCAACCATGCAATGTTACACCAAAATCCAAATTTATTTCCAATGTTCACAAAAATTAATAATATCTCCTTAATCTTGCCACTAACTTACAGTCATCTTCTTTATAAACACTTAATTTCTATCAAAACAGAACGAAAACATTAATTTTGAAGACTATTTATCCATTAATCTTGCTTGATACATTAACCTATATAATATTACCTTAGCAACCAATGATTTAGGCTATGGCAGAAATCCCAAAATAGTTTTCAATATTCAATCCTCAAATATTGATATTTTCTTGACAAGTTTCACACCAAAAGATCAATTATTTCTTCCCCTAGTCAATTTCAGTCATTTCAATACACTTTAACAATTTTTTTTAACTGAAAATCATTCACTTTTCTGGAGCCGAGGCCACTCACAACCAACCCAGTCAATAAAATAATAATAATAATAATAATAATAATAATAATAATAATAATAATAATAATAATAATAATAATAATAATAATAATAATGCTGCGGGTGGCAGCAATCATTCATCAGAAGTTAGCTAGGCTGCTTAAGCTCACAGGTGATGCTAGCCCATATTATAGCTATACACCCGAGAATGTCCTTGAGTCATGTGATCATCGGCTCTATTGGAATCGGACTATTCTAACAGACAAAACGGTCCCAAGTAATCGACCAGATATTACACTCACTGACAAAGTTGCTGAAAGAACATATCTGATTGATGTTGCAGTTCCAAATTCACATAATTTGGAGGCAACATGGATTTAGAAGAGTAATAAGTACCAGCCACTGGTTGAAGACATCAAACGGGTGTGGAAGCAGAAAGAGGTGCATGTGGTCCCTCTTGTTGTCTCAAGCACAGGGCTAATCCCCAGAAAATTGCATCACAGTCTAGCCCTGTTGAATCTGCCACCTGAAACCTACATCCAGCTGCAAAAGTCTGTCATCCTGAACACAACAACAATAGTTAGAGAGTTTTTAAATCTTCCTCCATTGTAGTCTTATTTCTCTGATAAATTTAAATGTTCTACATCTTGCAAAATTATGTCGATGTAAGAATATGAACCACTTTATTCTAAGTGTGAGATGAAAAACAAAAATAATAATAATAATAATAATAATAATAATAATAATAATAATAATAATAATAATAATAATAATAATAATAATAATAATAATAATAATAATAATAATAATAATCTTTCTTTCTTTCTTTCTTTATTTTTTATTATCTCACTTTTACATGACAAAATCAATGATATAAGTACAGTATACAGATACAAGCATAATTTATACATATATTGTGAGAATAGTATTAGAATAGTAAATTCAATCATCTGTATTCTGGTGGCTACCCTATGAAGCTAATTTTAGCTTTTATTAGGGGTTTATATCAAATTATTTTTTGTTTATTTTGTTTTTCTAGACTTATTTCAATTATTATACAACAGTATTGTTTTATGAGGTTCAGTTGTACTTATGGCTACAATTTTTGTAATTTTTTGCTGTTTGTATATTTTGTGTATATATTCCCTACCTATCAACATAATTATTGAGAAATATGCTAGTTGGTGTCTTATTGATTCGATATATAATAGCATTTGATTTCTCTTTTTGCATCGGCATATGTGTTGAGATTTCTTAGGTAGTTAGGGATGTTGTTGAGGATATGTGGTACAAAGTATTCTGGTACAGCTTTTCCCATCTCTGTGTAATATTCTGATGTTCTATATTGTGAGTGTCTTGTGTTGTATCTGTTTTCAATTATTTGTCGGTAACGGTTTTCAAAATAGTATCTTAGTAATATTATGTAGTTGTATAAGTTTCGGAAATGGAGTATTTGCAGGATATTTGTATCTAGACCATGGAAAAGGTTTCTTCTTATTTTGTTAATTAACTGTACAATTGGATTCAGAATATAATTTGGGGCATGACCATATACAGTTATTCCATGCCTTATTTGGGATTCAACCAAGCTAAAGTACACAATACGTTTTGTTTTTGTGGGTAGCAATTCTCTCAATTGATAACATCTATGTGCTATATATCTCAGTTTTTTTGCTAACATCTGGGAATGTGTGTACCATTTCATGTTTGAATCAAAATGCAGCCCCAAGTATTTAACTGAATCTGAATGTTTGATTTTTTTGCAATTACACTGATTAGGTATTGAAAAGCATTTGTAGTTGTGACTAATTATTCTATTGTTTGAATCGAGAATATTTATGTTTAATTTTGGGTTATTGAATACTATTATTTCAGTTTTTGTACTGTTAATATGAATATAGTTGTTGTGAAAATATTTTGTGATTGTATTTATGTCTTTCTGTATATTTTCGGCTGCGACTGATAAGTTTTTGTGTGTAAATAGGATGATGGTATCATCTGCATAGTTATAGACCTCTCCCTTAAAATTGCAGTTTTTCAGATCGCTAATGTATAAATTGAATAGCAAGGGTGATAATGGGGAACCTTGAATGACCCCAAATGATTGGGATTTTGGAGTACTATTACTGTTTCCAATTTTAACAATTGTTTCCCTGTCTGTAAAATAGTTCTTGAATAATTCCAAATCCATCCCACATACTCCCATCACATTCAATTTCTTTATTAGTATTTCATGTTGGATAGTATCGAATGCTTTGCTCAGGTCTAATAGTACTGCAAAGGTTAAGCTCCTCCGATCTATATTTTTATTAATCAAGTACGATACTCTCTCTAATAATTGGGTAGTGGATTTACCGGGAACAAAGCCATATTGGTTCTTATTCAGCAGATCATTCTGTATTGAGTATTTTAGTAGTTTATCATGAATTATGAATTCTAATATTTTCATTAATACTGAAATTGCACCTATAGGTCTGTAATTTTGAATGTCTTTTTTATGTCCATTTTTATAAATGGGTTTGAGTATTGTTGTTTTCATCATTGTTGGAATTTTCCCTGTTTTAATTATTGTGTTATATAGATGCAGGAGAATTTTTTTCAGGCTTTCAAAATGATCTTTTATATGTTTTGGTGTTATATTGTCAATACCAGGGGAAGCTGTAGTATTCAGGGTTTTTACTATAAGTTGTAATTCATTCATCTCAATTGCTTCCATTATTGTGCTTGTTGCATTTCTCATATCATGTCTATAAGTTCTAATCATTGGCACATGAAGTTCATTTTTTAATATGTTTTTATTCATTTCTTCTATTTTGGTTTTAAAGTGTTCATTAAAGTTATCACATAATTCTTTCATATCTTTTTCTCTTCTGACTTTAAAATTTTCCATTATCACTGATTTAATTGGTTTTTTTCTTACATTGAGAATCTCATTGACTGCATTCCATGTCTTCTTGGCATCTCCAATATGAGTGTTGATTTTATTGTAATAATATTTACGTTTTTCTCTACGTATTTCGTTTGTCAGATGGTTTCTGTGATTTGTATATTCATTTTTCAGGTAGTAATCATTCGGTTGCCTTTTTAGTCTGTTCCACAATTCATCCTTTTTTTTGATTTTGTTTTTAATATTCTCTGTAATCCATGGCTGGTTTTGTTTATCTCTCTTTTTGAAGATTGCTATTGTAGCTCTCTTGTATATGTTTTCAAATTTCTGAACTATTGACTCATATATTTTTGTTGAGTTGTTTGATGTTAGGTGATCATTCCAGTTCGTATTTTTAATCATATTTCCTACTAGTCTATCTGAGATTATCTCTATTTTTTCATCTACTTTCGTCTCTGTCCTGATATTATTTAATTTGAAACCCACCATGTAATGATCTGCTATTTTTGTTTTAATAATCATTGTTTCTATTTGGTTTGGGTTTATTCTGGTGTTTATATGGTCTATGCATGTTGATGTCATATGGTCAGCATATAGTTCTTCCCTGGTTGGTTCTTTTATTCCCGTTTGCAATCCAGCTGCATACAATATATTCAGATAACTTTGTGATTGCAGATTGATATTTTCCTCTAGGACATCAATATTTATATCTCCCATAATTATCAGATTCTTGCTATTTTTAACTAGCGCAGATTGCAGCCAATTTTCTATTTGGTTGTTAAATTGGTATATACTACTCGATGGTGGTCTGTAGAATACAGCAATCAAGTACTTTTTGTTATTCATGGATAATTCAAATATCAGTGATTCGCTAGCTGTGAAATCTTGAGGTATTACATTGATGTTCAACTCATTTTTATAGTATATCAGTATACCACCACCAGATCTTTGCTCTCTACTATAGCTTATGTGATTGAAGTTTGGGATATCATATGAATCTATCTCTTCCTCTTTCAAGCTAGTCTCGATCAGTATAAGTAATTTTACTCTATTTAGTGTTTTCCCTAAGGTTGCTATTAGTGTGTCCCAGTGTTTCTTTATGCTTCTAATATTTATCATGATGCATTCAAATGTATTTTCTTCTGTAATTGAATTTTTGAAATCGTGAATACTATTGAAAGTCTTTGTCTGTATTTGTTCTATTTCAAATAATCGATCCATACTTAATGATTGAGGAAATTATTTTATTTAATTTATGTAGTGAATTAATTATTTTAGGGTTTCAAGATTTTAATTCGCTTTTTTATATTATTTTGTTGGGCTTTTGTGTGTGTTGCTGTGAGCCCTATTTTATTAATAAATTTTAGTATTTTTCACATCATTTCTACTCTATTATTCAACATCATAGAAGGTGAAGGATTTATAAATTGTCCTTCCATTTTGATATGGATTGTCATTGAAAACTCGTATTATCTATAGGCCTAACGGTATTGATAAGATAGATTTAATCTCTGTTGAGCATTTATTGCGTTCCTGTACGTTGAGTTAGTTGGGATCATTAAGCTTTCTTGTTAACTTCTTCTTACTCATTCTTTATCATTGCATTTGTCTATAAAAGTTGCGTGCCTGTTGGTTATTACTTGATCTTGTTTGTTATATGTGATTTACTCATAATTTGTTGTCTGTTATAATTTCACAGTGAAGTGATGAAGTTTATCTGCTAATTATTACAAGTAACCTATTCATAAAGTGTGTCCTATTATACAATCTATCAAGTTTTCTGATACCTACAACAAATTATTTATTCAGTTTATTTTTAGAATTTTGTAGATTTAGGAGACCAGCGAAACAGTGCACACAACTTAATTGAATTTTTCAATGAGTTAGACGATGGAAAGAAAGACAAAAAATATTTTCGGATTTCGCAATAAAAGAGTCAATACCTATTCCTTACCTCTCACACTTTTCATTTTCATAGTGAATATTGTCTTTGTTCTATAGGCCTATGTATAAGTATTCTAACTTTATGTTTTCCAACTGATCACTAAATTTTTAACTTAATGTTCTGTGATATCATTCTTTGAACGCACTCGTATTTTATTATCCTCTGTTGATTTTTTAATATATATTTTTCCCTCTCTGCTCCATATATATCTGAATCCTTGTTGTATCGCCTCCTGTTTTATCTCCCAGAATAGTTTTTTGAACTCCCTCGATTGATTTTCGGCCAGGTAGATTTTTTCTTTGTTGTTTATACCCAGGATGTCTTCATTTGTGATTTGCGTTTTCCTTTTTTGTAGTATGATGTTTCGTTCCTTCTTGTTCTTCAATTTGACTATAATATTTGCGTTATCCGGTTTATTTTTCGTTACTGGTAGTCTGTAGATGGATTCTATGTCATTCGATGATATATTTGGTATGTTTAGTTTACTTGTGATTGTTTCAAATATATTATTAAGATTTTCATTCGTTAACTTCTTCACGCCAATGATTTCAATATTCCTTTCCAGAGAATGATTCTCCAATTCAAGAATTCTTTTTTCTAGTGACTCTATCCTTTTTTCTTTATCTTCATTAATTTTCTCTAGTTCATCCACTTTTTCTTTGTACTGTTTCATCTCCTCTGTGATGCCAGAGATGGATTTTGTTAGATTTTCTATTTTGTTGCTGATCTCTGGCATCATATCTAATCTATTATAAATCTGGTTAAGAATACCTTGTATATCCATGTTCTCGAATGAAGAGGTGGAATCACTCCTTGTTTTTGGCTTTAGCCTACATGTCGGGCAGCGCCAATCTGCTTTCTTCTGAGTTGACATACTCCTATATGTTGTTTCCCTCAGCCCCGAGCATTCAAAATGCATATGTTGATTACACTCGTTACAAGTCACTGTGTCCCCATCGGATGACAGGCTTTCTTCACATCTAGAACAATTTTTCATGTTGAAGTTTATAGTTCTCTCGGCTCACTACAAACACACTCAAGCCCAAACTGACGGTTTCAGTTGTTCATAAGTCAATAAAAATTTCAGGTTTACAGTTTTTATTTTAATTATTTTTCCAAATTCAGAATTTATTTTAATTTATTGCATTTGAAGAGTAAAGTAATTGTAGGAAAGTTCCGGTCTGCCCTACCTTTGAGGTTATACACTTTTTTCCGATTCAAGTTGAAACTATGCACAGTTCAGTCCGGTTTTTTGCGATCACACTCTATTAATCCCGTGGATTCTTCAGATAAATCGGTTTTAACACGCTTATTACTTTTATTTTAAATTATTTTCTCGAAATTGTAACAGTGAAGTGAAAAGATGTGTTCATATCCAGTGCCACCTATAATAATAATAATAATAATAATAATAATAATAATAATAATAGTAATAGTAATAGTAATAGTAATAGTAATAGTAATAGTAATAGTGATAGTAATAGTAATAGTAATAGTAATAGTAATAGTAATAGTAATAGTAATAGTAATAGTAATAGTAATAGTAATAGTAATAGTAATAGTAATAGTAATAGTAATAGTGATAGTAATAGTAATAGTAATAGTAATAGTAATAGTAATCTTTCTTTCTTTCTTTCTTTATTTTTTATTATCTCACTTTTACATGACAAAATCAATGATATAAGTACAGTATACAGATACAAGCATAATTTATACATATATTGTGAGAATAGTATTAGAATAGTAAATTCAATCATCTGTATTCTGGTGGCTACCCTATGAAGCTAATTTTAGCTTTTATTAGGGGTTTATATCAAATTATTTTTTGTTTATTTTGTTTTTCTAGACTTATTTCAATTATTATACAACAGTATTGTTTTATGAGGTTCAGTTGTACTTATGGCTACAATTTTTGTAATTTTTTGCTGTTTGTATATTTTGTGTATAAAATGTTGGGGATTGAGCAATGAGGTGTAGAATATAGAATTTTCAAATGAGGCTGTAAGACATAGGATATAAATGGAGGACCTGCGGTAAGAGGGGTAGGAAATGAGGTTGTAATAAAATAAAAAGGTATAGTTGAGTAATACCTTGTTAATGTTCCTATCACCATATGAGAAGTCGTTTCTGTAGACGCCGATGCGTGTGCACACGTTGATGAGATGAGTCACTGATGATAATGCGTAGCACTCGAGGTATTCGTATGCACTGAGGAGTGAGGTCGGTGAGGATGAATGAAGAATTATTTTAGAATAAATAGGATGGAACTAATTTCACGGCCGATATAAGATACTGGAGGTTTTGAATTAAAGAACACGAAAAATAAAGTGGTAGTTGCGGTTATATGCAAATGAGGCTTCAATAAACCGAATATTGAGGTTTTACAAAATAATAAATTAATAAGTAATTATTGCGGTTGTAACGAACACTATTAATTGAGGTTAGAACGACGATTTGTTCATAGCGATGCGGTTTCAACAAGAATGGGATTGGGAGTTACCATTCAAACTGCCAGTACAACTCGAGCATGCGCAGTGGCCAATAAAACTGGTTGCCATGGCAATAAAAGTAACAGCTACATGGTTTGTGGTGGTAACACAAAAATGAAAGCTCTGTTGAGCAGAGATAAAACATAAACTAACTTAGACTACACTAAATACGAAACATAGCGGGGGCCTTGAATCCACCTGGATTCAACAAGAATGATAAAAAAAAATAATAAAGTTCACAACTAGTGAATAAAGTTCATAACACTAATTACAAGGGTGCCAAGCTTGGCTATAAATTATTTGGAGTTTGCGGGTAGCGGAAACACCTTGTGGGATGGACGTGTCAAGGTTCCGTGGTGAGTCTTCAAATGCACCACACGGACAATTCCATCTTGTCCTGGAGAGACACCAGTAATGCATGCTAATGGCCAGGTAAGTGGTGGAGTTGGTTGATGGACCAAGACAAGGTCACCAATGTGGAGATTATCAACAGCCTTATTCCATTTGGCTTTCTGTTGAAGGGTATGGATATATTCCAAATGCCATCTCTTCCAAATGTGCTGGTGGAATGCTTCAATCAATTTCCAATGTTTGAGGCGATTGAGGTTGACATTTTGTATGTCTTCTTCAGGAACTGCCACCAAAGGAGATCCAATCAAGAAGTGACCTGGTGTGAGTGCTGAGACATCATTAGGATCATTTGATAGAGGTGTGAGAGGTCTTGAATTAGATATTGCCTCTATTTGAGTGACCAGTGTCGTGAATTCAACAAGTGTTAATGTGTGTTCTCCAATGACACGTCGGAGATGGTGCTTGATGCTCTTGATTGCTGCTTCCCAAAGGCCACCCTGATGTGGAGCTGCAGGTGGGTTGAAGTGGAAAGTAATGCCTTGTGTAGCAGCAAATTCAGAGAGTAGGAGTTGCTTTGACTTGGAAAGTGCTTGGAAGGTATTGTTAGCACCAACAAAATTAGTCCCACAGTCAGAGTAGAGGTTTTTGCAGAGGCCACGGCGAGAAACAAATCTTTTCAAGGCAGCAATGAAGGCCTCAGAAGACAAGTCTGTTACCACTTCAATGTGGATTGCTTTGGTGACCATGCATACGAAAGCACATATGTAGGCCTTTGTGAGTGATGTGGATCTGAGGTTGTGCACCTTGATATTGAATGGGCCAGCATAATCAATCCCAGTATTGAGGAAAGGGCGAGAAGGTGTCACACGAGCCTGAGGTAGATGCCCCATGGGTGGAATGTTGTGGCGAGGTTTGTGTCGAAAGCAAACATTGCACTTAAAAATTCGAGAGCGGATGATACTACGTGCAGAGAGTATCCAAACATGTTGTGAAAGAAGAGATTGTGTTAGTTGAGCTCCAGAATGCAAATATTGTCGGTGGTAGGAGTCAATCATGAGGTTGACCACATGATGTTGCTTTGGAAGGATGATAGGATGTTGAACATCTTGAGGTATATGACAATGCTTGAGACGTCCTCCAACTCGCAGGAGACCGTCATCATCAAGATACGGAGAGAGGCGGCAAAGTGAGTTTGATACAGTGGAGGTTTTGTCAATTTTCAGCTTGGCAATGTCTTCTCGAAAGGCTGAGTCTTGAACTTGTTTGAAGATTATACATTTGGCAGTAGCCAATTCTCGGGTGGAGAGAGGGCCAATCTTCTTTGGTGGGTGTCGAGTATTGAAGACAAAGCGGAGGATGTAGGCCATAACACGCTGAAGTTTACTGAAGTGAGAAAATTTTTGTAGGAGATCCCATTCAAGAGGTGCAGTAGCAACGAGAGTGATGGGTGACAGAGGTTTGCTCTCATCAGTATCAGCAAGTTCCACTGGAGTGAATGCAGATGTAGGCCAGAGGTTGGAAGGCTTCTGTAGCCAGGATGGACCTGTCCACCACAAGTTGTGAGCGGGTAGTTCAGCTGGAAGTATACCACGTGAAGCACAGTCTGCAGGGTTTTGTTCACCAGAAATGTGTCTCCAGCTATCAGTTGGTACCAATTCTTGGGTTTGAGCAACCCGGTTTGCTATGAAAGTTTTAAGACGATGCGGAGGAGTCTGTAACCAAGTCAAGGCCACAGTAGAGTCACACCATAATGTGATAGAAGAAAACTCCAGTTTTTTGTGAAAGGTTGAGATCACATATGAGGTCAGTTGAGCAAGCAAGTGAGCAGCACACAGTTCTAGACGTGGTAGAGTGAGTTTTTTCAGAGGGGCCACTCTGGTTTTGGAGATGAGTAACTGGACAGTGGGGGAAGTATCAGTTTGTGATGTCCTGAGATATATCACTGCGGCAAATCCACGTTCAGAAGCATCTGCAAAACCATGAAGTTCAATGAGGCTTGAGTGCAAGAACTGTAGAGCTCGTGGTATGGAGATATCTTGAAGTGTGGCTGATGTGTCAACAAAGCTTTGCCACATTGCAAGCAGTTCAGGAGGTAGAGGTTGGTCCCAATTTAGGCCCTTTGTCCAAAGAAGTTGCATGAAGCATTTAGCCCACAGAACCACTGGTGAGAGGAATCCACAAGGGTCATAGATCTTGGCTATCACACTTAGTACTTTACGCTTAGTGGTAGCATCATGAGGTAGATTGAGGTTGTAGGCAAAACAATCATTTGCTGCTGACCATTGGATACCAAGGATTTTGAAATGAGGTTGTTGATCATCCTGAAGAAATACCGGTTTCTCAAGGTGACCATCAGGAAGGCTGGAAAGAAGTGCATTAGAATTTGAAGTCCATTTACGTAATTCAAATTCACCACATTTGAGTAGAGAGATAAGTTGTTGTTGCAGTCTTAAAGCCTCTTCTTCGGAGTTGGCACCAGCAATGACATCATCAACAAAGGTTTGAGAACGCAGAAGTTCAGCTGCTTCTGGGTAGGAATTGCCTTCTTCAGTGGCAAGTTGATGAAGAGTTCTTATAGCAAGATATGGAGAACAGCTCATGCCATATGTTACTGTGGTCAATTTGAAGACAGATGCAGGCTGAGTAGCATCAGTACGCCATAAAATCAATTGATAGCACTGGTCATCAGGGTGAACTTTGATTTGCCTATACATTTGACGTATATCACAAGAAAAGACAATCTTGTGCAAGCGGAATACCAGCAACAAATCACAAATATTGGTCTGCATTTTCCTTCCAGGGAGGAGAATCTGGTTCAAGGAAATACCAGTTGAGGTTTTTGCACTAGCATCGAATACAGTGCGTAGACGAGTAGTGCTGCTAGCTTCTTTGAGGACACCATGATGTGGTAGAAAATAATGAGGAGTAGATAGATCAGTGGTGCTATTCAGTTCCATATGACCTAATGTCAAATATTCTGACATGAAATCAGTATACAAAGACTGAAAATGAGGTTGCGCCTTGAATTTCCTTTCTATAGAATTTAATCTTTGTTCAGCATTGGCTTTAGACTGACCCAAAGTGGGGTGGTTAGCCTTGAATGGCAGTCTGACACAAAATCGTCCAGATTCATCACGTGAATAGGTTGAGAGGAAATGTTCATCACACAATTTTTCTTCTTCAGATTTTTCAGATGCCATTGGAGGCTCTTCTTGTTCCCAAAAGCGTTGGAGAGAGTTATGCAAATCCAAATTGTTGATAGCCAAGAGGGTGGCTGATGCTTGCAGAGTGATGGAAGAATCAGCTTTAGGCTTGCATGGAGTCTCACCCATGACCATAAAACCAAGATGAGTCCCAATTAAACTCGGCAGGCCAGGACCAAGATGATGAACAATCTGGTTGAGCAGAAGAGGAAAAACAGAGCCACCAAGAAGAATGTCGATGCCTCCAGCTAGATTAAATGTAGGGTCAGCCAGAATATATGGTCGAACCTTTTCCAATACCTATGGATCAATTTCCATGCGAGGTATATCAACACAAATTTTATCAATAATCAAGAACTCTTGATTAAGTGAAATCACTTTTCCACTCAGAGTTTCAATAGAAAGAGAGGTGAGGCCCTTAGAACGTATGGGGGCTTGAGAAAATCCAACAACACTGTGGTTGCTCTTAGTGCGAGATGCACTTAATACTTGTGCAGCATGTTCATTGATGAAACATGACTGACTACCAGAATCTGCGAGGGCGCGGAAAACATAACTTTTTCCATGAGGAGAGGTAATTTTAACGAGTAGCGTTCCCAATAGCACTGTAGACATTGATGAACGATGAGAGGGTTGATTATTCTCAGTAGTGGTCAGTACTACTGAAGGAGGTGTCATGTTGACTTGAGGTTGACCCACAGAAACTGCACGGCTGCTGGGTTGGAGAGGTGTCATATTGGCAGTTGAGTGGTTATTTTCAAAGTGCAACAAAGTATGGTGCCTTTTATGACATGTGAAACAGTTTGATTTCGATTTACACTTGTCAAGAGTATGATTTCCTAAACAAGAAACATGCTATCCAGTGTGCCAACTTTAATAATAATAATAATAATAATAATAATAATAATAATAATAATAATAATAATAATAATAATAATAATAATAACAACAATAATAATAATAATAATAATAATAATAATAATAATAATAATAATAATAATAATAATAATAATAATAATAATAATAATAATAATAATAATAATAATAATAATAATAATAATAATAATAATAATAATAATAATAATAATAATAATAATAATAATAATAATAATAATAAATATTAATAATAATAATAATAAATATTAATAATAATAATAATAATAATAATAATAATAATAATAATAATAATAATAATAATAATAATAATAATAATAATAATAATAATAATAATAATAATTTTTTAATTTCTTTTATTAAGGCGTTTTGCCATTTGACATGTACATGAGCATGAACTATTGGCTGAAACCACCTCCAAACCTAGAGACCGCCTGGAACTGTTTATCACATTACCTCAGAACGGCCTCTCATTCCTTTAGCTTATTCAAGCTACCCTGCTGCATCAAGATCTCTCTTCTTTGTCTGTAGTATGGTGATTATATAGTTAGCCATCTTCACCCATTGCTGCTTGCCTTGGAGCATAACAGAAACAACGTTTTCTGGGGATAACCAACCCAGTTCTGCCTGCACTCTTTCTCTTAGTTCTTCCCACCTGCTACACAGAAAGAAGGTGTGTTCAACATCATCTCTACTTTTAGGACAGTAAAGACATTCAGGTGTATCTGCTTTGCCCAACTGATGGAGAAAAGATCGGAAATATCCATGACCAGTCAGGAACTGTGTCACAAAGTACCCCACTTCTCCATGAGGCCGGTTTACCCACTGCTTTACTCTGGGTATCAGCCTTGATGTCCAGTGTCCACGTGCTTCAAGAGTCCAGTCGTTCTGCCATGCTTGGAAAGTTCTGTTCCTTTCAACTCTTGCAATATCTTCTTTCCTTTCTCCAGCTTTACATTTTTGATATATATTATATCGCTCCTGTGCTAGAAGGGTGATTGGGATGACCCCTGCAACCAGCATAATAGCAGGCTCTGACACAGTGCGATATGCTGATGCAACTCTCAGTGCTGCTCTTCTCTGGACCTGCAGAAGTCTTTTCCTATTGTACTCCCATCTGAGAGCAGGTGCCCACACCTCTGCTCCATAAAGCAAAACAGAGTTCACTGTTGACATCAACAATCGTCTTCTGCTGGCTCTTGGGCCTCCAACATTAGCCATTAGACCACTGAGAGCTGTGACAGCCTTTGCAGCTTTAGTGATTACCCCTGTTATATGCTCTGAGAAGCTCATTTTAGTGTCAATCATAAGTCCCAAATACTTTGCCCTTTGCTTTGACTCAACAGTCACACTGTTCATCTGAAAAGAGAGATGAGTGTTTACTCTTTTCTTTGTTAGGACCACAATCTCAGTCTTACTGAGGGCAAGAGACAACCCATGACATTCAAGCCAGGTTGATATTCTCCTCATTGCTTGATTTAGTTTAAGTTGAGCATGTTCAGAACTGCGAGATGCAATAAGCAGTGCAACATCATCTGCATACCCAACTAGTGTTGTCTCTTCTGGCATTTCCAGACGTAGCAGTCCATCATAGAAGATATTCCATAGATCAGGGCCAAGGATTGAACCCTGAGCCACCCCTGATGTGACATCAACACTGATCCACCCATTTGTAGTCTTATAAATGAGGGATCTATCTCTCAGGTAGGAGTCAATTAACCTCAGCAGGTACTTAGGTAACCTAAAAGTATTTTTCAGTTCCCAAAGCATATCTCTCCACCTCACAGAATTAAATGCATTCTTGATGTCTAGTGTTACAAGCAGCACCATCCTTTTGGAGAAGTGGTTATAGCTTTCTGCCTCTTGCACTGCTTTGCACACCTCATGGACTGCATCAATTGTTGATCGCCCTAGTCTGAATCCAAACTGGTTAGGTGCTAATCCTCCTGCTTCCTCTAATGATTTATGGAGTCTTTTTCTAATCAATCTCTCCATGCCTTTCCCAGTTGTGTCCAGCATGCACAAAGGTCTAAATGAGGATGGCACACCTGATTCTCCTTTGGTCTTTGGGATCAATACCAGGCGAGCTTTCTTCCATCTAGGGCTGAAATGTCCAGTCTTCAGGCATGCATTATAAACATTCTGCAGCAGTCCAGGTATGTATTCATTCACTAGTCTCAGTACCTCTGCAGGCAAACCATCAGGTCCTGAGGCTTTCCCTTGCTTCATTGTTGATACTGCCCCCTGCACTTCATCTGGTGTAAATAAAGTGACTTCTGCCTCTTCACCAAAGTCCTCCTCTTCACGCACAGAATGTTGTGGGAATAATATGCCAATCACTTGCCTTGCTCTACATTCATCTAGAGGAGTAGGAGGACACATTGCTCCAAGCTGCTTAGTTACAAGTTTATAACCCAGCCCCCAAGGGTCTGTATCCACACTCTCTTTTACTCTTTGCCAGCAGCTAGCCTTACTCAAGTAAATGGTCTTACGAAGCTGCTTCCTTGCTGCTCTGTATTCAGCAGACTTTGTATTGGCATCAGGCCTATCTCTTGCTCTCTGAGCTATTCGCCGTAGCTTGAGGCAACTCTGACGCAGACCAGCTATTTCAGCTGTCCACCAATAAACAGGCTGCTTTTTCCTCCCGGGCCTTTTTTGAGGCATTGATGAGTCACATGCAGATGTGATTAGCTGCATTGTTGCATCAACTAGTTCTTCTGCTTCAATGGAGTTTTCAACTTCATAATCTTCAAGCATTTCAACTTCTGAGCTCAACCTCTGCCTGAATTTATCAAGGTCAATCCTACTGAGGTTATATCTCTTTGGCCCTTGAGAGTTATCCCTTTGCTCAATTGTGTGCTGTCCTATCTTGAATGTTATAAATTGATGATCACTTGCTGTATAGTCTTCAATTACCCTCCAGTTGTTGATAAATGCAGCAAGATCATCTGTTGCTAAAGAAATATCTGGAATCGTTTCTTGATATCCTGGACGTCTATATGTGCTTGTATTTCCTGTGTTCAATACTACCAATCCAGTCCTTGCTGCCATATCAAGTATGTACTTTCCCATAGCATTGGTTTGAAACATACCCCATTCAACAGCCCTAGCATTGAAGTCCCCTGCCACAATTGTATTATTTGGATTGACCATCACTGCATCCTCTAGAGCGTCAATGGCAATGTAGAAGCTGGCTGCTGGAATATTAGGAGTAAAATAGCAGCTATAGAACGTAACTTCTCCACAACTAATCCATACAAACCCATCACCAGCCCCATGTCTCTGAATTGTGAGTCCTGGGTTCAATACCCAGATTGCAGCTGTCCCCAACAAGTCTTTATACCAGAATGCATTATCATAATCTTTGTACTGCTCACTTATAAGAGCAATGTCCACCTCTTTCTCTTTTGCAAGCTGCTTGAGCAGATTATCTGCCAGCCAACTTCTGTGAATATTTGCCTGTAATATCTTCATTATACTACCTTATTATTTTGTCTCTTGGCCTCCTCCAATGCCTCCATGAAACATTTGCATCCTGCCCTACCAGCAACATGCACTATTTCCTGTCCCTCCATTCCATTCTGTTTACATAGAAAGCAAGATGGAGGATTGTTGCAATTCCTAAACTTATGTTCTTCACTACCACATTTGTAGCAGAGTTTAGATCTGTCTGGCCCTTCACATCTTCTGGCCAGATGCCCAAATCCGGAGCACTTGAAACATCTTTTCACCTGGATCCTCAAATGTACTCTGCAGTTAACCCAGCCAATTTTTATCCTTGATTTCTTGACCAATGCTCTAGCCAATGTTCCTCTGAGCTGTACTATAGCTGCTCTCTGTTCCCTGCTATTTGCTTGTGTGATTATGACTTTGACTTCTCCTTCTTCCAATTCTAGTTCCCTCTTTAGTGCAGCAATGACATCATCTTTTTCTATTGTAGAATCCAGGTCTCGTATCTCAACAACTGAATTTGACTCTAAGTTTTTAATTTTAATATCAGCCCCTAAAGTGGTTCTTAAAGCTGCAATGAATCCAGTTCTGTCATTGTTGCCTCTACAAAATTCAATCAAGACATCCCCTGCTTTGGTTTTCCTAATGCCTTTAATTTGAACTTTTGTCCCCTCAGGCTTCATACCTTTCTTGATTTGATCAAGTATTTGGGCATAGCTTCTATCATTACTACTACTGATAAGAATTGCCTCTGGTTTTGACTGGTGTTTTTTCTGTGACCTTAAAAATCTTCCAGCACTATCTGCAACACTTTTTTCTTGCAACCTATCAGGCTTGGTGGCTTCTTTTTTCTTGTATTTCCCCTTCTTTTTTACTTCTTGCCAAAGTCCACCTGATTCCTGTGACTCATTCTGGAACACATTTCTCACAACAGACACCTGTGAATTTCTCTCTTTCTGACTTTCTGGCTTTTTGGCTCTACCTACTCCTGCTGTAGTCTCCATATCTCCCATTTTATCTGATTCCAAAGGAGTCACAACAACACCATTCTCTTCTGAATCTCTCTTTCGCTTCTTGGCCGCTCTGGAAGAAGAAGGAATTCGGTTTTGGGCTGCTTTCTCCTTTAGCCTATCAATTGCATTTTGGTGAACCTTCCTGCAATAATACAGCTTATCCACATTCTCCTCAATTATTACCAGACCATTTTTAACCACCATAGACATGTTTGGCTGCTTATTAGCAGCTTTGCGCATGTCCCCAAGAGTTTTCCTTATTGCACTCAGAACAGCCTGCTCAGTATTCTCAGCATCCTCAAGCTGTGTCATCAGGATACTCAGCTCTACTAATTCTTCTTCAGAGTATAGAGACCTTTGCTCTACTATTAACACATCCGATCCTACTTCCATTCTTTTTTGTGTGATCATAACCCTTGGTCACTTCTAATAGCTAATCTGATCATTATTATTTATCTCAATCTCCATACCAGCCAATATCATGATGTGTTAAAGAAACTCCAAATTTATTTAATCTTCACAAAAATTAATATTCTTTTTCAAAACCACTAAAATTCACCACCTTCATCCAAAACACAATCAAAACATCAATTAATTAATAAGACCGTTTTTCTAGTAATATGAATCTGTTTACTCAATTTCCGTAGCAACCATGCAATGTTACACCAAAATCCAAATTTATTTCCAATGTTCACAAAAATTAATAATATCTCCTTAATCTTGCCACTAACTTACAGTCATCTTCTTTATAAACACTTAATTTCTATCAAAACAGAACAAAAAATAATAATAATAATAATAATAATAATAATAATAATAATAATAATAATAATAATAATAATAATAATAATAATAATAATAATAATAATAATAATAATAATAATAATAATAATAATAATAATAATAATAATAATAATAATAATAATTATAATAATAATAATAATAATAATAATAATAATAATAATTATAATCTTTTCTTTACTTCTTTTATTTTTTATTATCTCACTTTTACATGACAAAATCAATGATATAAGTACAGTATACAGATACAAGCATAATTTATACATATATTGTGAGAATAGTATTAGAATAGTAAATTCAATCATCTGTATTCTGGTGGCTACCCTATGAAGCTAATTTTAGCTTTTATTAGGGGTTTATATCAAATTATTTTTTGTTTATTTTGTTTTTCTAGACTTATTTCAATTATTATACAACAGTATTGTTTTATGAGGTTCAGTTGTACTTATGGCTACAATTTTTGTAATTTTTTGCTGTTTGTATATTTTGTGTATATATTCCCTACCTATCAACATAATTATTGAGAAATATGCTAGTTGGTGTCTTATTGATTCGATATATAATAGCATTTGATTTCTCTTTTTGCATCGGCATATGTGTTGAGATTTCTTAGGTAGTTAGGGATGTTGTTGAGGATATGTGGTACAAAGTATTCTGGTACAGCTTTTCCCATCTCTGTGTAATATTCTGATGTTCTATATTGTGAGTGTCTTGTGTTGTATCTGTTTTCAATTATTTGTCGGTAACGGTTTTCAAAATAGTATCTTAGTAATATTATGTAGTTGTACAAGTTTCGGAAATGGAGTATTTGCAGGATATTTGTATCTAGACCATGGAAAAGGTTTCTACTTATTTTGTTAATTAACTGTACAATTGGATTCAGAATATAATTTGGGGCATGACCATATACAGTTATTCCATACCTTATTTGGGATTCAACCAAGCTAAAGTACACAATACGTTTTGTTTTTGTGGGTAGCAATTCTCTCAATTGATAACATCTATGTGCTATATATCTCAGTTTTTTTGCTAACATCTGGGAATGTGTGTACCATATCATGTTTGAATCAAAATGCAGCCCCAAGTATTTAACTGAATCTGAATGTTTGATTTTTTTGCAATTACACTGATTAGGTATTGAAAAGCATTTGTAGTTGTGACTAATTATTCTATTGTTTGAATCGAGAATATTTATGTTTAATTTTGGGTTATGGAATACTATTGTTTTAGTTTTTGTACTGTTAATATGAATATAGTTGTTGTGAAAATATTTTGTGATTGTATTTATGTCTTTCTGTATATTTTCGGCTGCGACTGATAAGTTTTTGTGTGTAAATAGGATGATGGTATCATCTGCATAGTTATAGACCTCTCCCTTAAAATTGCAGTTTTTCAGATCGCTAATGTATAAATTGAATAGCAAGGGTGATAATGGGGAACCTTGAATGACCCCGAATGATTGGGATTTTGGAGTACTATTACTGTTTCCAATTTTAACAATTGTTTCCCTGTCTGTAAAATAGTTCTTGAATAATTCCAAATCCATCCCACATACTCCCATCACATTCAATTTCTTTATTAGTATTTCATGTTGGATAGTATCGAATGCTTTGCTCAGGTCTAATAGTACTGCAAAGGTTAAGCTCCTCCGATCTATATTTTTATTAATCAAGTACGATACTCTCTCTAATAATTGGGTAGTGGATTTACCGGGAACAAAGCCATATTGGTTCTTATTCAGCAGATCATTCTGTATTGAGTATTTTAGTAGTTTATCATGAATTATGAATTCTAATATTTTCATTAATACTGAAATTGCACCTATAGGTCTGTAATTTTGAATGTCTTTTTTATGTCCATTTTTATAAATGGGTTTGAGTATTGTTGTTTTCATCATTGTTGGAATTTTCCCTGTTTTAATTATTGTGTTATATAGATGCAGGAGAATTTTTTTCAGGCTTTCAAAATGATCTTTTATATGTTTTGGTGTTATATTGTCAATACCAGGGGAAGCTGTAGTATTCAGGGTTTTTACTATAAGTTGTAATTCATTCATCTCAATTGCTTCCATTATTGTGCTTGTTGCATTTCTCATATCATGTCTATAAGTTCTAATCATTGGCACATGAAGTTCATTTTTTAATATGTTTTTATTCATTTCTTCTATTTTGGTTTTAAAGTGTTCATTAAAGTTATCACATAATTCTTTCATATCTTTTTCTCTTCTGACTTTAAAATTTTCCATTATCACTGATTTAATTGGTTTTTTTCTTACATTGAGAATCTCATTGACTGCATTCCATGTCTTCTTGGCATCTCCAATATGAGTGTTGATTTTATTGTAATAATATTTACGTTTTTCTCTACGTATTTCGTTTGTCAGATGGTTTCTGTGATTTGTATATTCATTTTTCAGGTAGTAATCATTCGGTTGCCTTTTTAGTCTGTTCCACAATTCATCCTTTTTTTTGATTTTGTTTTTAATATTCTCTGTAATCCATGGCTGGTTTTGTTTATCTCTCTTTTTGAAGATTGCTATTGTAGCTCTCTTGTATATGTTTTCAAATTTCTGAACTATTGACTCATATATTTTTGTTGAGTTGTTTGATGTTAGGTGATCATTCCAGTTCGTATTTTTAATCATATTTCCTACTAGTCTATCTGAGATTATCTCTATTTTTTCATCTACTTTCGTCTCTGTCCTGATATTATTTAATTTGAAACCCACCATGTAATGATCTGCTATTTTTGTTTTAATAATCATTGTTTCTATTTGGTTTGGGTTTATTCTGGTGTTTATATGGTCTATGCATGTTGATGTCATATGGTCAGCATATAGTTCTTCCCTGGTTGGTTCTTTTATTCCCGTTTGCAATCCAGCTGCATACAATATATTCAGATAACTTTGTGATTGCAGATTGATATTTTCCTCTAGGACATCAATATTTATATCTCCCATAATTATCAGATTCTTGCTATTTTTAACTAGCGCAGATTGCAGCCAATTTTCTATTTGGTTGTTAAATTGGTATATACTACTCGATGGTGGTCTGTAGAATACAGCAATCAAGTACTTTTTGTTATTCATGGATAATTCAAATATCAGTGATTCGCTAGCTGTGAAATCTTGAGGTATTACATTGATGTTCAACTCATTTTTATAGTATATCAGTATACCACCACCAGATCTTTGCTCTCTACTATAGCTTATGTGATTGAAGTTTGGGATATCATATGAATCTATCTCTTCCTCTTTCAAGCTAGTCTCGATCAGTATAAGTAATTTTACTCTATTTAGTGTTTTCCCTAAGGTTGCTATTAGTGTGTCCCAGTGTTTCTTTATGCTTCTAATATTTATCATGATGCATTCAAATGTATTTTCTTCTGTAATTGAATTTTTGAAATCGTGAATACTATTGAAAGTCTTTGTCTGTATTTGTTCTATTTCAAATAATCGATCCATACTTAATGATTGAGGAAATTATTTTATTTAATTTATGTAGTGAATTAATTATTTTAGGGTTTCAAGATTTTAATTCGCTTTTTTATATTGTTTTGTTGGGCTTTTGTGTGTGTTGCTGTGAGCCCTATTTTATTAATAAATTTTAGTATTTTTCACATCATTTCTACTCTATTATTCAACATCATAGAAGGTGAAGGATTTATAAATTGTCCTTCCATTTTGATATGGATTGTCATTGAAAACTCGTATTATCTATAGGCCGAACGGTATTGATAAGATAGATTTAATCTCTGTTGAGCATTTATTGCGTTCCTGTACGTTGAGTTAGTTGGGATCATTAAGCTTTCTTGTTAACTTCTTCTTACTCATTCTTTATCATTGCATTTGTTTATAAAAGTTGTGTGCCTGTTGGTTATTACTTGATCTTGTTTGTTATAATATGTGATTTACTCATAATTTGTTGTCTGTTATAATTTCACAGTGAAGTGATGAAGTTTATCTGCTAATTATTACAAGTAACCTATTCATAAAGTGTGTCCTATTATACAATCTATCAAGTTTTCTGATACCTACAACAAATTATTTATTCACTTTATTTTTAGAATTTTGTAGATTTAGAAGACCAGCGAAACAGTGCACACAACTTAATTGAATTTTTCAATGAGTTAGACGATGGAAAGAAAGACAAAAAATATTTTCGGATTTCACAATAAAAGAGTCAATACCTATTCCTTACCTCTCACACTTTTCATTTTCATAGTGAATATTGTCTTTGTTCTATAGGCCTATGTATAAGTATTCTAACTTTATGTTTTCCAACTGATCACTAAATTTTTAACTTAATGTTCTGTGATATCATTCTTTGAACGCACTCGTATTTTATTATCCTCTGTTGATTTTTTAATATATATTTTTCCCTCTCTGCTCCATATATATCTGAATCCTTGTTGTATCGCCTCCTGTTTTATCTCCCAGAATAGTTTTTTGAACTCCCTCGATTGATTTTCGGCCAGGTAGATTTTTTCTTTGTTGTTTATACCCAGGATGTCTTCATTTGTGATTTGCGTTTTCCTTTTTTGTAGTATGATGTTTCGTTCCTTCTTGTTCTTCAATTTGACTATAATATTTGCGTTATCCGGTTTATTTTTCGTTACTGGTAGTCTGTAGATGGATTCTATGTCATTCGATGATATATTTGGTATGTTTAGTTTACTTGTGATTGTTTCAAATATATTATTAAGATTTTCATTCGTTAACTTCTTCACGCCAATGATTTCAATATTCCTTTCCAGAGAATGATTCTCCAATTCAAGAATTCTTTTTTCTAGTGATTCTATCCTTTTTTCTTTATCTTCATTAATTTTCTCTAGTTCATCCACTTTTTCTTTGTACTGTTTCATCTCCTCTGTGATGCCAGAGATGGATTTTGTTAGATTTTCTATTTTGTTGCTGATCTCTGGCATCATATCTAATCTATTATAAATCTGGTTAAGAATACCTTGTATATCCATGTTCTCGAATGAAGAGGTGGAATCACTCCTTGTTTTTGGCTTTAGCCTACATGTCGGGCAGCGCCAATCTGCTTTCTTCTGAGTTGACATACTCCTATATGTTGTTTCCCTCAGCCCCGAGCATTCAAAATGCATATGTTGATTACACTCGTTACAAGTCACTGTGTCCCCATCGGATGACAGGCTTTCTTCACATCTAGAACAATTTTTCATGTTGAAGTTTATAGTTCTCTCGGCTCACTACAAACACACTCAAGCCCAAACTGACGGTTTCAGTTGTTCATAAGTCAATAAAATTTTCAGGTTTACAGTTTTTATTTTAATTATTTTTCCAAATTCAGAATTTATTTTAATTTATTGCATTTGAAGAGTAAAGTAATTGTAGGAAAGTTCCGGTCTGCCCTACCTTTGAGGTTATACACTTTTTTCCGATTCAAGTTGAAACTATGCACAGTTCAGTCCGGTTTTTTGCGATCACACTCTATTAATCCCGTGGATTCTTCAGATAAATCAGTTTTAACACGCTTATTACTTTTATTTTAAATTATTTTCTCGAAATTGTAACAGTGAAGTGAAAAGATGTGTTCATATCCAGTGCCACCTGAATAACAATAATAATAATAATAATAATAATAATAATAATAATAATAATAATAATAATAATAATAATAATAATAATAATAATAATAATAATAATAATAATTATAATAATAATAATAATAATAATAATAATAATAATAATAATAATAATAATAATAATAATAATAATAATAATAATTTATTTATTTATTTATTTCAACAAAGCACACAACAAACAGAAATTATAAAATGCAACACAACGTTTGTCAAGTGACTTTGTCCTTTGTCAGTGCAGCAGAACAGCAGGAAGCCTTGGTATGCAGCACGGGGGTGGATGTCAATAAAAATTAATTTTCGGGCAGTGCCCTCAATTGTCTTCTGAAATCAGCAGCAACCTCAAAAAAGTCTATGAATGGTGACAGTTGGTTGGCGACTTCTGTACACCGCTGAACAGGTGAGGTAGCACTCTTAGTTGAAGGCCGGAAGGGTCGATGCCACCTAAAAGCGTGAGCTGGAACAACAACTCCCACATTCCTTGGCGAATAACCATGTTCTCCATGGAGTGACTTGTAAAAGAACTTTGCATCATTTTTAGTTCTTCTCCACTGTAGTGTCTCTAGTTTTGCTTCTTTGCACATTTCATGGTAGTGCCATCCTTCCAAATTTGGAGAGAACCTATTTACCAGGGTTCTAATAAATTTTTGCTGCACAGCCTCAATACTCCGGATTGAGGTCACTCGTTCCCTCTGCCACATGACTGAAGAATACTCTAGAATACTCCTGACCAGAGTACAGTAAAGTAGTCTCAGAGTGAGTTGTGACTTGAATTCTCTAGTGATCCAATTCATCATACCAAGTTGCCTCCTGGCCTTTCTTACCATTTTATCAATATGATCAGTGAAAAGGAGCTTTGAATCACAAGTAATGCCAAGGTCCACCATCAAGCTTTCTCTTTCAAGTTGTTTGTCATTAATCTTGTATTGGTGATATACTGGATTAGTTTTCCTAGTCATTGACATAACAACGGTTTTATCTATATTTATGGGCATGCTATTGGACCTGGACCAAATACATACTCTGTCTAAGTCCTCTTGTAGAAGAATGGCATCTAGAGGAGTCTGGACCCTCCTGAAAATCTTCAGATCATCTGCATATAGAAGTGCATGACACTGTAGGGTATCCACCACATCATTCATGAACAAGTTGAATAAAAGTGGCCCAAGGACTGAGCCCTGTGGAACACCTGAGGTAGCTACAAACTCCTGAGACTTATAACCATGCAGACGCACACAAAAGACTCTGTTGCTGAGATAGGAAAGGATCCATTGCACCAATCCCTCATCAAACCCATATTTGGGTAGTTTTCCAATTAAGATGTCATGTGGCATTTTGTCAAACGCTTTTTCAAAATCAAGGTAAACCACATCAACCTGACCACGACTCTCAACAACTGGACCAGCAACAGCTAGAAAACTAGATAGATTGGTGACAGTAGATCGACCTGATTGGAATCCATGCTGTGACTCAGTGATTGTGTGTTGCACCTTCCTATTTATGTATGAGAACATGATGATCTCCATCAATTTTGGAATTGGATCCAGAACAGAGATTGGTCGGAAGTTGGAGACATCCACTGATCTACCCTTTTTCTGAATTGGAGTGACAGCTGCCCTCTTCCATGAAGTAGGGAAAGCTCTTTCAGAGAGACTAAGGTTAAAAATCTTGGCTAGAGTTGGTGCAATAAGTTCACCAATTCCTTTCAATATAAAAGAGGGGATGCCACTGAGACCCACTGCTGATCTGCCTTTTAGCAATTTTAAGGCTGCCATTGCATCATTGGTGTTTATTGTTGGTGTGCCAAAAACCGAAGTATTCTTATCACTCATGTCTGGCAGGCCTTGTTGGGGTAATCTGTTATTGGGATTCTGGTAGACTGAGGCAAAATACTCTCCAAAAATGTCACACATGAGCTCTGGGTCAGAAATGACCTGACCATTGACAACAACAGAGGAAGCACTCTTCGATTCTGCTCTTTTGCTATTCATGTATTTCCAGAAATTAGTTGGTTTTGATGTCAAGTCACTCTCAATTTTCTCAATCATTTTGTTCTTATCTTGAGTTATTTGTTGTTTTAAAGCTGTCCGCAACTCTGAGAACCGCTGATAATCCTCTGGGTGCTGAGTTCTTTTGAATTTTTTATGTGCTTTTTTCTTTCTTTTGAGAAGCATGATTAATGAGTGAGAAAACCAGTGTGGATATTTTAATTTTTTTGACTTTTTCTTGGGTATGCAGGTGTCCATTGCCCTCAAAATCTTGTCATTGAATGCCACAGCAGCAATGTTGGAGCTGGTTGCTAGATCAATTTCTTCCCATGAGGTTTGTCTGATAATGTTGTACAGCCTGAGATAGTTTCCTTTTCTGTAGTTGTAGACATCAATTTCACTTCTGTCTGGAGTAGAGACTTCACTGACCAGAACTGATAATGGCCTGTGGTATATGTCAGGGTTGATTAATGGATCATCAGCAAAGGAGGCAGTCACATTTTTAGCATTGGTTAGCACCAGGTCAAGAGCACGTCCATTGCTGTGTAGAACATTAAGCTGATCAAGGCGAAGGTAATCTGAAAATTGGAGTACTGCTTCTCCCTTTTGCCTTGCATAGTAGTGAGCATTGGGAATACCAGTTAGGTCCCTCCAGTTGATTGAGTCTGCATTGAAATCGCCTAGAATAATTACATCATCATCACTACCATGTAGTTTCTCCTCAAGATCATTCAGGTATGCAATCATAGTTGTGGGATGACAATTGGGTGGAAAGTAGTGATTGGATATCAAAAGGCGGTGGTCAGACATTTTTATTTCTACCCAAACTACTTCAGGATGCGATTCTAAATCAGGCCTTCTGCAAGCATGAAATTCGTTTTTGATGGCTATTAGTGAGCCTCCTCCTCTATCTTGCTGGAGTTGGTCATATTGTCTATCAGATCGAAAAACACTGTAGTTGTCAGGAAAGTAGTCTGTGCTGATATGAGATTCCTTTAGCCAGGTTTCTGTAATTGCTACAACATCAAAGTCGCTTGCTGCCACTGATGTTAATAACTCTGTTGATTTGGTCCTCAAACCACGAGTATTTTGATAATAAATACTGAGAGACTTCATCCTGTGGTGCTAGTACTCCTTCCCTCCAAAGGTGGATTCTGTGCACTGTCCTGAACAGGCAAGGTAGAGATGTTGGCAGTTTTATTTTGTCCACCATTCTTATGAAGTCTGTCCTTGAGTGAACCATAAAATGGAAGAATAACTACTCCTTCAGGCCAGACACTGGGACTTGATACATCCAAAAAACACTGAGCCCAAACTAGGACATGAAATGAACTATAGGAATCTGGAAATTTGGACTGAAGCTTAGTACAGGAGATAAAACTCAGTTCAACAGATTCTCTTAATAAATCTTCTATTTCTTGAGCTGTTGTTTGAGGGGCAAAGCGGCTCACAAACAGTGCTCTCGTCTTATTCATGGCACTCAAGGTTGTGTTTTTCCTGCACCCTAACTTGGCTCTGCTGGAGGGCTTCTTCATTCTACCCTCTGAACTCACTAACGTGGTGAGTTGATTGAGAGGAGTGGACCCATTGAGTTTGAGCTCTGTTCCTGATTTGGTGACAGACTCAATTTGCCTCCCAGTTTTTCTCTTCCTAGGCCTCCGAAGAACATTTGACCAGCTGAGCGCATCATCATTTGGACAAGTGTCACCATCCCTGCCCTTGTCCAGAGAAGGGGGTAGCATGTTAGGTATCTTCGGGTCCTGCTGTGAGGCATGCTCTGGGTAGAAAGAAATAAGTGGTGGACTGGTATTGTCAGCCCCCAAGTGATGATGACTGGACAGATCCCCAGAAGGTTTTTTTCCAGAAGGGTTACCAATTTTCAAAGATAATAGGATCCCTTTCAACTCGGCATTCTCTTTTCTAACAGATGAAATTTCGCTCTTTAATTCTGAAAGTGCTTTAGATAAATTGGAGATTTGAGCCTTATTTGATTTTTCCATAGTTTGAAATTTGCTGGTAAATAGCTGTGTAAGACCCTCCAGCATGCTCCTTATATCACAGGTGTTGGTGTGTGCACTGTTGAAATGTGTCAGACTAGAATTATTCTCATTATTAAGATCGTCATTAAAATCATTCACATCATGATCGTCATTAGAATTAATCTCATCATCATGATTGTCATTTTCGTTTAAAATTTCATGAGAATAATTGTGAGCTCCTTTGGATGGACGAATTGGAGTGTCGTCTCTATTAAAGGTCGGCTTAGATAAACAAGCTTGACATTTATAGCCTGAGTTAAGATACGTGCTCAGCTCAGCAGTCTTCAATTTTAAACATTTAACATGGTGTCTAGAGCTGCAATGATTGCATTGCAAAAGTTTCTGTCTTCCAAAAAAAGGGACATTGCATAAGTTACATTTGTCTTGGCTAGGAGCCATGGAGTTTAGGATATATAACTAATCAGATGTTAATTACAAAGATAAAAAAGAGACATGTAAATAACGGTATTGTGACCACACAGAGATCAAACAATAATATCACAGAAGTTTAACATGAAGAACATATAAAAATTATCACATTGTTCGGACTAGAAAGAGTAACAGTCGAAAGAATTAAATGAGCTGCGATTCTAAATCATATAAATTAATATCCAACTATTGCGGGGAGAAAATATAGATAGGATTAGTAGTGCCTAGAGAGCTGTCAAGGCAGGATAAAGGGAAGCTCATGGAAGAAGCAGGACGAATGAAAAGGAAATTTGAAAATGAAAGTTTGGACAGCAATAGTATTATTCGGTCACAAATAGTGTTTATAAAGAGAGGTTTGTCTATGAACAGCTGTGGACTGAGTCTATATCATGCCCAAATTGAAATATGACGTTACTTATCTGAGAAAATATGAGATAAGAGGTCCTGAAGCCGGCCGGTGAATGAAATCTAACCAACAAACCAGCCCTCTTACCAAAATTTCGATACCACACTCTTACAATTTACTATTTAAAACGATGATTAAAGCAGTTCAAAAACACACATGAATAAGGCCAGGCTTAGCTCTTCAAAATGCACCCGCACAAGTAACGAAATTACGTGTATTTCACTGTAAAACACAAGTCATTAACGGAGCATTACAGAAACGTCTTATCTGGCAGACGGCTCTGCCTAAACTCCTAATAATAATAATAATAATAATAATAATAATAATAATAATGCTGCGGGTGGCAGCAATCATTCATCAGAAGTTAGCTAGGCTGCTTAAGCTCACAGGTGATGCTAGCCCATATTATAGCTATACACCCGAGAATGTCCTTGAGTCATGTGATCATCGGCTCTATTGGAATCGGACTATTCTAACAGACAAAACGGTCCCAAGTAATCGACCAGATATTACACTCACTGACAAAGTTGCTGAAAGAACATATCTGATTGATGTTGCAGTTCCAAATTCACATAATTTGGAGGCAACATGGATTTAGAAGAGTAATAAGTACCAGCCACTGGTTGAAGACATCAAACGGGTGTGGAAGCAGAAAGAGGTGCATGTGGTCCCTCTTGTTGTCTCAAGCACAGGGCTAATCCCCAAAAAATTGCATCACAGTCTAGCCCTGTTGAATCTGCCACCTGAAACCTACATCCAGCTGCAAAAGTCTGTCATCCTGAACACAACAACAATAGTTAGAGAGTTTTTAAATCTT
The DNA here is from genome assembly GCA_948455865.1 of Conomelus anceps. Classification (NCBI taxonomy): domain Eukaryota; kingdom Metazoa; phylum Arthropoda; class Insecta; order Hemiptera; family Delphacidae; genus Conomelus; species Conomelus anceps. The sequence goes on from OX418216.1 coordinate 89,112,280, forward strand.
CCTCCATTGTAGTCTTATTTCTCTGATAAATTTAAATGTTCTACATCTTGCAAAATTATGTCGATGTAAGAATATGAACCACTTTATTCTAAGTGTGAGATGAAAAACAAAAATAATAATAATAATAATAATAATAATAATAGTAATAGTAATAGTAATAGTAATAGTAATAGTAATAGTAATAGTAATAGTAATAGTAATAGTAATAGTAATAGTAATAGTAATAGAATAGAATAGAATAGAAAAATCTTTTATTCATTCAAAATTATATAACCTTAAGCAAACCTGCAAGGCTGCTTGACAAGGTTCAATACAACAAATCAAATTTCTTTTTACAAAAAAAATTTATGAAAAATTATTTTTACAATATTTAGAATTTAACAATCAAATTAATACTGTTTTAAAATTACAATTGTTGGCTCAGCTCTCAATTACAAAATAAAATAATAACTTCAATCAACCTGAATTAATTATTTCTCTATTAAATGAAATTCTTTAGGAACAACTAAACTAAACATTATCTAACGTATAATGATTAAGCCAGACCTTTAAATTTCGTTTCAACAATTTCATATTTACAAACTTAGTGCAGCACTCAGGTAAATCATTAAATATTTTTGGAACAATATATGATAAATTATTCTTTGCAATATTAGTATGTGCAAATGGAACAATATATCTCTCATTTCTCAAGCCATAACGGCTTTCTTTAACAACTAAATACTTTTTACTAAAATAATTCTCCATTATTATTGTAAACAAAAATAAGCCTTTAATACTTAAAACATTACACCTGTTCAAGAGGTTTTCATATGGAATTCTTCTAGGTGAATCACTAATCAAACATAAAATTTTTTTCTGAACACAAGTTATTCTTCTCAAATAAACATCACTGGCATAACCCCACCCTTGTAAACCATATCTCATGATAGACTCACCCAAAGCTATATACATCATCCTCTTTACTTTACTAGGAATCAAATCTTTCACATAATGCATTTTGGCTAAAACCTGTTTCAACCTGTTACAAACATTTTTAATGTGTATATCCCATCGAAAATAATTGTCTACTGTTACACCAAGATACTTGTATGAAGAACAGTTTAAGATAAATTGACAATCCCTAGTACAAACATATATTTTTCTCTCTTGTAATTTGAAACATTCACAGCAATGGTACTTAATTTTTGGCTCTCTAATGCTACTCATATACGGTGTAGTTATATGTAACACCTTTGTTTTAACAACATTGATATTCAAAAAATTATTGTGAGACCATTTCGCAAGAGTATTTGTATCATGTTGTAGCCGTATTTCTGCTGTTTCTAAAGACTTATGAGCAGAAATTAGTAAGATATCATCTGCAAACATGAATATTTTACAATGCTTCAAATATTCAGGTAAATCATTTGTGTAAAGTAAAAATAATAGAGGCCCCAGGACTGACCTTGAGGCACTCCCACATTCGAAATCTTCTCTTGACTGAAATCATTACTAATTTTGACAATAAATTTTCTATTTGCAAGGTAACTCTCAAACAGTTTTAGTACTGGCCCATGTATACCTACATGAGACAACTTTTGTAATAGAATGTTATGATCTATAGTATCAAAAGCCTTTGAAAAATCTATAAAGAGACACAGGTTATGTACATTTGCCTCTAGTTTTTTTAAATATAAAAATGTAATTAATAAATTAATATACCCCACTATAATACTATGTGTTGGGGTTTTTCTACTTCAAATGTTTTCTATATTACTCAAGATATTAGTGTGTAAGTTTTAAAAGTGATTAATTACAATGCATTAAATAAAAGTGAAAAAGAAAATTAGTTGAAAAGTTTAAAATAAGTCATGAAAAAGAACGAAAAAAGTAGTTGCTCAACTATTTACAGTCTTACTAAGTTCTCACTAATGTCCACTCCAATGTCTATCAGCCATTGACTAAACTTCTTTTTAAAATGATATGTGTTAATTTCTTCTTTAATATTTGCAGGTATTATGTTGTAAATTTTCGGCCCTAGGTAAATGTAATTTCGTTGTCCAAAAGTTGTGTGCATCCTTGGTACTATTGAATTTGTGTTTCTTTGCCTTGTTTGGTGTATGTGATTTACCAGTCTTAATTCTTCGGTGTTTTTCTTCATTCTTGTGATGATAGCCTGGATGTAGAGTTGCCTCACACTGAGTACTTTACTGTCCTTGAAGAGAATGTTCGTGGGGAATTGATTCTCCTTGAAACCAATTATTTTTAGAATGCGTTTTTGAATTTTATAAAGTGGTTCAATATGGATGAAATGTGTAGCTCCCCAGACAATTATGACGTATCTTAGGATTGATTGGACTAATGAAAAGTAAACGGTTTTTATTGTATCATAGTTTAGGATTTTACGCAGTTGATAATATTTATATAGAAGTTTCCTAATCCTGGTTACAGGATTATTACAGACATTATTCTTCAAGTCTCCATTTATGAAATCTGAGAAATTTGATAACAATTTATTTGTACCTAGCCCTTTTATAAACCCATACTGAAACTCATTAATCACATTATGTTGCTGTAGGAAACTACTGATTCTTTTAGCCATATGTTTTTCAAAAACTTTTTCAAATATGGCAATAGGTCTAAAATTTTTTAAAATTGTATAGTCCCCACCTTTATGAATAGGACGGACAATAGAAACCTTCATACCATCAGGCAAGCATTGAGTCTTTATAACTTTATTTATAAGCAATTGCAAAAGCTGAACTATATCATTGCCCAAGAACAATAAATCCTTCAATCGTATATTATCAAAACCAGGTGATTTTTTCCTATCCATGCTCAACAATTCTCTACTCACAAACTCTGCCGACACTGGCGGTAAAAAGAAACTGCAATTCAAAGAAGAATTTGGTACATCTTCTAATGTAAATTTAAACCCACAAGGATGAATAATATCTTGCACAGTAGAATAAAAACATTCTGCAAACTCATTAGCTATTTCCTTTGTTTTTTTAAGGGGCATATGTTTCATAACTATACTTTCAATAGATTTATTCCTATTGGTTCCTAATAAACTATTAACAAAACCCCATACCTTTTTTATATTTCTCCTTTGGCCATCAAACTTACATTTATAATAGTTTTCTTTTTCTTTCTTTATTCTTAAGTTTAACCAATTTCTATGCCTTTTATATTCAACTCTGTGAGCATTTAACTTAGTTAGCTTCCATCTTTTGAAAAGCATATCTCGCTTATCTATAAGAGTCAACAATTCTCTATTCATCCATGGTTTTCTAAATTTAAAGACATTTCTTGAATCATGATAAAAATTATAAACATTCGTTGTACTGTTCAGATAAATTCCATTAAATATCTTAGTAACTTCATTATATATAACTGTTGGATAGTAATAGTAATAGTAATAGTAATAGTAATAGTAATAGTAACAGTAATAGTAATAATAATAATAATAATAATAATAATAATAATAATAATAATAATAATAATAATAATAATTCAATTCAATTCAATTTTCAATTTATTTTCCTCAAATTTTTACAAAACAAAGATTTTATCAGTCTTAAATAATTTTCCGAAGCTAATGAAAGCTTTTTGGAGATGTTTTTAACACTTATTATTTCTACTACATTGGTTCATATGACAATCATTATATTTTTGTAGGTTACACATAATATAACAATAACAATACAATAATAGTTTTTCTCCACAGACCAACAAAAGAGAACATCAACTCAACAATTCAAACGCCTCAATCAAATCTAATATCTACTTGTTCAACGATCACATTCCACTGACGGACCATAACCTCATTTTGTATTTTATAGAATGCTCATGTTTATTTTTTCGCTTGGGTTACGCTAATTTCTGATTATTTCACCTCCTTCCTCCTTATTACTTGTTTGAATTCCATTCATAAAAGAAAGAAGTTTATAGTCTCTTCATTTTTTATTTGTACCCTATTTCCACTTATTCATGTTTTAAAGTTATAATTATTTGTAGTAGTCATTATTCTAGCCTAGTGACTAACCTTATCATTAAAACTAGGTAGTTTTTTTCAAAAATCAAAGGTAAGTAAACAACAGCATTGACCTCCTAGGAGACTATCAAGGTAATGATTCAATAAAACTATTTATTCTGCTCTGAAATGCAATTTGAGTATCTTTTTTAAGTTGTTGAAAGTCCTCGTGTTTCTTATTTCTCTGGGCAATCTATTAAAAGTCTCTGGCACAAAGTATTCTGGAATTCCCTTTCCATAGTTATTGCTGAATCGTATCATTTCATATCTTTGAGTTGCTTCTCTAAAATTATATTGACCTATCCCAGTTACACAATATCGATTAAATTCATTCGAAAAACAATACCTGAGTGCCACCATATAATCTTTGAGTTGATCAAATCTCAAAATCTGTGAGCTGATATTTCCTTGGAATAATATTAATTTGATTTTTCTTACTAAGTTTTTAACTGGATTGAGGATATAATTCGGTGAATTTGAATACATAATCATTCCATATCTGAGCAATGATTCTACTAAACTAAAATAAATAATCTCTTTGACTTTAACTGTCAAAGCTGTATTAAATCGTGTGTATTGATATGCTTGAGCTCTCAACTTACGTACTAAGTGTTTGACATGATTTCCCCATTTCAAATCGGTGTCCATATGCAATCCGAGGTATTTCACAGTTCTGGATTGTTTAATTGGTGAACAGCTACACATATTTGGATCTCTGAGGCATTTATATCTATGACAGAAAATTTCCAGATTTCTATTCATTATACCCAGTCTTTGTTGTGGCACAGAAAAAATAATATATTGGTTTTTTTTTGTGTTAATAAAAATCTTGTTCTTTTGAAAATATTCTACAAGCTTATTTAAATCCTTTTGGAGTCTATTACACGAGATTGTTGGATCTTTATTTATGTCCATCACTGCGGTGTCATCTGCATAAAGATAAGGTGTGCTGATTAACTTTAATTCCTTTATATCGTGAATATAAATATTGTATAAAATTGGGCTGATCAAGCTTCCCTGAACTACACCTGAGAACTGTGTCAAATCTTTGCTCACAACATTTCCAATTTTTACTCTGACAGTTCTATCTTTAAAATAGTTTTGCATTAATGATTCTAATTTTCTATTTATTCCTATTTTCTGTAGTTTCTCCATTAGAATGTTGTAGTCTAGAGTGTCAAAAGCTCTTGTTAGATCCAGATAGACTACTGAGCCAAATTTGTTTTTATCTAGTGATTTATTCAACTTAAATACCATATCCTCAAGCAAATCTTGCGATGACTTGCCGCTTACATATCCATATTGAAAAGCAGGCAGTATATCGAAACATGCACAATACATTGTTAGAAAATTTCTTATATGGCATTCTAGTATCTTCATCAAATATGAAATTCCTCCAACTGGCCTATAGTTTGCCATCTTATTTTTATCTCCTGCTTTATAAATTGGCGTTATAATGGATGTTTTCATTAGTTTGGGAATATCTGATTTCTCTATTATTAAGTTGAGTAGTTTTAATATGATTCTCTTTAAAATATGTATATTTGCTTTTATATGTTTCGGTAAAATTCCATCAGCTCCAGGTCCTGTCTTATGATTTATTTGATTTACTATTTCAATTAGCTGTTCTTCTTCTATTCTATCTATGTCTATTGCATTCCTCTCCTCAGTTTCCCATTCGTTTATCTCTATTGCATTTCTTCCATTTATATGGTCTTGGTTGTTTGTTATTAAATCTCTAATACTATCTCTGAAATGTTTATTGAAGTCATCTGCTATTCCCTTAACTTCCACCTCATCTTTTAATTTGAAATTTTTCTTTAAAGAATCTAATACAGATTTACTTTGTTTATTATTCATAAGCACGTTGATGAGATTCCAAGTTTTTTTGACATTCTTAGATACTGATGAGAATCTATCGTGATAGTATTTATGCTTTGCTTTCCGTATTCTATCTGTGAGTTGGTTTCTGCATGAATTATAGTTATTTTTGTATTCTTCATTATCAGGATATTTTTTTAATAGGTTCCATAGCATTCTCTTCCTTTTAATCTCCTCCATTATTTCTTGATTTATCCAAGGATTGGTCTTATTGTTTTTATTACAGTGAGATATTTTTGCTTTATTATAAATTTTTTCAAATATTTTAGTTATTCTATTGTATATAGTTTCAGGGTCATCATATACAAGCAAAGTATCCCAATTAAAATCATGTATACCCTTTTTTACCAAGTAATCTGAGATGACAGTGTATGTTGCATTCTCTTTCTTATTATCAGCGTATTCTCTTTTAAACTTAATTCTAAAACCTACAAAAAAATGATCTGCCACTTTTTCACTTATCAATACCGAGCAAAAATCTTTCAAGGAGCAATTAGTGTTAACATGATCTATACATGAGGTCTTCAGTTCAGTTAGTCTCATTTCTTCCCTAGTGTTACTATGAATAGTTTCTATAAAACCATTTGTAGCTAATACATTTAAATATTGTTGTACACCATAATTATCTGGATTATTATAATCTATGTTCATATCACCCATTAGAATAACTTTCTTGTATTTCCCCACAATATCCATCCTGAGTTTGAAATCTAGATCATTCAGAAAATTATTTACACTTTGATTAGGAGGTCTATAGATTACAATAACTAGGATCTCTGCATTGTCTAACTTCATTTCGACCCCTATTGCTTCACAACACTCTATTTCTATATCTACTAATTTATGGGAAAATTCATCTCGTACAAATAAAGATATTCCACCACCTCTTCTGTTTTCCCTGCATTTATATAGATGGGAGAAACCTTGTATGGAGAACAAACCTGCTTGATACTCGCATAAATCAGTTTCTGTTACTGCTATCAAGTCTAGATCATTTATTATGTCATCAAGTATGACTGTTAAACTGTTCCAGTATTTGTTCAACGATTTGATATTCAAATGAAGTCCTTTCATACAATGAATATTCTGATTTTTTCTGAAAAATGTTCTACTCGATATGACACTATGATACATGTGAAAATAAGACTTATTTCTTCTTTCTATTTCTGGATAATCCATCTTTCATAAAACAGCTCAATGGAATTATGGTAATCAATCTATAAGAATGTAGTCTCTGCCTAATGATCAATAAATTTTGTAATAAATCCAAATGAATCTCTATTATGATTGTATTTAAGGAAAAAAAAAACTGTCTTACTATCTTTGTTTAATACTTTTTAATGCTACTTCAGGGATTGTATTGATTTATCATACAACTACTTAGTTATCTACAATTCATTTAATGTACATAAATTATTTATCTTTATTGTTTGCGCTTTCTCGTGCTTTTTCATCAAGATTGCTGAGTTTGTGATCCATAGAAACTGATATTTTTTTGCTAGCTTTACTTTTTTAGCTTCAAATAGTATCTTTTTAAAGTATGGGGTGAGAAATGGATTCACATATATTTGCCTATCTGGTACATAATTAGGCCTACATAACATTGATAACTTTGGTCTTACAGACTTGGCTTTTTTAATTATTTCTTCCTTTAAACTTTCATGTCTAAGCTCTACTATAATAATTGATCCTTTCTTACCTGTATTATCATTCTTTTTTATTCTATCCTTAACCACAAAATCACTACAATCCATCTTAACTTCTAAAACGTCAAACAGTTTAATAACTTGCTCTTCTACCCCTTGATTTATGTCCTCTGCCAGCCCTACAATAATAATAATAATAATTTTTTTTTTTTTAAGCTTTATTGAATGTAAATAACAGTACATGCAATTAATAAATAATATACAACAATTTAACAAAATTCAATATATAAATAGTAATTATGATAATAATTCTAGTGGTGGCAACCCCAGAAGCTAATTTTAGCTTGTATTGGGGTGATTTGTTAAGTTTTAAATTTAATTTAATCTAATTAATAATAATGATAATGATAATAATAATAATAATAATAATATTAATAGTAATAATAGTAATAATAATAATAATAATTCAATTCGTTGGATCCTCGGATATTCCATTGTATCGGTTTTGTAAATTCGTCCTTGGATACTTCTTTGTATCAGTCTATTCAGTTTATTTATAACGGTTCAATCTCTTAGTATGAACTCTTTTTTCATTTCACTTCTTGTATGAATAATGTAATCATTTATCTGGAAATGTGTATGTTAAACCTAATCTTACGTTATACTATGTCACAAAGAGAAAATGTAATATACTGATAGCAGTTTTATCTTTGATAATAACATTAATTATTATAAGAACTGTGGCTTCTTGATGATTGTTCAAAGAGCAGAGCTACCAGAAAATTGAATGAAGAAGATAGCGCTTTCAAGTCGTAAATCTTATCAGAACGTTGTGCATGAAGGGCGCTACCAGTGCACTGAGGTTGATTTTGAAGCGAGTATTGAGGATCGCATTACATGGTAATAATTCAGTTTGGACTCTAGAAGTTAGAAGTCTCAATAATCAGACAAATGCCTCTTGCAGTTGAGGCGAAAACAAGAAACGACCGAGTGCAAGATAGAATGCGATGAAGCCGCGAGCTGAGATCCCGACGAACATCTTATCAGCAGTCGTCTCTTTCTCCTTCTCCAGAACTCTTCAAGTCTCCTCATTCGAAACTTATCCTGCTCCTCTTTTCCAACCCTCTTGCCTATTACTCATCTGCAAATTAACACGCACGCACGCCCACAACTTCGACCCTGTTCATTAGGCTCTTATCTCTGGCCGAATCACGAAGACTTGAATACAAGACCAGTCGAGAAGAAGCCTGCGATCTCGGAGAGTGATTAACCCCCTCGATATTGCACTCTGCGGCTTGGATCATCTTTAGAAGCATTCTCTTTGTGAATAAGCTCTTCAGTATTGGATCCTCCAGTGATTTTTCTCTCCATTCTTTGCAACTTTCCTATTCATTACCCAACTCTGCCTAAAATATAAGACCTTTGCTTGTTACTTTTTGTATTGATTGTCATTTAATAGCCCACCTCACTCCTTGTTTTGCATAGTCCGCTCTGTAAAACGTAGCACAGTCTACTCTTGGCGTCTGTGAAGTCACTCATTGACGAAATCGGTATACACATGGAATGCTTCATAATCTTCCATCATAAAATCGTAGATATAGTATGCTATGTAGGATTTATGAAGCTGATCATTAAACTTAAGATATCAGTACATTTCACAAACTTATCACTACGTTTTAAAACTTAAATTGGGAGTTGTGTGAGTAGGAGATACGTGAATACGTGTTGATACGTATACGTAGGCACCTAGTGAATTCATTTCTACTGACTATCACAGGAATGGCAAAGAGTGAATGTTTTTAGCTGTTTTGACCACGATTTCCTGTTGATTGGTCCAATTTGATGGATTGGTTTTCCAATTTTGATTGATTCAATTTTTAAATTCTTGGTCAGCCTCCTTATGCCCTTCTTTATGAGGGAACGTATATTATATAAAAATAGCTCTGTATATGATAGATTTGTAGAAAATCGTAGGTTTTGGAAGATATTATTCTAATTATTGAAGGATACTGCAGATAGTTTCATTCTGTATAATATTGATAGCTCTTGCGATTCTGAAGTAATAATTTCATAAATCATTTTTGTATTGTCATGGTCCGATTTCTCATTGATTGATTTCAATAGAATTGCGGTTAATTCGTGAAATTATTCGAATAGGTAATTTATACAATAAATTATTATAAATTCAATCAATTATTATGCTTTGTGTATATTTGGAAAATATAACCTTCTAGAATTAAGTACAGACACACCGGATGTATCGGACGTATAAACCGATAGCCTATTGTAATAACAGAATTATAATATAGATAATTCGCCTATAACAATGGTTTATTTCGGGAAGTTTAGGTTTTTTATTTGATCAAGTTTCAGTGTTTTTTTAGGCGTAAGGTGTTGCGAGCCCCCAAAATGATAAGCGAAACAGTTTAAAAACAAATCAAGCTAATTTATACAATCTTAGCAGGTGAATCAAGCACAAATTATTCTTTGTGAAGAATTACACTTTTTTAAACGAGCGAAGCGAGTTCTTCCTTTCGATTTGAGGCTCGAGGCGTTGTGTGTTTGTATGTTCCACGATAACTTTCGAACGCCTTTATCAATCAACTTCAAATTTGAAACCCAGATTCTTGGTATCTTTAGACAGGTCAAGTTCGTTTGCCAATGAAATTGACCCTCTCCTTCATCCTTTTTGAGGCAAGTAAGTAAATTCGTATGGCTTTTCGTGGTGGGGAGACCCTTACGGGTCTTTTTGAGGCGAAACAAAAGGATTGGTACTCAGCCCTTCATTAATATATCTATATATTACTATTTATATAGAAAATAGTTGTTTTTGCCGTATGGAATTCGCAATAGATTTCAAAATATATTTTGAGTTACCAGCTGTAGGTGAATAAATGCGATCAGGCTTTTTACTACCTTCCCCTACGATAAGCTTCCCAAATGAGTTGTTTGCAAGCGAGTTTTCCAGCCCGTTGGGCTCACTAGTTTAAAACCGATCATTTCTATTATTATTTGAAACCTTACTGCAGAAACTTTAATTTCTTGCGATTGTGAAATAACGATTCAGTCAATTGAGTCATTCTGCACTGCATTGGTTTAATGATAATCATTGTGTAAAGAGCATGAACCTGGCTTTAGAAATGTAGTCTCAATAAAACATATTTTAAAACAGAAAAAGAACCGACTTCAGTGAAATGATAAAATACTCACGTACTAAAATGTTTAAAATAAAGTATTTACTTTAAACTGAAAAAATTTAAAATTTCATACAAGTAATCTTTTGAAGTCGGCGCCAAATATTTTATGATATGAAATTCTATCTAATATTAAAACTAACACTGTATTTTTTTGGTGGATGAAGCCCACATAGGTCTTAGACCTTTGCGTGGGTAATGAATTGGATGATGGAGATTGATGAGTTGGACCTACAGTTTTAGGTGGGTTCCGAACCACCAGGAAGTTATTCTATTTAATATCAAAACTAACACTGTATTTCAATTAAATATGTGCCCCTATAAACGCAATCGTAGAGTCAGCACAGGAACAAACTAAAGATTTTGGTAAAAACGATTTTCTAATAGTACTGGGTGGCTCAAACAATATAAATGAACCTAATCTAAAACATCTTCCTGAAATAAATGAAAAAATTAAAGAGATTGTGCCACTCAGCCAAAAAAATAATGTAATAATAAGTACAATTCCGTATAGGTTTGATAGGCCAGAGCTAAATGAAGCCATTAAGTCAACAAATAAATCAATTCATAATACAATCAACAGCCTAGAAAATAAAAATTCTAAGCAGTTGGGGATTTGGTTTCTAAATGAAAGGCTGAAAAAACAAAACTTCACTAATCATGGTCTACATCCAAATCAATCTGGCAAAGTAATATTTTGTAATAGGCTGGCAGAGCTGATTGAAAGTCGTTTGCAATCTACTGTCAATAATTCTCCTAAACAATCATCTAACGAACCTTTTTTAGTAAAGTGGCTCAAAACCGGGAAGGTAAATTAGTTTAAAATGATAAATTCATATCTTCAATTGTATTAAAAGACGTTAATCGATCAAAAAATCAGGATAGCATTAGTGGAAGGAACTCTTGTAGCAATCTGATAGGCTCTCAAGATTCTAAGAGATTAAGTAAATCTACTTCAATATGCAAAAGCAACGATAAAGTAATTAGGGATGATAGGGAAGTACCGGTACTCACTGTGTTCCATCAGAATATTCAATACATTCGTAACAAAATAGATAGAATCGAAGTATTTTCTAAAGAAGAGGCTCCTGATATAGCTATTTTCACAGAGCATGGTTTAAAAGAAGATGAATTGTCACAACTTAATATTCCAAACTATTCATTTAAAACGTCGTATTGCAGGACATCTCATCGAAGTGGGGGAATCTTCACTAAAAATGCTAAGAATATGCAAACATTCAATTTAGAATATGTCGAGAAAATTGCTGTGGGAATGGATTTAGAAGTTTCTGGGTTAAGAGTAAAAATCGACGATAATTTCGAAATAACGGTGTTAGGACTTATAGGTCACCAAATGGGGAATGGAACAATTTTTGTGAACTATTCAATAGGATTTTAGAGATTACTACTACTCGTTTTACAAACGTTATTGTAGCGGGAGATTTTAATACAGACTTTGCAACACAGAATAAAATGACAGAAGATTTAAGGGATATTATATACACGAATAACTTGGAAATAAAAGTTCATGAATATACCAGAGTCACAAGAACATCACAAACAATAATTGATTAAATCCTCACTAATATAGATTACTCTATAACAAGATTAGGCGGCTCGGAACTATCTGATCATGACTATCAAATCTTAGAGGTGGGGTTGCAAGGTCATAAATCAATTAAAAAGAGTAGAGTAATGAAAGAAATTAAACAATGTGAATTGGGGAATATCGATTGTTTGAAGCAGAATCTGCTACAAGAAAACTGGAGAAGGGTTTACAATAGCAATAGTTTGAATAACAAATATGATAGTTTCATTAATATTTTAAGGTTTCATATTACTATGAGTTGTCCAGTTAAAAAAGTCCCTGTAAAAAACAAATTAGACAAAATTGAAGAGTGGATAACTGATGATATCCTTGCAGAATGAAATATGGTTAAAGATGCATATGATGAATTCAAACTACCTAGAAATATGTTAAGTGAAGATAATTACAAAGCTCTAAAGAAAAACTATACGAAAGAAGTGAAAAAAGCGAAATGTAAGAAAACAGCTGAAATTTTGAATAATAGTGTGTACTTTAACACAGCAGTGTGGGATGTAATAAACAAAAATAGGCAAGTAGCTCATGTAGATGCTTATACTAATGTCCCCAGAATAATTAACGAAAATGACAAATATATTGATGATAGTGGAGGGGATTCAGAACGAATTAAAATTCAACCCAGTATCCCAAGACGAGTTGTCAAATATCATTGATAGTTTAAATAATAATAAAACTGTAGGAATGGATAAGGTATCCAGTAAAATTCTAAAAGAATGTAAAGATCAATTGTTAGACCCTTTGATTCATCTGATCAATCTTTCATTAGAACAAGGTGTTTTTCCAGATAATTTAAAAGAGGGGAAGATCTTGCCAATCTTCAAAAGTGGTGATAGAGAAAAGGTAGAAAACTATGGGCCCATTAGTATTTTAAATGTAATAAGTAAAATTTTTGAAAGAGTAGTTCTAAATAGGTTACTTCTGCACCTTCAAGAAGCTGACTTTATCTGTGATGAACAGCATGGCCACCAGAAAGGGAGATCAACAAAGACAGCCATAGTTTCTCTAGTTGAAAAACTAATAGATATAATAGATTCAGGTGATAAAGCTACTGCAATCTTCTTAGATCTGTCAAATGCATTTGATTGTGTTAATCATAGAACTTTATTGGAAATCCTGCAAAATGTAGGTGTAAATGGGGTTGAACTGAAATGGTTTGAATCATATCTTATTGGGAGAAAACAATGTGTAGAACTAACTACAGTAGTTGGTAATAGTATAGTAAAGAATAAATCTAATAAATTAGAGGTGCATGCTGGAGTGCCTCAGGGGTCAATACTAGGTCCATTGCTTTTTTGTTATATGTCAACCGTTTACCTAAAGAATTAATTAGTGGTAGAGCCCTCTTATTTGCTGATGATACATCACTCATTTTCAGCAATTCCACTCTAGATAATTTAGAAATAAGTGCCCATATAGGTGTGCAGTCCATTGTCCAATTTCTAAATCAGTTGAAATTAACTATAAATAGTAGAAAATGCCAATACCTTCAACTCAAAAACAAACATAATTTAAATTAAGATAGGGCTATAAACGTGTTTGTAAACGATAATCAATTATACAAGGAAGAAAAAATTGCATTTTTAGGAGTTATGTTGAATAGACGATTGACCTGGACTCCATACATTGAGAAAATATGTTGTAAAATTTCATCTGGGGTATTTGTCCTGCGACAGCTCGCTAGATTGAATGACAAAAAGTTACTTTTTACAGCTTACCATGGGCTCTTACTGTCACATATTAGGTATGCTATCTTAGTATGGGGTAATTCATCAAAACAAAATCTTGATAGGGTGTTTAAGATCCAAAAGAAAGCGGTTAGGTGTATAGAAAGAGTAAATAGATTAGATTCATGTAGGCCGTTGTTCAAGAGACTTGGTCTCCTAACTGTACCCTGCTTATATGTGTATGAAGCTACTTTATATGTAAAAACGAATGATATTAATCAAAATCTTGATGTACATGATTATAATACAAGAAGCCGAGGAGATTATCACTTGGTGAGTCACAATAGTAGCTTATTCAAACAAAAACCTAGTTATATTGGTAGGAAATTCTACAAAAAGCTACCGCAGTTTTTGAAGAGTCTTGAAAATATAGAAATATTTAAAAAACAATTGAAGAAATATTTAGTTGATAAAGCTTTTTATAGTGTACAAGAGTTCCTTTCAAATCAAAATTAAGCCTCACCTAAACTAATTTAAGTAATTATGTTATCTAGTGTATAATATTGTTGATCTGACTTGTCTTATACTCCTTAACTGGAGTCTCCAAGACGTAATCTACAAAAAAAAACTAAATAACCTTTATTCCTATGACTCGATAACATTAACTAAATTATTTACAATTTTCATATGAACAGATGGACAGAAATATTATATTCTTCTTATTCTCGATTCAAATTAAGTTCACGTGATTGGTCAAAACAGGACATTACAGGCTTGTTTCACATTGTACCAGCTTTGGGTAACCGATGTCGTTTACCCGGCGTAATTGCATTGCATCATATGATTTCGAAAACCGTCTAGATGTGAAGCGCTCCATATGATACAATGATCAGTCTGGTAAACGACACAGGTTATCCGATTGGCGGATATGTGTGGAACTATCCTATTCATACTTGATTTAAATGAAGACATCGAAGAATGTTCCTTTTTGTTTAATATTGGGCTAAGTATTGGGATGATCCTTGCGATACTTGGATGGGACCACCGCTGAGGGATATTAATCGAAATCGGTTCAATATTGTTCGAATGATTGATGTACAAACATAAAAAAAAAAACAGGTCGAATATAGAACCTTGTTCGTTTTGGAAGTCGGTTAAAAATTGAAGTTGCGTTGAGTGTTAACGTATGGAAATCAGCTGCACGTGGCGACAGCGTAAACCTAATGATGGCGATATTGAGGTGGAAATGAAGCATACCTCTCCGCTCCGTCGAGTGGATCCACTTCCAAGAAGCTCTCAATATTAATCATGTTGTCGAGTTGCGTCTCTTGACGACATCGCAGATTCATTGGCAAAGTTGTCCATTAATTTTCAAGGATGTTGGTCCAACTTTCTGGCTCTTCACCTCACAAGCTCTGTCTCCTGCTCTTTAAAACAAATTTGCTCCTTCAGTTTTCCTCTATTTAATCCCTGCTTTTACCGTCTTCTTGCTTGTGCTCTGAAAATATCAGGAAAATTCGTAGATGTAATTGTATTGAGGGAAAATAATGTGTAGAAATTCTTCACATTGCATCGAGGATTATGATTCTCACTGTTCTAATTATAATAAAAAATAATTACGATGAAAAACAGATTTCCACTATAGGCTCTAGGTTTGTTTCGGCTAGTGTAAATCAAAAGACTATTTGGAAATCTGAAATCCTCACGCAAACGAGGAGTGAGTGCGATTACTTTCCTCACTGAGCTAGCAGAGTTGTATCTATGCCAAGCCCACCGAAACAAATACTGAAGCTCTATAATGTTTATCAGTACACTCCCACCTTTAAATGGGGTCTGGCTGCACAGGTGAGTGTGTATACTATCCAACACACCTCTGAGCTACTTCCTGCGTCCATGCCATCATTTGCCAGAGACGTTTGGTTCATTTGGTTCGTTTGGTTCATTTCGAATACAAGAAATTTAAAAAAATGTATTATAAAGGCTGATGCTTAGCCTAATATCATTGACTTTATTATTACAGTGCAAGTGTTGAAGTTTTCATTCTTGATTGCGTTAAAATCTTTTCTTAAATTATTATTTAAAATCGTCGCATCGAAAAAAGAGCAAATATTGAGGCATGATATTACGGTATGATAGGAGATCTGTTGAAAAAGGAAAACAGAACCTCTTATCAAGAACTGTCGATGTGAATTTTTGTGAATTGGGAGGAATAATGATGTTTAGCAGTTAGATGATTTATATGCCATCAGTACAACTGATAATAATGATTATTATTTTATGTAAATTCGTCGGGTCCTTGGATACTCCGTTGTATCAGCTTGTTAGTGTAATGTCTGTACTTCGCGTACCAAAACAAAAGTCATTGACTTGAACAATTGAATGTCAATCGAATTGATTATTGAAACACAATGACAATCAACTGATGTAAGAGCATTATGCTTCAAGTCTTTAGTTATTCCTGAAGTTCCTCGGGTTCAGTAGATATATCAAGTCAATTGGTTCCAAATATGTATCCTGGAAAAATTTTAGATTTCCAGTAACTGCACATTTTGATGAATGATAATGAAGACGATTCTCATGTTTATAACATATTCACCAACAAAGTGAAAGAAGAAGCGATTACAGGGCTCGAGACACTGTAATTTGTGACCGGCTCGGTGAACCCCGTAGTACAGACTACGGATGGTATGAGACGTGAAGGTTTTCCGAAGAAGATTGCAAGCGAAATGTGAGCTCATCTGACAAGCTTGATACAACTGGAATTTTCCATTTTTCCACTATTTTCTCTCACTCAGTGATTCTCTCTCTTGCACACTTCTACTCTAAACTCTCTCTCAATCACTCCGCTTCTATCTTCTTCCCGATTTCGTTTCCCTTCTATCCAATCCTTCTCTCCACCCAATTCCTTTGCTCGCCATGTATCTCGCTCTAAAAATCCCAATTTCCTCCAGAAGAAAAATGCTCCGGGCATATTTCCACACGAAGGGTTCTGTCTCCTTTCATTTACTTCCGTTCTCGTTCCCTCACAACTCCTTCACTCCTTCACTCCTCCATCATCACAACTCCTTCACTCTTTGCCGTAACTTTATCCCGCAACCCATTTTACCTTTCATTTTTCTCATGTCAGATGATGCACGAGGCAGCTAAAATTTTTCCATTAAGTATCTCTCTCTTACTTACTACTTTAATTTTCAAATGAATTTATGGATCTTAATGGCTTTATCGATTTCCATTTGAGGACTCATTCATTATTATGGATTTACTCACAGTGACAGCGTCAAGAATTCAGTTGACTTGTGACTAGCTATAGTAGTCATATTGCGGACAAATTAATATTGATTACTGAAAACATATACCGGTATAAAATTGACAATGCTTGAAAACTTCAACTGGAAATACAATGTGCTTTATAGAATATTTTTCCCCCTAACCAGAATGAATTATTAATAAATATTTTTTATCGGAATAAATCTAATTTCATACTCAGAAATAAAATAAAATGCTAAACTTTATCCTTCATTGTGCATCATCAATTTATTGAATATTGAACACAAAAATATTTAATAATTTTTATTATTACAATTGTTATTGATAAGAGTAAGCAACAGGAAATGATATTGGGAAAATCACAATAGATCTGATTTCTCTATATTTCAATTGAAATAAATATTCTATACCAGACTTGTAATAGTTGGATATGCTACTTCTTCTAAACCAAGAACTTAATATATCAACGTTTCAAGTCTACTGTGCGGTGGCTAGCTAAGAGAAAACTATATAAGTCCCGGGCTTGGTTTCCAACAAAGTCTGGAATTTCCTTGTATCCAAATAATTCCTCATGCGGAACCTCCACATTGATCTGGTTTCAACTGCAATGTAAGGAAGAACCGTTGTATTTGAACTCATCATTTGGATTGATCTATTTATCCTTCAACTATTCATTTCATTCAAAACGAATGTGGTGATTGGAAGTGATACAGCCACACTCAGTAGCGCACCCAGGAGGGAGAGCTTGGGTGAGACCTGATGTCTTTATCAAAATTTTGATATTTTTCAATCAAATTGACTGTATATTGCAATATCAGGTTAATTGGTGTTTACATTTATTATTAGCGCATTTTATTATCCCATACTTGTTGAAATAGAATAATGTTCATAACAATATCGTCTTCATAAAACTAGTTTTCATAACACTAGATTTTAAAGAGTTGTCTTTAGGGAATATTTCAACTTTGACGGCGTTGTTGTTCAAACGATAAGCTAATAGAATCGCTAATTTTTGAAAGAAGTGAATTTTAGGTGTAAAATATTGTTAGTAGGGGGGGGGGGGATCTTGCAAAAATCTCAGACCACCTTTATGTGAAGTTCTCCAAACAAAAAAATGTGGGTGCGCCCCTGGCCTAACTAATCATTCCTGAAAAGGCCTTCGTATTTTGAAAATGATTCCCTTCAAATAATGTACTTTTATGGACGCAACTATCTTCGTCCCCATGAAAGTGTGTATCCATCAATAGACAACCTTGAACACCTTCACCTCTGAACCAGCCTCATTCTCTTCAAAAAGTCGTGATAAGAAAATCTAAGGCGAGTTCAGAAAATCGGAGAAGTCCAAGTTCTCTTGAGTGAGAAATTGGAGTCCAGCTATTGATTCTGTCAAACAAATAAATATCATGAATCTTTCAATAGCTCACTTTGAAACTTCTAGGAGCCGATCTGTCTTTTCAAAGTTCGGACGGGAACAAAGATGAAATAAGAGATTTATTCCGCTGTCTAAAAGTATTTAACTTTATATTTGAAAAAACTCTTCTTCATTCCCTCACAAAAACTTTCTATTAGCTCTGCGATCTTCAACTCTCTTCAATGCTTCAGTATAAGAGAGAAGAATATGGGGTGTATCAACTTTTCTCTTAAGCGTCGTTCCTCATTTTCCAGATTCAGAATGAATCTATTTAAAGTCAAACCTTTTTCTCTGCAGGATCTGGAATCTAGAACCTTGGAACCATGATTTTGGAAATTGGAAATTGTAGTTGAGTTGACTTTTAAAATGTGATAAGAGCAATCAATCCTCTCTCGATTCCCGTTATCTTCGAAGTGGAATAAGTCATGAATTTTGATCTCCATTGCGATTACAAATTGAGTGATGTTAGACATAATAGTGCAGAG
Organism: Conomelus anceps; assembly: GCA_948455865.1. Lineage (NCBI taxonomy): Eukaryota > Metazoa > Arthropoda > Insecta > Hemiptera > Delphacidae > Conomelus > Conomelus anceps. The sequence goes on from OX418216.1 coordinate 89,131,452, forward strand.
TGCAGAGATTCCTTTACATGAATGAAAAATTATATTAAGATTATTGGCGTGAGAGGAAAACCTGAAAAAGATGATAATTGAGAATCTAGATAATTATATGTATAAGAATTTCAAAATGAATTTAATAATACAGGCTATTGATGTTTGAGTTTGAATAGTGTATAATAATTTTTTCATGTTGAAGCTTGCAATCGAAGGGATAACAAGAAAAAAGGCGATTCTCTCATAACCCGGCTTCATTCCGATTTAATATAATTTTTCGAAAAATTGGACCATTCTAAAAAACTTTCTTTATTTAATGAAATTATTAGATCTAAAGGAATTGATGAAGGTTGCTCTTCTAATAATATAAAATTTGAATAAATATGCAGTATATCAGAATTTTGAGGAAATCTCATTGGCGTCCTTCGGCTATTTTGGAAGATTTTACAATTTTATTCAATTGTTGAAGGTCAAGACACCGATTTAACTGATCGGTGTCTTTCAGAATAAGAGAGAATTAATAGCTCTCAGATCAGTGTCGTCTTTATTTTGCTGTTAACCATTTAGGTGCTGTAAAGCGTCGTAGTTGAGGTTGAGCTCGCCGAATAGGGCCACTCTGAGAGAGAAAGAGTGGCAGTACAGGAGCTTACGGTTGCCAATTGTCGGTCGGGCGGACGGGCGGTCGTACATAGAGAGTGGTCACGCGCGATTTGAATTGTCGCGGGTCTGACGGGCATGGAACAGAGGCAGACCGCAATCGTTGAGTGCGGATCCGATCACCCGGACGGCCGGGACGTGTCGTGTCGGTCCAACGACTCTCATTTGCCATGCAAATTCGAGTCCGGGGATGTCACCTACTCTTTACGGCTCTCATGTTGCTGCCAGTTTACACTCAAAAGTACATGTGTGTCACACACACGCACACACATACTGAATGTCAATCTACATTTTCGCTCCTCCCAAGTCGTTTCCAATCGAATGCTGAACTACTGAAGTTTCCAATGTCAATTTTATCATGGAATCCTATAAGAGAGCTCACACGGTTTTGTAAGGATGATGAAGTTTTATACGCCTTGTTTATATACGTATTATATTTTGGCTAACCCCGTATTTTGAACGTTCACAAAAACAAACTGAACTAATGTTGTGTCCATGTTTCCAAGTTGGATGACCTTAAAACAGCTCTGATTGTCTTTTTGTGGCTTGAGGTAAGCTATCATTGATTATTCACATTCTGACCTGACAATAAATTATTGACATATTACACACATCTTCATCTGAGCAAAAGCGTAGTACAGTATTCAAAAGAAGGGGGCACGGATTTACATTAAGTAAATTTGATCTGTCTCATTTCTAAAACTTTGCTGATGGTTGAGGTTCGCCAGAAGCTTCCCATTGGCTGAGGACTCACATAGCTTACGATAATAGTACTTTACAGATAAAATATTTTTAATCGATAATGTGGATAAAATAAATGTCGATAGATAAACTGGAAGATTTGGTTCGGAACCCACCTAAAACTGTAGGCCAAACTCATCAATCACCATCATCCAATTCAATGGCTCCGGACGGTCATCTGAAAACCAATAAAATGACATACGTGGGCTTCATCCTCCGAAAAAAATCATTGAAGAAGTTATCTAAGAGGATTGAAAATCCATGTTCTGCTCGTCAATGATTGGTGATGATGTAAAACATGTGGTTTAGCATAGTAGCTATTACAAGGGGGGTGGGGGGTGGGAATGTGGTTTCAGCATGGTGAACTTACTCCTAGAAAAAAACTCAGTCATCGATGTGCAGTCATACACTAAACTGAGAATCTGATCTTGTAAGGATAAACTGTAAGGTCAAGTGACGTGATATACCCCTGTATCAGTCCCTGGTGAGGAGTGTTCTTGAGTATGGATCTATTGTCTGGAGCCCCTACACGCATCAGGATATTCTAAGAATTGAACAAGTTCAGAATAAGCTACTTCGATTTCTATTTTATATGAAACTAGCTGGCCCAACGCGCGTTGCTGCATTCTCATAAAAATTCTCCTTGATTTTATTATTCGCCACCTCCCGCTGAGGTTACATTTAAAATTAGGAAAGAAGTTAGTCCTAGGGCTCTTCCAGCTGAACATAGAGGCTTCGTTGTTTTCTTAATCACCACCTCTGAATAAAGAAACATTTCAAATTTAAACCTCCTATGACTATAAGGGTAGAAGCTAGGTTTTTTATTTTATTATTCGCCACCTCCCGCTGAGGCTGCATTTCAAATTTCTAGCTGCATTGGTTAACAGATGTCAACAACCTGGCATAATTACATTTCATCATACCCAGTCGTATGTTTCCTACATATTGCAAGGCTCCAACTGCACGGTAGCCTACATGCAAAGTGCAAAGTCTTTTGCTGTTCAAAGACAGCGTAAATAACGCCACTAAGGGGCCTGCCATATGATTAAAAACTGTTGACTTATATCAGCTGTTCCTTTAAGCTGTTTGGCTGGCAAGTTCAGTAGGTTAGGTCTATAAAATGGTTTAATTAATAATAATTATTAGCTCCCCTATTGAAATTTATGGTCAGAAACCATCCCCAATATTCACACAACATATTCCCAAAGTTTCATGCCGATCTGTCAAGTAGTTTTGGAGTCTATAGGGAACACACATACATACATACATACATACATACATACATACAGACAGACATTCATTTTCATATATAGAGATTTAGAAGGGCTTGCCCCCTGTGGTTTCATTCTGAACGACTAAGGTCTCTGTTCCACATAGATTCTTTAAAGGTAAGGCATGACAGGTTTTCCCTGCTTTTCATTGTATCAATTTTGAATGGTGCTGTTCATTCGTCTTTCCTTCTCTCAAGGATTGGTTTTCAGGTGCCCAGCTTTAATGTCAGAAGAGTTAACAATTTCCATGTTCCAAGGTTGAGAACTCTACATAATTATTGCTCACCGCTCAATAGAGCCCTGAGGCTGTTCAATGATGTGTGTGAGGGTGTTGATGTGCATGGTTCTGTAAGTGGGGTGAGAAGGCGAATCGCTGACGTTTTGCCTCATTGAATGCGGTGACATTTCGTGAGAGTGGTCCAATGGCTGAATAACAATTTCAAGGATTAACAATAACCATCAAGGATTTCAATCCTGTACAATATACAATATTAATAGCTTTGGTTACCCTTTTTCTTCAACAACTTACATTCTTTTATTTTTACTTCTTACATGCAGCCTACTTTATTATATGATCTCTATCACTATTTTACATCAACCTATATTGTTTCTATCAACTTAATCTTTCTTACCTTTCGTTATGTTATTCTCATATTATTCTTACCTTACGTCTAATAATAATTATTGTTATTCTATAGTTATTTTATTATTTTTCTAGTGAATTTTGTTTTCTCAACTTTAATTATACATAATATTGTTTTGTGAATTTATTGCATGTTTTTAATTGTCATATATTGTATTTGATGAATTGCTTTGTTATCATTAGTGAAGACTGATTTGGGCGCAATGCCTGTAGCCTTCCTTGCTTTTTTGAAATAAATAAATAAAAAATAGCAGTGTTCGTGTGTGTTGACAGAACAGGCTCTGCAAATTTTGAAGAATTGAATATTAATTGACAATTAGTACTTTTGTTTTTATCATAAGTATTTATAATATCTTGATAATTTTCATTAATAATTTGTCTAGTATAATTTAAAGTACGGTATTTTAATGAAAAGTCAAATTCTGTTTTCGAGGTTAGGTTGTACCGGTATTGATAAATTTTCTTGAAATTAAATAGTCTGAAGTTGACAATTATAATAAATGAAGTAATTTTTCATTAAACATTTTACTTAACCCAATTCAAAACAATTCTTAGCTAGGAAAATAATTCCAAAGAAGTCATCTAAATCTACATGTTTAACTAAAACTCAGGTAACAACGCTATCTCAACTAATCAAACATCAGCTCTTAAAGCTACTGTAGATGTAGAAGAAAAGGTTGCTAAACTATTGCGTGATCACATCGAATTAAAAACAAAATTAGAATCATCACTAAAAAGTTGGTAGGCCTGGAGCCTACAGTGAAGCGTTTCGTGAATATGCTCTGTGGTTTTTAATCAATTGATATTAGTTTTTGAGAAGTTGTGGTGTATTTTTTTGAGACAGTGAGTTCGATTAAACACTGGTTAGTGATTCAATTTCGAAAAGTAGTGAGTATAAGCTTAAATATAAGAGATAAACTCAATTGTGTGTCTCAATGACGAGTTTGACCAATTAATCGAGTGAGAAAATACCTGTCTAACTAGAGAGATAAACCAAGTATGCAACCTGCTTTATTCAGAATAATATACCTTTTTTGAGGAATTTCCCTTAGAATTTCTCTTTCTCTAATTTGGCTGTAGTTGAATTCCGTTATCTGTACTGATAAATTCCAACAATGGGGTTCTTATCTGTGTGAAAAGTAGCCGAGAATATCGATAGATGGAAAAAAGTCGACAGTAGGCCTACTACATATAGCTATCGCACTTATTGAATAGGCCTACCAATAGTTATAGATATAATTATTATTGCAGTACTACTTTCAACCCACAAATTCACCGTATTTTTCCTTTCAATTCACTTAACCTCTTTTACATACCTTTGATCTCAGGAGCTACCTCATCTAAACCAAGGCCTTGAAAGCTCTCCTGGCGCTTCCTTCGTATCCTGTCTTATCTTTCCTCATTCATCATTTGAGATTTGGATTTTCACTTTAATGTAGAATGACGAGAACCCGGAATGAATGTGACAGGGCGAGTAGTCACATACATAAAAATTTAAATAGTATGAAGGATGATCTAATTAACCAAGAAGTAGCGGAATTGGCAGTGGTTGTTCATGGGATTCTATCAGTGATATGTGATAAGTATTCAAGTGAGGCAATAATCGATTTAGTACCTGAAATTACGTCACTTTTCAACAAATACGATGCGGCTATCAAGGTGAATAATGACTTACAAAAATATCTCAGTGATATGGCGGAGGAAAATCAGTTGCTGGTAGCTTCCTTGGAATTAGAAAAAAATAAAAGAAAACAAAATTTTGAAGAGTCCCTGCACTGTGAAGAATTAGCTAATGAAGAAATGGAATCACTTAAATCGGAAATAAAAATGTTGAAAACGAGTCAGCTTACTCTAAGACAGGAGATAGCCACGAAAAATGAAATTATTAGTCTACTAAGATCGGACTGTGAAAATTTCCCTCTCCTACCTCAACCACTTCCTGCGGTCGGCGATTTTGTTACACCCAAACAAACTGTCAAATCGAGAAGTTGCACTTTGAATCCACCAGTTCAAACTGATAATAGATTCGCAATATTCGAGGGAGGAGATTCACATTTCACGTTACCTGCCAGCAGAGTTGCTAAAAACAGAACGCAGGCACGCGGCTCTTCGACACCTCCTTCTCCAACACAGCGAACAACGACTACTAGAACTGCAACTTTTAATGTTCAGTTTTATGCTGATAGCCAAGGGAGGGACGTTTACAAATACTTTAAAGATGATAATCATACATTCTCAAGTATGATAAAACCTGGAGCTCGTTTCAGGGACGTGGTGAAGGAGTCTGGTCAAGTGAGCGCCAACGATATAAGTGTTTTTCTAGCCGGCACAAACGATATAGCGTGCAATGAAAGGAAAGAGCTACACTCCGCTCTTAGAAATAAACTCCGTGATCTGCAGAGCCGACGAGCGGGTGATGTACTGGTGTTCTCGGTGCCTCACAGGCACGACCTACCAAGCTGGTCTGTAATCAATAAGGAAATCCAGAGAGCAAACAAGGAGAACTTTATTCTTTGTAAAAAATTTAATAATGTTTCATTTGTTAATATTAACAACATAGGAAGAAGATTCCATACATCAAATGGACTTCATTTGAACTCTTTAGGGAAAAAGTTTGTGTGTGATAGAATTATAGAATTGGTGCACAAGCTAGCCAGCAATAAGGAACTGATACCTGACCCAATCCCCTTGGAGGACAATAATACCGATTATTTTTTAGGGCAAAGTCGGATGAGTTAGGAATGAACATGCTCAATAGTGATGGTATAAATTCATATAGTAATGGATGTCCTACTAGCACTAAAACAAACAGAAGTAAAACAATGAATGCAAAAAAATTAAATTTATTTTTCATAAACATTTGTTCCTTAAGATCCAAATTAAATCAGCTAGAGCTGGTCTTATCAGAAAATTCTACTGATGTATTATGCATTAATGAGCATTGGCTCAGTCATGATGAAATACTACTTTATGTTCCAAGTGGTTTCACCCTAGCTGCCTCGTATTGCAGGTCTCCCCCACTCACACATGGTGGCTCGTCTATATTAGTTAAAAACTCAATTAAATATAGTTCCTTGAATGTTGGTAAATTTTGCATAGATAAGGTTTTTGAAATATCAGCCATAAAACTTGTTCATAACAAAGGTATTATAATAAGTGTTTACAGGACACCGGACTCTAATATTCAGGATTTTCTTAGTAAACTAGAAGAAGTTTTAAATCATATTACTGAGAGATCCTTCTCTTTCATTGCGATTGCTGGAGACTTCAATCTTAACATTCTTGAACTGCATAGACCTGAGATCCAACAATTTTTAAATGTAATGAGATCTTTTAATTTATATAACGTGCACTCCCTACCAACAAGAGGAAGAGCAAGTCTGGACAATGTTTATACATGTGTTAAGTCAGAACGTATTGAGTGTAAGTTGTACGAACAGGACCTGATATCAGATCATGCAGGTATATTTGTTGATCTCTCAGTAGATATTGTCGATGATTGTAAAAGTAATAAAAGTGAAGCGGAAGTCCACAAAAGGCGTCTCATTACGACTAATAGATTAAATAACTTCAATAAATGTCTCTCAAATCTTAACTGGTCATACATATGCAATCTCTGTGATACTAATTCTGTGATATCTAGGTTTATGAATGTTTTAACATTTTACTTTGATATCCATTGTCCTGTAATTAATCATAAGTGGAGGTCTAAATCTAGTCAGAAATCTAATCAGAAGAATTGGTACACATCTGAATTAAAGCATATGAGGGAACACCTAATGTTGCTATATAATGTTTGGAAGATAACTGATTCTGAAAGTGCCAAAGTTATATTTAAGAATTACAAAAAACAGTATAATATAGCTATTGATAAAGCGAAAATTTCAGCAAATGATAATATTATCTGTAAATCTTCTAATAGATGTAGAGCAGCATGGAAAATTGTAAAGAAGGAAATAGGGCATGACTCAGCTCCTCAAAAAATTAATATTTCACCGGACACACTCAATGACTTCTTTGTTAATGTGCCGAATGCTGCAAACCAAGGACAAAACCAATCTTCGGTGACCTATGCCGAACTATTGCAGAATTTTAAGTTTACTGAGGACATTGATAGCAACACTCTTAAATTTTCATTTGAAATGGTTAAACCTGAAACTGAGAGATCCATTGTCAATAATTTAAGCTCCTCAAAAAGTGAAGACTGTTTTGGTATATCGAATTTCATTTTAAAAAATATTATTGATTCAATTTTGATACCATTAACTCTGTTGATAAATTTAGTCTTACTCACTGGTGAATTTCCGGACTGTTTGAAACTGTCATTGGTTAGTCCAATTTTCAAGAAAGGCAATCGAGACTTACCAGAAAACTACAGGCCAATAGCGATTGTACCTATCATTAGCAAAATAATAGAAACATGTATATTCTATCAAATGTATGAATACTTCTCAATCAACAAATTGCTGAATGTAAACCAATTTGGATTCAGGCCTGACTGTTCAACTTCAATGGCTGTTGAAAAAATTGTCAACTACATCCTTGATGAGTTCGAAAAGAGAATGGTTGTAGGGGGGAGAATGTTGGACTTGAGTAAGGCATTCGACACTATCCCACATAATATTCTCTGTAAGAAGCTTGAACATTATGGTATCAGAAACAAAGAGCTTAAATTGATTGAAGACTACCTTAGCAATAGATATCAAATGGTTAAACTTAATGATAAAAGATCTGAACCAAAGAAAATATTAGCTGGAGTTCCACAAGGTTCAGTCCTTGGGCCCTTTCTATTCTTAGTTTTTGTTAACGATTTTAATGATAATGTACCTTGTTTTTCTGTACTGTATGCTGACGATACTACCGTTTTGGATACTAATATTAATGTAGACAATGTGTTGGACAGGCTAGATACTTCAATTATCAGTTGTAAAGAATGGTACAGTGCAAATTGTATGACTCTCAATGAGGGTAAGACAGAAAGTATTATATTCACACTTAGAAATAACTTGAGCGATGTACACCAAATTTACCTAAAACCTGTCAAACTGTTGGGCATTGTATTGGATAGTAAATTAAGATGGTGTAGTCACATAGAACATCTGTGTAAAAAGTTATCAAGAGTCATGTTTCTTCTTAGAAAACTAAAATGCTGCGTTAGTAGGGATACTCTGATTCTTACCTATTATGGTTTGTTCCACTCGCAACTAAATTATGGCCTTCGACTTTGGGGAAATAGTAGCGAGGTGAACAAGGCATTCATATGGCAGAAAAGGGCTATACGTTGTATTGTTGGGTTGAAGAGTCAGGAAACATGCAGAAACATCTTTATAGATTTGAATATAATGACTCTTCCATCCATGTATATGTATTTAAATCTGATCTATGTAAGAAAAAACCTAAATCTTTTTCATAGACATGACCATCAACATGAATATCAGACCAGAAACAGAGAAAACCTAGTAACTCCATATATCAGATTACACAAGTCATACAAAAGTCACAAGTATCAGCAATACATTTTGTTCAACAGGTTACCTCAGTCAATTAGAAACTTGCCATACAATAAATTCAAGCTTACTGTATCATATTGGCTCAAAAAACAAGCATTCTATTCAATTGAAGAGTTTCTTGACCATGACTTAAGAAGTTTGACGAATCGCTATCAGAGATAAAATATGCTGTGTTTTGCTTATATGTTATGTATTGCAAATATGTTATATTATATTATGTTTATTATACAAATTATACACTATGTTATGTTTTTACAAATATGTTGTCAGTAATTGTACTATGTTTCTTACGCACAGACTGAGTCTATATTAGCATATTGTATATGCTTACTCTAATTAATATAGTTTCCTTTGACTCGACTGTAATTCAAGTCTTAATAGTTTAGTGACTAAGTCCTATTGTACGCTAGTATAAGATATAATTGTACTGTACTTAATGGCGAATAAAAATCTTGAATCTTGAATCTTGAAAGTTCTGAGGAAGAACGGATAGGGTTGGTGAATCACATAAAATCTCTGAAGGTAATCGTAAAAATGCAGCAGTAATAATAGGGAAGTATTCACTGTGTTCCATCAGAATATTTAATATATTCTTAACAAAATAGATAAAATCGAAGTATTCTTGAAACGAAAGGCTCCTGATATAGTTATTTCTACAGAACACGGCTTAAAAAAATGAATTGCCACAACTGAATATTCCAATCTATTCATTGAACGTAACATCTTATCGAAGTGGGAGAGTGGGTATCTTCACTAAAAATATAAAAAAATTAAATTTAGAATATTGTTGAGGACATGGAAAGAAAGAACAGTGATTTTCGGTGTTATCTGCTGTATCAACTTCCGTTTACAATTAAGCAGCGTGTTGAACTATCCCCTGTGATAGGAAGTGATAGCCGCTAGCCGTAGCAGGTATCTGTTCAATCAGATAAATAAGCTGCGTTCTCGTAGGTCGTGTTTGTAACGTAAAAACACTTTCAAAGTCCAATCCAAAACCAACCCAGATTTTATAACCATGAAAAATATTAAGAAAAAACAGAAAGAACATAACCTGATCATAACCACAGCTGACAAAGGCAACATCACAGTCATTATAAGTAAAACAGAAATAGACACAAAGGTACAACAATTCATTTCTAATAATAAAATCATGGAACTAAAGAATGATCCCACTCCCAAGTATCAAACACAAATAAAAGATGCCATCAATCATACTCAACACATCATTCCTCACAGCCACAAAAAGTACCTCAAACACATAAATCCATCAGCACCAAAACTAAATGCCTTACCAAAAATTCACAAAGCAGATATTCCAATCAGACCTCTCATAAATCACACACATGCACCTGCACACAAATTAGCAAAACTCATAGATAAAACAATAAGACAGAACATAACATTCCATCAGCACACAGCAGTAAAAAATAACATAGACCTGATAGAAAAACTACAAAAAATCCATATACCACACAATTCCACACTATCTTCTCTTGACATTACAAATCTTTACACCAATGTACCCATACATGGAACAATTCTTCACCTTAAACAAATGCTCATCCAAAACAACACACCACCTGAACAGCTCCAAGAAATTTTAGACCTCACAACACTATAGTCACCTCACAAAATTACTTCACATACAATAATAAATATTCTATTCACAACCTCATGGCCTTCCTATGGGTTCCCCAATTTCTTGCATCCTAGCTGAAATCTTTATCCACAATATAGAACAAAAACATATCTTACATAATACAGACAAAATCATCAGCTGGCACCGATAAGTTGATGACATTCTAATTCTATACAAAGGCAATGAAAGACAAACTGAAATATTCCACACCAATCTTAATAAAATCCATCCAAATTTAAAATTCACCTTAGAACTTGAACACAATAATAGTATCAACTTTTTGGACATCACTATAATAAAGCAGGAACATTCATTCAAAACATTTAGAATTTACAGGAAACCCACAACAACTGATACAATAATCTATAACACATCAAATCACCCAACCCAACATAAACATGCCACTTTGAATCACATGCTCCACCGACTAACAAACATTCCTATGTCACAAGAAGATTACAATATAGAATTGAATATTATAAAATACATGGCACAACAGAATGGTTACAAACACACACTAATAGACAAACTACTGCACAGAATAGCAACAAAACCAATCTCACTCACACCAGCAACAAACAGAATGACAACCCCCATACATTCTTCACACTTACCTACCTCAACAACAAAACTCATAAAATAGCAGCTTCATTCAGGAAACTCAAATATAAAATAGCTTACAGAACAACTAATTCACTCAAAAAACACCTGCATTCTCAGACAACATCTCAAAACATGTACAACAGATCTGGATTTACAAATTGAAATGTGATGACTGCAACAAGTTCTATATAGGACAAACTGGCAGGACATTCACCACTAGATTCAAAGAACACACAAGAGCCATCTCACACCCAAACACACATTCCACTTTTGCTGAACACATCATTTCAACAGGCCACAGTTATACAGACATTGACACTAATTTAGACACACTACACTTCACTCACAAAAGCCAGAAACTCAATGTTTTAGAACAATATGAGATATACAAACATGCAAAGCAGCAACCTGACAACATTTTAAATGATCAACTTAACTTCTTCTCACATACTCTATTTGACAAAATAATCCCAATTTCAAACCTCCCGCCTACTCATCCCCCCACCCCTTCACCATTCCAACATACACAACCCTCAAACTCATGCCTTGAATCAGTGTACTGTGGGTCGTCTGATGATGCTCTAGACAACAGAGCGAAACGGCCGTCACGCCATAACGTGAGTCAATTTCCATTTAAAAGTGTTTTTTAAGTCTATAAGAATAAATAAGTTAATGATTTCTGTTCTCATCAGTTTGACTTTATTTGATTACAAGTCACATGACATTCACTTTTCTATGACATGTTTCAGTGTACGTTGATATCGTTGTTGGTACTCTCTATTTGGAGGAAACCTTTTCATAAATTCACCGCAGTAGATCAGAAAAAGTAAGAGGCTTACCTTCACATTAATTGGAAGTGATTGATATGGTTTTCACATCTGCATAATGGGTGCGTTTCTAATCAGGGTCTTATTTAGAATGTTATTTGATTTTTGAGCTTCCAAAAGGATGAATTTCACATTGGGTTATTGCTTTTCATTGCAGGGCTCAATAAGCTGCTTAATTATTCGGGAATTCCTCATCAAAGGTCTGATTCATGCTGAGATGCCGTACTCTTTAATCACAGAGGCCACAAATATTCGTAAGAGATCATTCCTTCATCATAAAGAACAGTTTTGTAGAGGTTCAAAGTGAAGTTTCACAATTTAACAGTCAAGCTTTAATCGGGCCACTTCTTAATTGAAAACTCTTGAAGAGAAAGAGTATTAAGTTGGTTCGAAACAGCGGAAAGTGACAGTCATTGGCCCCAAGAGAGACACTTAACTACCCATTACCGCTTAAAATGTGTAACAACTCTTCCAATGTCATTAAATTGCGACAGGAGAGCCTCGCCAAGAACGAAGATTTCGACAAACTGTTCACAATTGACTTTTGGTCTTTGGAAAATTGAATCTATACAATGAAAAATATCTAATTTTCAGGATCAACATTTTTCCAAGTAGAAGAGGAAGAATCCATGAAGTATTCATTCGAGCTGTAGCGCAAGGATTTCACATCATGATTATTGCTGTCTTGAGGCGAGTGGAATCTCAGCTGATCAAGATAACAGCAAACAATGATAATAAGTATAGCTGTGCAAACATTACTCATAAACGTGACTATTTTATCATGACGAAGGAAAAAATAATGGTGATATTAGTTAGGGGGTGAAATGTTTGTTTACGACATTTCAAAATCGATTGTGGATGCTGAACCAGATAACAAAAGCTTCTTAAAAAACTAATCTATCACTACTTCTGTTACTAGGCTTCTATAGTACCAATTCTGTTCATACTTGAGACTGTAATATACTTCTATCATACGGAATGTTGAAACCGTATTGTGTTAGTTAACTTAGTCGGAAGACCGCAGAATCCTTCCACGGCTACCGGTTTACATTCTTGAAGGTAGAAATGAGCTTAGAAATTTACAGGATCATGAACGCCGCATTTTACTGTACAGCGTGCAGCTTGTGGAAACAAACAGTAGTAATAGCAATTACAAGTTTCTCGTGGACATTGAGCTCATTGCTAACGTTTTCATGTAAAATCTCGACGTGTATTCGAAGAGGTGTGCTCTCTCACTCTCTCTCTCTCTCTCACACTATCTCACTCTCTCTCTCTCTAAATGCATCACCTGGACATTATAGTATTCATTTCTTATGCAAACAGTCTTTTTAATGTCAGTAATCAAATTTGCAACAGTGTAATAGTAACAGTGTAAACGTATTGTCTTTGAATATATTTTTATATATCTTTTCGATCAATCTAGGTGATGTCATTGATTGTAAGGTTATAGTCATTAGACATATAAATGTACTTTTACTCAAATAAAGCTATCTGAATCTGAATCTGGATATTCAGGATGTTCAGCTAAATGTGGTGTACATAGAGAGCAAATTACAAGAGAATATTGCTCCATCACATGAAGAAGTCAACAAGGTGAAGGAAGACTTGAAAAGCACGGAAGATCAACATAAGGAATATTTAGGAACTATGAAGAAGGATTTTAAAGCAATCGAAAATCAATTAAAGCAGCTAGATCTTCAATCAACCTTAAAGAAGATACATCTTCTGATATTCCTGAAATAGTCATCTCAGAGAAGTCAGTGCTGGCAGTGAAGGAGGAAGATAAGCAGTCAATCATTCTTCTCCAGCATACTGGACTACCTACCTGCCGTTATTTTAGTCTTTTGGTAGTCACCGTTCTTTGGTAGTCTTTAGAAGACTACAAAACACTGTTTAAGACAGCAGCCGAGTTCCATATAGCCCAGGCAATAAATGTTTTGTGTCGAGGGGAAAGCTGAATTTTTGCAAGATGTTAGTACACATAGTACTTACTCAAAAAAACCAAAGTCCCGACCCCCACCCCGCTTGCTCACCCCTCCAACCCCCTCTCAACATTGCAAGATCAGTACTCCAGCTAAAGGCTCATAACTCGGAAACTAATCAAGGTATCGTTGTGATTTGTATCTCAATTAATACTTGAAACTATTCTCTACAAAATATGTCATATACATTTTCTATTTATATGGCATAGGTTTTCAGTAAAAATTTAGTTTATAGAAAAAAAAGGCACCACAAACCACAAAAATCAACTTCAACTGATCATATCTTTTTTAGTATTGCGTTATTGGATGTTTTGTTCCTCACAAAACTTATAGATAATTTAATAATCTTTAAAATGATGTGTTTATTGATAATTATCGTTCGAGTTATGCCGTCGTAGTGAGTGATAAAATAAAAGGTTTTCTATACTGTTCAATAACTAAAATCCCGATCGATGCTCTCGTTTTTGAGGAGAAGGCCGCGTAAAATGCCTTTGGGGCCGTGACAGACAGACATACAGAAAGTGAGATAAGACTATTTTCGGCTTATTTAATGTATAAAACGTAAAAATAACCAAAAAATATATAATTCTGATAAATGTACAGACAAAACTAATTTTATTTATATAGACAATTAAACCAGCTGCTTTATTTAGATTCATAATTTGATGGGCGAATTCCCAGATATAAACCAAAATAATGATAGCCTAGTGCAGTGATGGGCAAATTATGAAATTCTGATAAAAGTGATGGGCAAACTATATAATTCCGATAAATGTACAGACAAAACTCTAATTTTATTTATATAGACAATTGAACCAGCTGCTTTATTTAGATTCATAATTTGATGGGCGAATTCCCAGATATAAACCAAAATAATGATAGCCTAGTGCAGTGATGGGCAAACCAAGTGCGGCCCGCGAGCTGGTTTAATCCGGCCCGCAACATGCTTTTGAGTACACACTAAAATCTCGTATGTATATATTAAAAAATATATATAATATAATGCGAGATATACGTTTTGCGTTGCTGAATTGAAATAGTTATTTATGTATTAAGAGCGTGAAGCGCGACTTTATCGCTCGAGCCAAAACATTTACTGCGCGATGCATAGCGGAGCGCAGTAATTTTGTGAGAGCGATAAAGAAGCTTTACACGCAAATTACATACAATATTTTTCCTAAAACTGCAGTTCTGGATTCCAACACAATAAAAGCTTGTAGTTTGTAACATCACAGACCATGCGCGAATTTGGTTAGCGTTCGCCATTGTTGAGGTTATGTGAATTTCATGGATTCCGTGATCCACCAATGAGAAGGCATCAAAATCAAAACAGAAGCATAAAGAAAACAGCTGGCGAGCGTAAAGTACTTTACCGCTTGAGGAGCAGTAAAGAGGTATTTTACAATTAGTTTTTAGTACGTAAAGAACTACTTTATGAGCAGTTGTAGGAAAAATATATTATCGCTTCTGAGTTTGCATTGAGAGTTTAAAATGTGTTATTAATGAATTGGTGTAGGTACAGCTTACAACGGAACATCGACAGGGAGAAGAACTCAAATTTTATTTGAATTGAATTTTCGCTGTTGAATTAGGATGACGGAGTCATAATTGTCATAACAAGTTTCGCGCTTCTGTTCACTGTTGTCAGTGGATAAGTTGTCATATGTTGAAACCAATACATGCTTGAAATTGGTCAAAAATTACAAACATAAACTAGTTTCATTATTGATCATTCAATACTAAAAGGCCCCCACATTGTAAATTATTAGTATTATTATTTTAATAAAAAAATGTTCAACTTGATTGTTTGGTCCGAAAGGAATTGTGGAATTATTCTTATCCAGAACAAAAAGGAAGTTTTCAAATTTTTAAATTTTAATTAAGAGCATGAAGTGTGACTATCGCTCGAGCCAAAACATTTACTGCGCGACGCATAGCGGAGCACAGTAATTTTGCGAGAGCAATAAAGAAGCTTCACGCGCGAAATACATACAATATTTTTCCTACAACTGCAGTTCTGGATTCCAACACAATAAAAGTTTGTAGTTTGTAACATCACAGACCGTGCATGGATTTGGTTAGCGTTCGACTTTTTTGAGATTATGTGAATTTCATGGATTCCATGATCCATCAATGAGAAGACATCAAAATCAAAACAAAAGCGTAAAGAAAACAGCTGGTGAGCGTAAAGTTGCGGAGCAGTAAAGAGGTATTTCACAATTAGTTTTCAGTACATAAAGAACTACTTTATGAGCAGCTGTAGGAAATAGCTATTTGTGTAACTAGAGTGCAAAGCAGCGTTTTTCTGCATTGAGAGAAACAGTTTTTTCACGTGCCAAAGGCAAGTGAAAAACGTTTCTCGAGTGCAGAAACAATACTTTGCGCTCGAATTACACATTAAATTTTTCCTACAGAAATGTATAAAGTAATTCAAACAGAGCAAAACAGGGCATACATAACCTGAAAATTCCTCACATAACCTATCTTCGAATCAAATCGATTTCATCAACAACAACTACAACAACTATTTCACAGCTGAAGCAGAGTAGCCAACCTATTTTTGAATGCAGAATAGGGAACCTGCATATTACATGCTTACTATTTTGTGTTGTTAGGTTGCAAATTTGGAGTGCAGAAAAGTTCTTTCCCACACTGTAATTTACTTTATCTACGACCACGTCATAATGTATACATTACAGTTTCACAATTGATGCCAAAACAGCTGTCTTTTCGAAATGCTTTTTGAAACCCGTTGCATAAAGAGCTCATTATAGTACAGGTTCTACATTATAACACGGGTTCTGGACCAATCAGAAGCATTTTTGATGGAATCAATATCGTAATTCAATATTGTGAAACTATCAGCTGATTTGATCAAAGTGCTACACCAGCTGCTTTAACCTAACAATCTACTATAACTTCTCGTATTTTAGATGAGAGGTTAGGTAACTCTGACAGTCACAGGTAAAATGAAATTGTTTTAATTAAATGTATACTAGTGGTCGTAGATAAAATAGTGTATGCAACGATTTTATTTGGCCATTAAGGCACTCGTGAGATATTTATAGCACTCGCATTCGCTCGTGTTATAACTTACATCTAACTCGTACCTTAATAAGGGTCAAAATAAAATCGTTGCATAAACTACTATTCCCGCACTGGTGCAGGAATAGACTATTTTGCGTGCTACAGTTAGTGCAAAAATAAGCACTTTTTTGGGTCACTGTAGGAAAAAATTTTTGCCGCACGTCATATGTTTTTTCCTATCTTGTACGGCTATAAGGCCCTATTTGTCAGCTGATTTTTCCGATCTAGTATGGAAGAGAGGCACTTTCCATACGTGATAAATGTGTGGAAAGTAGCTACTTTCTACCAAGTGTAACAAAAATAGCTTTAAATAATTTAATATTAATTTAATAATCAAATAATTTAATAGCTTCAATAATAAATTTGTTATGAATCCAACGATGTGTATAACAGCATACTGACGATTAGAGATGATGATTTGGTGGATGAGTGGTGTAGCGGGGAGGGGGGTACTACTTCCCTAACATCTGTTGCACTCCATACCTTTATGTTCTCAGCTCTTTGAGGCTATTTCAATTCATATGTAAAATGTCACATTAATTTTACCGATAACTTGGAATTCTACTTGAAAGAGCAGTATAGGCTTCCCCTATTCAAAATTATTTTGTAAAATGATGATCTATCATTATAAATAGTTATAACTTGTAAACTACTGAAGAATAAATCGCAAAATTTGTCTAAAGTTGTAGGTGCCATCTTTTTCTTTCTTACCCTCAGTAAGAGAACTGCTGAAAACACATTTTAAATCGAGCTAAACATTTTTATATGTACCAAAATTTTGCGAGTTATGGTAATTTTCCAGGTTTTTCGATATTACAGCCACACAATCTGTCGAACAAGAAATAAAAAGGATACCTTTCTTCTGGACAATACAATTACCCAAAACTGGGTACCAAGGCCAGACTTGTAGCATGAATAGTTTCTAAGTTATAATCATTTTTTGAATAATTTTTCAACATTTTGAATTACAATAACTCTAAATTCATGCATGATACAAAGATGCCACTGGTATGTTTCAGGGAATTGTATTGTCTAAAATAATTGTGTCCTATACATTTTTTGTCCAACACATTGTATGGCTGTACTATCGGGAAAACCTGGATAATTACCAGAACCCGTAAAATTTTGGCTACATATAGAGTTGTTTAGTTTGATTTAATGTGCTTTTAGCGGTTCTCTTACTAAGGATGTGACAGAAAAAGATGTTACCTACAATTTGAGTCCAATTTTGCAATTTGTTCTCGAGTAGTTTACGAGTTATAAACTATTGATAATAAAAAATCGTCATTTTCCTAGTACAGTTCAGGGTGGTAATGTGCAAACTACGACCGCGAGCTAGTCCAGAACATGACTTCGAGTGAACACTAAAATCACACATGCAAATTAAGTTAAAAGAAAAAATATAATGTGAAAAATATATTTTTCTTTGCTAAATTAGAATAACGGTTACTTTCTTATTCATTTATCTTTTCGATTTCGCAGTACAATATTATCGCATCTCAGGTTGCTCTCAGTGTTTAGAAATGAGTTACTAAAATATGAATTACCTTACTAAAGAGTTGAGCTACCGCTTACAACGGAAAATCTACAGGGAAGGAAGAGAGACTGAAATTTCAATTTTTGTATTATGAGGATGTAGGCCTAATTCTTGTTCATTGTTTCAAGAGGTTTCCTGCCTCTGTTGTCATTGGATGAAGTTTTCATATGTTGAAACGAATAGATGCTTGAAATGGATCATCAGTTACAAAATAAAGAAACTACTGTAGTTTCATTATTGATTATTCAATGCCAAAAGGTCAACACATTAAAAAAAGTTCAACTGATATGTTTAGTCTCTGAAATCACAAAGAATGACATCACTTTTATCCAGAACAAAAAAGAAGAAGCTAAGCTTTTAGAGTTCATAGTCAAAAATACCAGACATCAGTCATACTACCGAAACATTAAAAAAAACTTAACAACTTGTTTTCAAACTGAATAATTATGAAAAAGTGAAATTAAATGTAAAAAGTCATCCATAACATAAATAGCTTGATTGTTAGTGAGACATTCAAATGATATGAGCACTAAATGAACTTCTTACTCTAATGTGCGTCAAGATGAGTGAAATGATGTCTAGAGCTGCTTAAATTACTGCTTTTAAACGCTAATTACCAAAACCTTTGTGGAGAAGTACCCCCCTGACACCAGCTAACCAATACTAACCAAAGCCATGAAATTTTTAGCATTTTGCAAGCGCATGGATCTCATTGATCTAATTGCAATAATTAAAGCTGAAAAGTTTAGCAGGAGTGACTTTGGTGAAGTCGTGAGCTATGTATTTGGAGATAGTCTACCACTTTTCACTGTAACTCACAATCTCTACAAGAAACAGCATGTGTCAACATGTCTTGATAGGCGCGCACGGGCAGCATTAAATGATATAGCGGAATGTCGATGCAGTGAGATATATGATATAGTAGCACACATGTGGCGTTTAGCTTATGTGCAGGACGGATATATTCTTCATACTCTAGGACTGCAAGAACCTGATGAGGATGATGAGCATATTGTAGGGCTAGGTAGATTAATGAGAAAAATAGGAGCCTGTGAAGAAATTGACATATATTCAGAGGATGAAAGTGTCAGCTATATCACTACCAGCAGTGATGAATTCTTAGAAGAAGAAGAAGATTATTAATCTGTTCACTCTTTTTTACAGGAATCCCAGATCACTCTATGAGCTTGCAAGGAAAGCTTCAGTAGAAGCTCTATACCTTGGTGCTGATATCAACACACTGCCACATCCTATACGTCATGATATCATACACTGTAAGGAGCTGTTCATGGAGACTACTCCAAGACTTTTTAGGAGGACATTGTACATTGTTTGCAAGCGCATGGATTTCACTGATATAATCTCACTTTTCAAAGCTGAAAAACTCACTGGTGATGACATTGGCGAAGTGATCTTACACATACTCACATGGTGGCCAGATCATGGTTACATCAGTGATGATTACAAGAAGTTTCATTCACCCTCATGTTTAAAAAGGCGGGCACAAGCACCATTGAATGTAAAGCCTGATTGCAGGTGTTTGGAGATATACGATATGATAGGTCACATGATGCAGTTGGGAATGGCAGAAGATTGTTACCTTCAGATGCATATTGGACTTTCTGATTCCATGAGGTGGGAAACGATTGAGTCTGCCCTTAAGAGATATGCAGTTGAGGTCTGCTATAATGTTACAAGTGAGATGTTCGAAGATTAATTCATGTCTTGTTTTGCAGAATGAACGGTCAACAGCGTGCTGATGCTGTCACAATCAGAGAGGACTTGGAGTATGTCTGCAACCTCTTGAAAACCATGTCATTACCAGTCAGCTCATACCGTCGAGCATTGCATAATGCTAGAAAAATTGGGCATGGACCAAACCGCGGTCACGGTTTCTATCTACCCGTCAGAAGTTTACATATTCCCCCATGTACATATACATACAATCCAGTTAAGCAGGGTGAGGTGTGGAACTGTAAATGTGTATTACTAACATTTAGATTGATGCATTTGGACAATTTCATTGCGAATAGTTGGCCCAGCGAACCTCAAGTTTTCAGAGATCATAAATGGTGGACAGGGCTGCTACCATTGGACAAAGGTCAGGATATCAATGATCTTCTCATTGACATAGGAGATGCGTACTGCATTCAACCATCCACACCACCACCACCTTACACTGAGAAGGAGGAGGAGGAGGAGGAGGAGGAATCAAACTGTGGACCCTCAACACTGGCAGCTCTCTTGGAGTGTTGGGAATAATCTATGCTATTGCTTTATTGCAGATGAACACCTCTGCACAAGAAATGATCAATACCAGCACCGCCGCAGCTCAAGCACCAAACACTGCAGAAACCATCAAGCCACAAGGAGCTCTCAACAATGCCGTGCTGGAATTCTACAGTTCAATTTCAAGTCATAAGCCCGCCGGCCCCAACTATCTATCGATGAAGGATCTGAAGCCTGAAATTAAGTATCAAATGCTGTCAGCGCAGCCATCATTGACTAAATACGGGACAAAAGTCAGCATCAACATCATAGTGGACAACCAGACTGCCAACATTATACTACCAGACGCATATAGTCGGCTCACATTGAAACATGTGGAAAATGGACCTTTAGATCTGAGCAAATTCAAAATGAGTGTTACTCCTGCAGGCAACACATTTATAATGAACATGTTTATTGACTAATAAACGCTTCTTTTTTATTCTGCAATTGTGAGTTTTTCTTCCATCTCCCAATACCTATAGTCTATAAGATGATGCACATGAGGTGAACACTTGCACTAGTGCACTCACTAGATAACTCACTAGTGCACTCACTAGTGCACTCACTGGTGCACTAGTGCGCTCACTAGTGCACTCAATAGTGTACTAGTGCATGTGTTCATATAGGTAAGAAATTGTCTTACATTGCTTTCAACAAAGACAGTTTCAACGAAAAAGAGAGGGTAGAGAGAGAGAGAGAGTTCCACTTCCATCACTGACTCAGCCCACTGGCCTTGATATACCAGTTTTAACTAGTATGTCACTGCTGCATTCCAATGCTATCTATGCAGGAAAAAACATGTCTGTGGTAGAAGTGGAACGCTCTCTCTCTCTATGAGTATACTAAGGAGAGAGTAGGTGAATGAGAACCAGTTGTATAGCATTACAAGTTTATTCTAAGCATTATGAAATAAAATATAAAGATGAGTGAGCAGTTCACCCTGACAATAGTCTGTGGTTGGAGTCTCTTCAATCGCACTGCATACACCATCAACTGTATCCAAGCCTCTAGAGCGATGACGTTGAACTGTTGTAAAGATGGAGATGAGAAAAGCTTCTGAGCAGCCATCTGCAATGCGGAACCTCCTTACACGTTGATCTTCCATACTGTGAGAGAAGCCGGCAAATACGATTTCATTACTGCCAATTGCACTTAGCGCCTTGCTGCCATACTCAAATTGACACCAGTACTTTTGAAGAGTATCGGGAAGATTGATGACAATCTTGACATCCTTGTATCGCCAGTCTTCCACTTGTCCGAGATCCAGTACAGCTGCCATGCTATGCTTTAGCCTGTACACTGAAGTTAGTGACACCTTTTCATTGTCAAACATCGTCCAGATTTTGAATGGAAGTTGTGCTGGCTGCTGCGGGACACTCTTGCCCATCCCATTTTTCCACATGATTCCTATGAAGATGTTCTTCAAGAACCTGTTAACATTATAACTGTTGACAGGTATTGCTGGTTCCAATCCACTAGTACATTCTTGTAGATCTCTCAATTATTTCACAGTACCACGACCATGTACTGCATCAATAATTGCATATCGTAGCCTTCTAAGATGGATGCAATCACACGCATCACGTAGACTGGCACCAGTGCACGAAACTGCATGTCCACACTCGAGTTGAAAGTCATCCAATGACATGATGCCCCGCTGCTCCAGCTCGACTTCCAGCTCCATAACGGCTGCTTTCAAACGTAACTCATTCCTATACTTATTGATATCCATCTTGCACTGTGCTCTCAAGCCAACAGCATCTTTTATATAGCTAACATAGTAGTGGTGGTGGGGGTAAGTCAATGATTACGCAATCTATTGAATTATTCATTTATTAACATGCATTGACAAACACGTTTTTTATCTTTAGACATGGTTTGCAAAATATGATTATATAGCAAATTTACAACATTGAGTGCACAATAGTAATATTTCATTGATCCGTCAGTGATCAGATTTGCTCTGTAGTCTTCTGTCATGATGAGATAGCAATGTTGTTCACAGTTGTAGTTGTTGTAGGAAGTCATCACTTGTTTCTCCAGGTTGGGGAGATCTTGTTGCTCGAATGGAGATGATAGATCAATCACAGTAAAGTTGTCAGCCAGATTCTCCTCGTCTTCGTATTGGGGCTCCATCAGTTTGTGCAGCATGCTCAGTTTGTCATATCCATAGACATAGATTGTGTGAGCTGGTCCTACAATCTTCCGCCATCTTTCCAGTGCACTTCTCACAATTGGTCTTAGGTTGGAGTAGTATTCCCCCATATCATTATTGTCCGTCCATCTCAAGCCATGTTTAGCACTATGTGAATCATTCTCCTTACGTATACTAGTAGCCAGTACAGATTCAGAGTAGGGAGATCTGAAGAGAGAGTGCTGGCGTACAATGCATGATTCTATAGCATGTTCAAGATACGCCATTTCCTTGACAACAAATTCGCCATTTCGTCCAGTGAATCCTTGAAAGTCTATCACAAAGTATGGTCCAAAACCTTCCACAGAGTCATGCCATGTTTCATTGCTGCTGCTGCTGCTGCTGCTGCTGCTGCTGCTGCTATCCTTTTCCTCTTCAAAGCTGATAAGTTTCATGATGTTGTCGATGCTGTCCTCAAGATTCATGCTGCGATGTTCACACAGTTGTGATGTCTCTGCACCTCATCCACAGCCTTTTTATAGTCGAGTTATCAGGCAATTTGAACTGTGCCTGTCATTGGTCGATACTCTTTGACCACTTCATGTATCATCAGACAGTAGGCACGTGTATTTGCAGGAATGTTATCAGTCATTTCAAATTCCACTCTGACATCAATGCTGCCAGTCTTGAGTGTTTCATTTTGACGTGAACAGTCAATTGGAAACAGCATCATTCTTCCATCTGCCAGAGCAGACTTCTCAAACAGTGGGTTGCTTGCTCGAAAATCTCCATGGTTGTAGACTCCATTGAAAGCTGTATACATATTGTAGACACGGTTGTCATCACCATCAATGCTTTCATACGGATAGTACTTGTTGTTCAGAAACACTCGAATGTCTTTCACATTGCACTTGTCAAACAATGATCCATTTGCATCTGCTCTTCCTCTTCTTCCAGTCTGCAGTCCAATCACAATGTATCTAGGCTTCTCATGTTGTGCAGTCGACTTGACAGTCCATGTATGTTTTGTAGCTTCGGGCATGGCCGGGTACTCATACAGCTCCCAATGTCGGAATGGTATTGATACAGGCGAGTCATTCTGCACCAATCGTAGCAGACGCAATCTTGCTTCATCGGCCACCTCCACATAGGGCATCTTCCACACAAGCTTCCGAATGTTGACAAGGCCTATTGTATTCAAGCAGTTTACGTTGTCAGCACTGCGTCTTAGCACCAGCTCCTGTTTCACATTGAGCAGCACACGTCTGTAGTCTTCGGCGAATCCCAGCAGATATCTAAGTGGTACATCCATGACGGTAGCGTTGGCTGCATTGGCGGCAAATGTAGTTAGACCTGTTGTAGCATTATACTTGTAGCCGGCTCCTTCCATCTTGGCTAGTTCTTCTCGTTCAAAGGTCATTGCATTCTTCATCAGGCTGGCAATGCCTGGGTTGCGTGTGCTGTCCACCTCAACTCCATTGATCTCATAGCGTATCTCTGAAAACAGGTTGGCAAAAAATCCAGAGACACATGGTGTGCCGGCCAGTGCAGCACCAGCTGCACTGGTTACTGTGTACTCAAGGTGTAGATAGCTCTCTGATGGTAGTGTGTAGATGTCCTGCTGCTGAATTGGTATCCTGATCTCATCGCTGGCATTGAAGGTTGTGTTGTATGGCGAATGTGAATGATACTCAAAACCTGTGATGCGATCATCCGAAGATGGACCACTCTTTGTCACATCCAAAAGTCTCATTGTCGCTGTCGTGGATGTCGTCTGATAACAATACAACCTCTTTGCTCTAGATAATCGATGCTCCTTGATGTTAACTCAATGGCGGTCGATCGTTGAATGACGTTTAAAGCGCCTGCACCCCTTTTATTTCTTTCTGTCTCTGTCTCAGACTGCTCAGCTCCACTCCAACCCCTCTTTTCAAATAGCAGCACCATATCACTCTCTTCTTCGTAAATGTAAGGTTATGTTTATCGGCTCCTCTCTAAAGTTCACCAGACGTCCGTTCTCATCAACAATCTCCAACGTAATGTTGCTGATCTGCTCGGCATCCACGGGTAAATAGACAACATTGCGCACAGACACAGCCATTTTATAGCCTGGGTCCACTGACGGGTAGAACTCATAGATAACATGATCCTTGATTCCATTCGAGTAGGAGCCGCTCACTATGTTACATTTCACACGCACCACATTGGGGCGGTTAATCATCATGGTTGAGTCACCTCTAGCCTCCTTGTCAGCTTCCAGGATCCTGTTGAAGCCCAGCAATTTGCCTATTGAGTCAGGCGGGGTAAAGTCCAGCTTAGTATTGCACAGCACTATACATTTCAATGTTGACGTGTCCATAGCCATTTGTAGGTTAACTCCACGCTTATTCAATCTTGCCTCCAACAGTTCCTTGATCATGTTAAACTCAAAACTGCCTTCTGGCAATGAAACAGTTTGCCAAACCTTTCCTTCTTCACTTCCATCTGTGCTCACACTTGCATCTGTGCTCACACTGGGAGACACTTTGTTTGCAGCGCTGGTATCACCGCCCACAATTGGAAACACTTTCTTCTTTCCATCATTGAAGGTCAATCCTATGCTCCTGGTTTCTCTACTTTTTGGTTCTGTTTTACCAGTAAGACCCCATCTAAACCAATCAACGATTGTCATGTTGCTGTTATTAAGCTCTCCATGTGTCACTGAATGATCCTCGTCATGCGACTCACCCGCTGGTGGAGCTAGGAAGCGTAATGTATTGTTGTAGCCGACCTCAACATTTGGAATAGAGTTACAGCTTGTGAAGCTGATAAGTCCCACTTCCCATACACCATTGCCCGTATCAATAGGCGGGTAGAATTCACTACTCAGCGTTGACTTGGTTCCTCCAAAGCAGAGCATCATCTTGATTGCTCAGTGTACTTCAACCTAATGACTGCTTACCACAATAATTGAGAGGTTTTATACTAATAATGAAAAAACAGTTGTGTTTAGATTCATAATTTATTTAACAATCAACTAAAAATTTCAAACATAAATGTCCACATATGTGAGAGTAGAGATCCTCCTGCTTCCGATCATAGTTGTACTCAATCCTCGTCGCTGGTGCTGATCCTCGATGCATGTAGTCAATAAATTCTTGTGGTGGTCTCAGGTTGCCAAAGCCGTCAAAGTAGTGAACGTTGCCATCCTTCTTAACATAGCACACCCAATGTGTGCCAGGTCCTTTGCTGTCATCCAGGTTGATGATGCCACACTCCCTCCTCAGCGGTCCTTCAGCAGGTAGAGCATCTCGCATAAACACTCCTCGAAATTTCTTTAGCTTCAAACGGCATGCATACTTGTAGAGGTCTGCATCGGTCAGTGCTCGGTCTGGTAGAGCAATCATCTTCTGCCGCCGCATCGACGGCGACGAGCCCCGTTTCCCGTCTTTTGACGTCTCAGGTACAGGCCTCGACCCTTGGTTGATACCGCTGTTCTCCTCCTCTTGGTTCCAGTCCTCCTCCTCTTCCTCTTGGGTCCAGTTCTCCTTTTAGCTCCTCCACCAAACTTTGCCTTGGCTTTCATAATGTTGGTCACTGCTAGTGCTGCGGCCTTTTCCAAAACACCTGCGTCCGATGATTTCACTCGACTCCAAGCTCGTTCAGCCAAGATCCGGTCTGCCGCTGCTCTGCTAGCAGTATCACTATTCCTTGAGTATGCAATGTCGTGCTGCTTACAAGCTTGGTCAAGTCTGTTGACACCTGGATCGCCTCTTGCCAATCGCTTCTCAAGCTTTGTACCTGGTCCACAGTACTGGTAGCCGGGCAGATGAAGTTCTATGGGCAGTACGTCTATTGCCTTGTTGACTATTGCACCTGCAGCGTCTGTGATTGCGGAAAGTACTCCTCTTCCTTTGTAGCTCTTCCTCTCTCGAAGGGCAGCAGCCATCTAATGTTGATCAGCAGCTTGGTCATCCGGTTTTATACCCTCATGGATTCCCAAAGCCTGTAACACTTTATCTCTCAACTGCTCTCTACTCAAAGTGTGGTTTTCAGGTGACCAAATAATGTTCATGATGGTAGTGAAACACTTTTTAACTACAACCCTTGAATGCTCATCTAACCTTTTTTCCAAATACTTTTTGTTGACTCCATCACCATCTTGGATTGGATCATTAACATCCATGAGGACTGCATTGTTCAAGCTTACAAAAATCTGCGATGTTTCAGTGTCCTGAGTCTTTGGCAGCCAATCCCATAGCATATTCTGGCACACTTTTAGGTTAACAGCATCCTTTTCATTGCGTGGGCTGCCAACATTGATCACTCTTCTTCCTCGGACGTTGATATTACCGAGGACGTCCATTATTCTTCTATCGCCGTTTGATGACATTACTTGAATGGTATGCACATGCTCAAGTTTACACGTTTTATCGGGCTAGAGTGCAGTGCTGCCAACTATGTAACCACCTTCCACCAACTCTTCCAGAATTGAATTAATTTCATTCTCATGTCCAGTGTTGCCAACTGCTTTGGACTGATCCAACAGTCTCAATCTGTCCACCAACTCATTGGGATCATCATAGTAGATGTACTCAATCCGACTATCGGCTACCAAATTGAATGGTGCCTTGAGTCCTCGTCCAGCAACCGAAGTATCTGAAGATGATGATGCATTGCCATGTTTCACTTCTCGAAGCTTTTTGATTACATTCTTGTATTTGGGATTGTTATAGTTCACAATTTTTCCATATGTGCGATAGCCTGCCCTGTACACATTGGTTAGGCTCAACACACTCTTGTAGACCTTC
This sequence comes from Conomelus anceps, assembly GCA_948455865.1. Taxonomy (NCBI): domain Eukaryota; kingdom Metazoa; phylum Arthropoda; class Insecta; order Hemiptera; family Delphacidae; genus Conomelus; species Conomelus anceps. Next base: position 89,159,126 of record OX418216.1, read on the forward strand.
TCATCACTTTTTTTCACCTTTCTGAAGTCGGGATGTTTCTTGAAAATCAGCTCGCATATTCCCGGTGTGACATTGAACGTTTTCTCTTCATTTTCATTGTTTGGATTGCTCAGTATAATCTTGTCCCCATTTGGTCCAAAGGTTAGCAGCTTGTTACCGAGAAATAGGCTATTATTCTCCACTCCTGGTCCAAACTTTCTATCACTGTTACCATCTCTGTTGTCCATCGATGCTTTAACATATTCTCCTACAGCTGTTCCAGCCAGTTCAGATTGGGCAAAGCTTTCATCAATTTCCTCCTGGGTAGTATTCATCAACACATCCTCCTCCTCCTCCTCCTCCTCCTCATCGATGGATGAGTCCTCCTCCTCCTCCAATTGACTTCTACCTTTCCACAATTTCCGTCCCACTCCTGATGTGCCTGCTGCAGGTATTTCAGCTGTTCCAACTGTCTCCAAGGTTTGCTCTTCTTCTTCTTCTACAATAGGTGATGCGGTAGGCCTCTCCCATTGTGGCTTACGTCCTTTCACTGCACCTAACTTGAATGGGTATGGTGAGCCGGGTGTAATTGGTGGTGTAGGAGGTACCATATGAGTTGATAGTGTACGTGCGAATGGGCGTGTCACTGCTGCTGGTGAAGGTGTTGGTGGTGGTGCTGGTGGTGGTGCTGCTGCTGCTGGGACACCTCGCTCCATGATAACATCTGAAATATTCTGGAGTGGCTCAATAATTGGTTTCAAACTTTTGATATGCTTCTCCTCAGTCAATGATCTGCCCAAAGTGATTTCCTTATGCTTCCTCTTGATGTTGCGTCGTAGCTGAGCAATCTCCATGATGGTTGGAGCGATGTCCTCCACAGTCTGCTTTCTTTTCCGCTGCTGCTTCACGTCCATCTCGATCGGTGTTCACTGACTGAATGAGCCTTTTCAGCTTATGCTTCAGCTAAAAAAGTGTCAAGACCGTTTCTGTAACGTCCGCTATTCTTGCCTGAGGCACTATCGATAACAAGGAATGCATGTGCAGACGAAGACCACACATCATCGCACATACTTTTGAATGCATCAAATGTCATGTCGGCCCCCACATGATCTCTGTACAAATGTTTCATATTGAGTTCATCCTGTTTGAATACAATCAGAAAATTGGCATTGTCACGTATCAATTGTTTTGGTATGCGACTGTAGGTCTGTGCCAAATAAAACACATCAACGTTGCTGTGCCGTCCAGTGGTGAAGTAGCGTCTGATGGCTTCCTGCTGCTCACAGATAACATCATCAAAAATGATTATTGAATTGGCGGGCAATTCGTGTGGTGCAGGTATCTCTTCACAGGTGTCACACTCGATGTAGTTCATTTTAGGTCCTAGTCCTTCCATCACAGTGCGCAAGAACTCGTATTTCGGTTGGAATGTTGTCTTGGAGAACAGATAGATGTTTGAGAAGCGTATACCATTTGGATCAAAAAGCATGTTGAACATTACATTAGTTTTACCACAACCCGATGGTCCGCATATGATACATCTCAGGTGGTGAGGGAACAAAGGTCCATGCCGCTTCTTGATGTTCATTTCCGGTCCAAGTCCACAACCACTTGCCACACGATCAAAGTCGATTATATTGAACTTGTGTCGACGTTGCACTACCTGTTTCATTACACCAAATCTGCTCTATCAATCCAAGAGTCGTGACTGCTATCGTATCCTTTCCAGCGCACCAACAGTTTATTACCTCTCCTCTTCAACACTTTTACAATTTCAAACACGTCTGGCACTTTAGTTTTGACAATCTCTTCTGCATAGAATCCCCCTTGCACAGGTTGTCCTCCACTGTCTTCCAGCTCATACGTCACAGGTACAGTAGGTCTCACACGTGTGACAGTGAACAGTTCATTTGTCCAATTGGGTAGGTAACCCTTGTTGAACACGGTTTTATACTTGCTTATGCGCACCTTATCACCCGGTTCAATTGATTGACCAGGCCCAGGATAAAACCTGTTTCGCACCTTGTTCTGCAAACTCTTACGATATTCCTCACGCTGTTCTCTCAGTCTGCTCAAGAGTATAGTTTCATGCTTCTTCTTAACATCGGCTGGACACATGCCTATTGTACGATGTATCCTCTCATTGTATTCCTTCACCAGCATGTCAAGGATGTCTGTCCACTTGTAGGATCCTCTCTCAGTGAACTTGATCCACATTAAACGTTTCAGAGTCCTGTTGAAGCGTTCCACTATCGATGCCTTCTTATCTGAATACGTCGAATAGTGATTGACGTCATATTGTTTCACAAGTCTTGAAAACTTTGCATTGAACCACTCTTTGCCGTCATCCGTTTGAAGGTTTTCCATTGGATGCCGTTCGAATATAGGACGCATTGCCTTGACCACTTCCTCGGATGTCTTTGTCTTTATCGGTAACGCATATGCATACTTGCTGAGACAGTTTATAATAGTGATGATGTATTTGTAACCTTTGTTCTGCTTTGAGTATGGTATCATTTCAACAAGGTCAGCTTGATAGAGGTCGTCAAGACCTTTCACTGTAACCATCCTCATCGGAAAATTCCGACGAGCTGGCATGTGCAGTTCACGTGCTATCACACTCTTCTCCATACTGATGCCCATCAAGTGAACACGTGCCTTTATATATAGTTGTTTTTACACAGCACATGATGTGCGTCATACTCTGTTATCATTCCAACACTTTTGACATTGAAGTATGTTAGCATGACCTTTTTGAACCTGATTGCTAACACATTCGAGTTAATTGGCATTTAAAATGATATGCGTCGGCATAATCTTTTTTGAAGCTGATTGCTAACACAATCGACCCAATTGTCATTGAAAAGGATGTGCGTCATCATGACCTTCCATGCTATCATTCCCATTGTGCAACACTTTTGACATTTGCGTCAGCTAACCTTTCTCTCATGCTTTCCTAGAAAGATCACTTTATCATTCAGCCTGCATTGTTTGTCAGTTGCTATCACCTTAACCTTTTTGAACTTGTTTACTAAGACATGATGTTTTTGATATCGCACTTTAGTATATATACTGCCCAAAAATTCAATCAAATTCAGTCTTCACATCAGAGTTATAGAGAGAGTGATCTCAGTGTTCTCTTAGTGTTCAACCAGACGGAATGGATCCAACCCAGCAGTTATCTTCCATAGTGGACAAAGCATTAGCTGTGTTCAAAGAGGAGCTCCTCAGGCAGTTGCAAACTACGCCTAGGACTGCCAATACCAGCACTGCCACTGTTGCTGCTCAAGATGTTGCTGCTCAAGATGTTGCTGCTCAAGATGTTGCTGCTCAAGATGTTGCTGCTCAAGATGTTGCTGCTCAAGATGTAGCTGCTCAAGATGTAGCTGCTCAAGATGTCACTGCTGCTGCTCAAGTTGTCAGTGCTGCCGGCTCCTCCACCACAGCAGTATCACTTCCCAGCAGTGGTATGCAGGCGATAATTGAGGAGATGCTTTCCGCCTGGGAATCCATTCCTAACTTGGAAAGCACTCCAACAGTTGAACGACAGTCATCGCCACCGGCGAAACGACAATATCTGCAGCCAGCATCAAGGCGAGCACCACCTGCATCAAGGCAGTCATCGTCGGCATCAAGGCGACCACCGCAAGCATTGAGGCAGTCACCCCCACCGTCAGCAGCAAGGCGACCACCACCTGCATCAATGCAGTCGCCCCCACCGCAAGCATCAAGGCAGTTACCCTCACCACCGGCATCAAGGCAGTTACCCTCACCACCGGCATCAAGGCAGTTACCCTCACCACCGGCATCAAGGCAGTTACCCTCACCACCGGCATCAAGGCAGTTACCCTCACCACCGGCATCAAGGCAGTTACCCTCACCACTGGCATCAAGGCAGTTACCCTCACCACCGGCATCAAGGCAGTTACCCTCACCACCGGCATCAAGGCAGTTACCCTCACCACCGGCATCAAGGCAGTCGCCCCAAGCGACAAGGCAGTTACCCCCACCGGCATCAAGGCAGTCGCCCCCACTGCAAGCATCAAGGCAGTTACCCCCACCACCACCAGCATCAAGGCAGTTTCCCCCACCAGCATCAAGGCAGTTTCCCCCACCACCACCAGCATCAAGGCAGTTTCCCCCACCACCACCAGCATCAAGGCAGTCGCCCCCAGCATCAAGGCAGTTACCCCCACCAGCATCAAGGCAGTCGCCCCCAGCATCAGGTCAGTGGCAGCAGCATCCTCAGCAGCCCATTATACCTCCACATCGGGCCCCACAAATTCCGAGCATGGCATGGCGGGGCAGCATTGGCCGTCCATCGCATCGTGAGCTGGAACTCCAGCGTAGAGTTTTAATCAGTGCGATGGATATGTATGCCCCGCTGCCAGCATACGGCTCCAATTATGTTGGGGCTGATGAAATTGTGGCACGGTTAATGAGGCATCGCCACTTCAGGACGCTGCATGGGCTGCTGAAATTGGAGCTGGCGGCCTACAGTTATGAGGCGATAAACAAGCAGCTGGCCATTGCTTGGGGGGTAATTATGAAATCGATCGGTCTGCTGAAGGCGGCTGCTTCACTAGAAATTACCAACCCTGAACTTAGCCCAATAGAGTTGAGATACTCAGTTATTGGACCGAGAAAGTTGGAAAATGTCATCAAAAACAAAAGGGTTATCGATGAAGAAACATCTGTCTTATTATTACGCAGGGAAAATATAACTGCACTTTGCGCCCCAAGGTGCGATATTGAGCAAGTTCTATATGAACTTCGAATTGGCTGAAAAAATTGTATATTCTAAAATAAACATGTTTCTGATAATCTTTCATCTTTTCATTTTCTACCTCCTACACTGGTGTGCAGCTCTAGCACTTTTCTCAGCCTCACATGGACTGATGCAAATAGAAAATCGTCTTGCATATAGACATGTCCTGCATAGCTGTGACGTCATACAGACAAGTTGAATGCAAGATGATCTTCTATTTGCAACAGCCCACATGGACGATCTTGCATAATGTTGTGCAACAGACAAATATAAAATCGACTTGCACATAGACAGGTTTTTTCCTGCATGTTGTCATACAGGCAAGTTGAATGCAAGCTGATTTTCTATTTGTCTTTGTAACATCACACACATGGACTTTAAGATCTTGCATAATGTTGTGCAATGGTACACTCACAGACATGTCCTGCATGATGTCATACAGACAAGTTGAATGCAAGATCTATTTGCAACAGACACAGCCCCCACATGGACTCGTCTTATAGAGTAATCTTGGTTTTTTAAAAAATGAGCATGGTTATTGAATACAATTCTTTATTATTATCAAGAAATACTGTTAGAGGCTGATGTCATTCAAAACTAGTTAATTTCAAAACAAAACGAAACAATTTCATTCAAAACAGAGTTAATGTCAATCAAGTCTATCAATCACCACCCACTTGCGGAAATTTCTCAAGTATTGCAACATATCACAATATGATGTACTAGATGGGAACTCCACATATACTGTTCTCCCATTGATGCAGAGGCGTACTTCCGAAGCATCGTAGAAGGCATTCTCCATTGTCTGCAGGAAATAGTCAGTTGTTCGAAATGGTTCATAGTATTGTCCTCCAATGGCGAATACTGGCAGCACAATCCATTTGCTGCTCACTGGTGATGAACAAGTATCACATCTGCAGTATAGGCAGTATGAATCCATTGGTGGCAGTCACAGGGTATCCTTCAGCTCGTGCTACAGTTGATGCTGATGCTGCTGCAGTTGACACGTCCTCTCAGTACGGCTCACAAACCTCTTCTGATCGGATGATGATGATGATGGGCGAATACATGTGTGCAAATGCGCAGTGGCTGATGTCAATCGAGTATATCAAGCACCACCCACTTTCTGAGCATTCCCAAGTCATTCTGCATCTCACGATAAGTGTGACCATATGGGAACTCCACATATACTGTTGTTCTATTGGTACACAACATCACTGATGAAGCAAAATGGAAGGTTCTCTTCATTACTTGCAGAAAATTTTTGATTGTCAAGAATGGTTCAGGCTCTTGTCCTCCAACAGTGAATATAGGCTGCACAATCCATTTGTTGCATGAGGTTAGTGAACAAGTACCACATTTGCAGTATGGCTTAAATTCGTGAGTTTGCTCCATTGCTGATTGGTGGCGGTTGTCTGTAGATTTCTCTGCAATAGGTGTCACAAGTATCCTTCAGCCCGTCAGGTGCTACAGCTGTTGTTGTTGCTGGTGCTGCAGTTGACACGTCCTCACAGTACAGCTCACAAACCTCTACTGATCTGCTGATGATGGTCTCAAGGAAGTCTAGTGATGAAAATGATGAGTGGATGCAGGTGCGCAGATTTTGTGTGCAGTGGAATCTTTGGCACAGCTCTTTGTCCAAGTTTTTCCCTCCAGCCAACTTCATATACCACTCGTTGACGTCACGGCCCATTGCATCAATAGCATCCTGAGTTGTATTCCGATGTAGCACCATTCTTGACATCAGGCACTGACGCATGTGAAACTTGTTTGCTTGATCAAGGCCATGATCTCGTTGCCACAGGAAAGTCTGAGTCCTATACTTTGGATCCAGTTGGCTAGTGTAGACGCTTGTAGCCAGCACGAGATACAGCACAGCTCGAATCATGATTGCTTATGCCAAATGCTTGCTCTTCCTCCCATATTTATACTAAAGTTTATGCAGACTCAGCAATTTCTTATCAGCGGATGTGTGACTCATGTCTTCTACTCCTTTTCCAACAATGCTCTGAGTATACTGTGCTGTGATATCCCGCCATTTGTAAAGTCATCATATTCCTTGTAATCTTCAACATTGAAATCAACAACACGTGATTGTTTAGCTGGTGGCTCATCATCATCGGATATGTGGATCACTCGACTGCTATCTGCTGCCGCCGGCTCATCATCATCAGATATGGGGATCACTTGACTAGTACTGCTATCTGCTGCCGAACGTTTGCAACTACCTTGTTCTATCTTAAGAACATCTGTTGGTACAAACGGTACTGTTGATGAAGTTGATGCTTTTGCTGTCATTGACAACAATGTTCTAGATGCCTCCATAGTTGATATGTTTTCTTCTATTGCTGTATCTGCTGCTATCAATGCTGCCCTTGATGCTGCTTCATTTTCTTGATCATTCTCAGTGTTGTACTCCTCCGCCTCCTCCTCCTCCACCACCACCTCATCCTCAAACCCATCATCACTGAATACTGGAGCTTCATTGACAATGTTGCGATGTCCATATGCAAGAGTAGTGATTCCATCTTCAAGAATGAACCGTTTTTCATCAGCCTTGCTGAGTGCTTTCTTCTTCTGAATGGTGGTCATGATTCTATGTTTCCTGGTACAGAACATCACCTGATCTCTATAGATGTCCTTCTCACCATAGAGACAGTCAATGTAGTCCTGAAAGACTATGTACCGTTCTGCATCAGGATGACTTTTTGGTAGCTCCTGGCCAAGAATTGGCCGTCTCACTCCCTTTGCTTTCTTGATAAGGCCACTCTTCAGTTGTGTCTCATCTGTAACATAGCATCTGCAAGCATACAGCTTGGAGCGCAGGCTGACATACTCATAGGGGGCTCGAGCTGCATACTCATCCTTGAATTTCCCCAGTACCATCTTGTTTGTCTCAGAGTAGCATGGGTGGTTGGCCGGGTACTCTGATGTATCGAATACGTTTCTCAACTTGTCTATATTCATGATATCCATATACATATCTTCAGTTTGGACATTGTAGAACAAGCTGTCAGTGTCCTGGTATAACAGTTTGAGTCGGTTTCCATAAATAGGCTTCATCACATCGTAGTGAAACTCGTACATTAGAATTTTGCTCACATCGAGTACAGTCAGTCCAATATATATCGGCTTGTCCAATACAACCTTGTCTTGATGGAGTGTTACAGCGCATATGTTGTCACCAAATATGATGCGATCTTTGAATGTTGGTCGTGCCACCAGTCTCTTCAACCTCCTCTCACAATTGACCAGCTCCATGTTCATCCGGTTCTTAACATTCTCCATTGTTTTTCCAAAGACTGCATTATTCATCAGCTTGAAGAAATTCTTTTCAAATTTGTTCGCTGATTTCTGACGTAGTTGTGTGTTGAGTTGAATGTATGGGGCCAAAAAGTCTTCTTGCTGGAATGAAATTCCACGGTGAACTTTGACAATTTTCAGTCCATGATTCACAGCCTGTTTCAGGAGTCTATAATGACATACATACTCCTTGCGGTTCTGCAGCGTTGTCATTAGCCTCACATATCCTGACTTGGGAGTCTTCTGGCTCTCTGGAAGAAAAGGGAAGTCGTTGTGATCATCCTGTAGCTCTTGAGGATACTCGACGTCGACTTCTAGGATGTATCCCATTCGCTGATTGTCTGGGATTCTATCTATATGAGCAGCCACCTCCTCCAGTTCTTCTTGACACATCCATCGAAATTTTCGCCAAGGTAGTGGGTTGCTCATAGCCCATCCATAAAGATTGTTGGCATCGGTGTACAGCAAGTAGGATATTGGTTTCTCTGGATCCAGTGGTGCACCTGTGTATTTGTTGTTGGCAATCGAATGGCGGTGGACACATGTGGTTATTCCTCCTCGGATACCTCTTTCAACAAACATGTACATATCGTAATCGCTGAGAAGTTCCAATTCCACCTGGGTGTATTTCAGCATGGCATCGAATGAGAATCCTGGTGCAGTGAAGTAGTTGGCACAGTCAAGATTGTAGTTTTTTATGCACATGTCCCTGAAACTTTCAAACACATCAGCCAAGAGTAGAACATCCGTCTTTAGGTAGAGGTCACTGTAGTCCCCTAGTGTTCTACATCCAAAATGTTGCCAGACCAGTTGTGCATGGGCGTAGTCCTCATCACTGATTCCACGATCTGTCAGCTTGCTGAAGAATGCTTCCTTTGGTGGTAGGGAAGTTTCTCCAAGTTTCTCCCATGAATCGCAATAATCATAAGGGAATACTCCTTTACGTGTCACAAGATCGAGTCTTGTCTTGAAATGTTTAGCGGTATGTTTCAGCACATTTGGAATGTCCGTGTCATTATGTGCAGACTTGCGCAAATTTGATACCAATGTATCCAAACTGTCCGGTGTGAATCTGAATGTATCTATGAATCTCAGGTGGAGTCGATTGGAAACGTGTTTAGTGAAGCTGATGTACTTTTCAGATGTGTTTGGAATAACTTTGATCCTATTCTTGTCGGCACCGAGTTCAGGAATGAGCAGATGTGTATCATAGTTGGATGAATTGTGTAGAAAAACTGGAATGAAGGTCTGGCGCTGTCTTTCCAGATTGCATGGATTGCACAGTGCATTTCTATAGAAGCCAGTCATATGACAATGATCATACACTTTGTCTCTTCCAAACTTTTTACCACAAGCTTCGCAGTGTGTAGCAGCATCATGTGCAGCTTGTTGTTGATCGGTGAGTGGCAACATTATAATACTCAACTGGTCCATGGTATCAGCAATAAGTTTTGCATAGTGGCTGAGCTGACTCATGAAGTGTTCGGCTGCATTGGGACCTCTGTAGACAATCGGTTCTTGAGGTATGTAATGGCTCAGTGTCAGCCATGAAGGAAATTGTGTCTCATCTCTCACAAAGTACATGCAATAGCTCATTGCATTGTGGTATTGTATCACTTTTGTCTGCTTCCCAATCCATCTCTCTGGAGCTTCCCCCTCCACATCACCCTCTTCTAGGGCGGGTGTCTCCAGCAGACACTCAAAGTCTGCATACACTACAAGTGGCAGTCTGAACTTCCTCAAGTGCTTCTCAAACTTCAATGTTGGCGGTTTTCCATCTTTCAGCTGTGGCATGATCATCCTAGCCGTCTTGTTGTTGGCACAATACTTCTCATGTTCTGCCATCCTTTGCGCACCATCATTAGCAAGAGTGTAGTGGGTGAAGCATCGTCTGCAAATAATTATACGACTTTTATGTTTTGTCAGCTGGGAACTCAGAAGTCTCTCAAAATCTTTGATCAAGCAGTAGTGGGTGTTGATTTGTGGATCCTTGTTTGCATCTTCAGCATCCTGCAGCAAATCGTTAGTCTGTGCACCATCATCTTCAACAGCCTCACCCAGTAGCAGAAGATCAAAGTGCTCAGTCTTCATGGTATCGGTGACTCGTCTGGGGAAGATGTTATTATCAGAGTCGACTGCATACACGTTGACAGAGACTGTAGGGTTATCCTTCTCGAACCTATCGATCTGGTTTATAGTTGTCGGGAAAGTGATGCCTTTAAAGTTGTATTTCTCCTGAAGATTGAAGTATCGCTCGTTGACTCGTTGGGGATTTGCTCCTTGGACATGCTTAGCGAGGATTGCCCACATGAAACATTGTTGGTCCTCATTCCTTGGATTGATGATGGCTTTCCTTGCAGCTAGCTTGGGCGGGGTAATGATGTATGAAGAGCCTCTAAGGGGAATATGTTTGCTGATCCTTATGAGTAGTCCATCAATCTGTAGCAGTGTCCATCCACTGGATTTCCCTTCGAACATAGCCTCCTCTTCCAGCATCTTCTGGCAAGCCATCTCCACTTGATGAGGCAGCGTGAGAACGGTGAATGCTGCATAGTTCGGTGTTTTGAAAGCGATGTCCTGCACCTCCTCCACCTCTTCGTTGTTCGGATCAAGGTAGCACTTGTGATAAGTTGCCTCCAGCACCAAATTGAATTTGATTGCACCATGCTCCTGGATTTCTGCTGTCAGGACGCTGTTGATCTTCTCCTCCAAGTTGTCAAGGAAGGACTGGAAATCCTTTTGAGGGCTTGTAGAACACTGGTTGTTGAAGAACAGGGTTCGAAGATTGTTGTTGAACGCCTCCTCCAGCAAAACGAAGTCGTCACACTTTTCCTGAGTCTGCTGGCAGCGTCTTCTCTTGTTAAGGGACATGGTAAGCTGGAATGAAACAATATGCATTAGACATTGACAAATAAAATTGTAAGATAGTTGCAGCTTTCCTGGAATGAAACAATTAGAAGATAGTTCCTTTAACAATATGCATTAACAAATTCCAAGTTGCCCAAAGCAGTTGGTAAGTGGAAAAGCATTTATAAGTGCAAGCATTAGGATGCATTAATTGCAAAGAGTACTTACTTTGAAAGTTGATCAAGACTGGAGCACAAGAAGCACAAGGAGCACAAGAAGCACAAGAAGCTGGAGCACAAGAAGCTGGAGCACAGTAGTTGGCTGTCTGGTGTGAGAGAGCAGTGTATGATAACTCCAACAGAACACCCAGCTTATATACTCTAGCCACTACCTCCCACCCTCGATTTTTTGCATTCATTGCCTGGGCTAATAGCTGGTCACCCACAACAAAGGCCATGGAAAATAGGTTTATGGGTAGAAATGAAGAAAAAGCCGAGAATATATATTTCCAAAAAACGCTTAATTTAGCAGAAACTTGACATTTTGTATTCTTTGGAAAAACATTTTTATCTTCGTATTGTTCCAACCTATCTTAATGAAACCCGATAATATAATGTTAAGATGGGAGAGATATATTCTAGGAAAAAATCAACTTAATCCGATTTATAATTTTGAAAAAGCATTTTAAATTGAAATGGTGGGAAAAAGGTCAAATGCAAAAAAGTTCTTAGAATAATCTTTTTTAGAGAACTTCATTGCATTAACTTTCTGCAACTTTGACCGCTTTTCCGCAATTTTCGTTTAAAAAATTAGCATAGATGTGATTTTGAAATTTTGAATCGAATCAAGGATCAGTTTGATTCAAAAATTCAATATGGCATCTATGTTCATTTTTTAAACGAAAATTGCGGAAAAACGATCAAAGTTGCAAAAAGTTAGAATGAATTTCTCTAAAAAAGGTTATTCTCAGAATGTTGAAAAAGTTAGAACGAAGTTCTCTAAAAAAGGTTATTCTCAGTACTTTTTTCGTATTATGAACTTCTCTTGCATTTTGACCTTTTTTCCCACCATTTTCATTTGAAACGCTATTTTGACATTTTAAATCAAGTTGATCCAAGCTGTATTTTACATTAATGTAATACTTATTGAATTATAACGATATTTATTTAGTTTGGAAAGTGCGGCTTCAGCTTCAGTTTTACTTACATCTTGTTTACTTCTTGTTTCCCTACTTTGATTTGTATCTGCAATGACAGTTTGAGGTCTTACGAGCGATGGAGAGTTAACATTTATTATGATCCATAGTTTTTTAAATTATATAATCCAAAAAATACTGTACAAGCTGTTTACATGATCATATTCCATTCGTAGCTGAATCAAATCTTAAAGTAATTATGCTATTATATTGAACAGCTTTAACTGTGGATTCTGAGATTTATTTGTGATAAAAACGATTATTACAAAATGAGACTGAAATTTATTGAATAACATCCGTAAATCACAACTAAAATGAATCTGATAATCACTGTGACACAAGTTTACAAGTTAAGAACTCTATTTTTACACAACTACCTAAATTAACAGTAATTACAATCAATTAATAAACAAACTCAAATATTCTACAATGAATACTTCTCTAATAATCTACTTGAAATTACAATCCTTATAACAATTATTGATCATTTAGCACTATTACTAATCAAATCTCAACAGTTAACAGTACCCTTTTTAAGATAGCTTTATAAAATGAATTACAATCGATTTACCTTTCACCCCAGTGACAGTTAGCCTGCTTCACCACAGAGACAGAACTTCACTCAGCAATCATTGTGTCACTTTGAATTACAATTTGCTTATGAACTCACAACTCAAGGAAAATAAACACCAACTCCTTACTATACTGTAACAAAACACTACTCACTGTCTCTCTCTGAGATAGATGTACACACACAGAGCTCACACACAGAAGTTAGATCTTTCCAAAAACTACTTGGGCCCACTCCGGTCATCTTTCTTATATAGACCCTGAAGAGTTTCTCGAAGGTTTGCCACTTTTCTCTAAAGATCGATGACTGAAGGAAACAAAATTAACCATTTTCTGTGAAAATCCTCTAGATTATTCCAGAAACTATTATTGTTGTTGTCTTTGTTTCAGATGGGCGAGGGAGAAACAACCTTGCAGAAAGAGAGAGGGGTGATGCCACACACTCAACCACGCTTTCCCAAGAACACATTGCCACTTTCTCTTCAAGAACCTTCGCCATTCAAACTCTTGACATCCTTGGTTCCTTGTCACAATATTCTATCAGTAATAAATCACTTTGTAATTATTTCATTGGTTTTTGCAATAATGTTTCTTCTGGAATAAGTGTACTTTGGGGGCAAATCCAGAATTTTCCTGAGGAGATATTATATAAAAAAGGCGCTCACTCCCATTAAATTCGTCTCTGAATCCCCCATTCGATTTTCAAATGTTTGATTGAACGATTAAAATGTACCCCTTGGTGTACATTCAATTACTCATCAACATGGATCTATGGTGAACTCAAACTAATGACTTGATTGGGCTACGAAGATTATTGCATTGATATTTATCAATATCAAATACCTTTCCCAATGCAATTTTTAGTAAAGTTTCTCAACAGCATGCAATGTAACTCATGTTATAATGGAAACAGTATAATGTAACCAAATCAGTAATTTATGAATAGGTTCATCTAGCAAACAGTGTTGGAGGCGTCACTGTGGATGATCATCCTATTAGCGGTGAGAGGGTGATTCATCCAGTGCAGAACCATGCAACATAAACAGAAAGACGCCAACTCAATGGCGCCATAATGAATATTCAAGATGAACGTCTTCAAGACTGTTGATGCGGGAGCCACTACTACTAATAGTTCATCTCTCCAAGTCTCTCACGCTGGTACACACACATTACACATTCCTTGAGGAGTCACAACAGCTGCTCCTAACTTTGCTGCAAATGTGCGGGTGCGAGAAAGCCCGTAAACCACATTAGTTCACTTGTCCTGACTACAAGAATGAATGTATAATGAGCTAATTTTCCTGTCAAGTCGGTTTACTTGTTGAGAAGTTGGTGTTGATGCTTGTACGTAGTTATAAGAGGAGTTCAAATTCACAGATCGCTGTAACTCAACAGATAGTGATGTGAAATCTTTTACGGATCACGATCGTGCTATACTATCCAATAACATTCATGTAAGACTATCAGCTTAAAGAGTTAACAAATAAAATGTTGAACAGGTGGGAAGGATAACACTGAAACTGAACTTTGAAGCTCACTTATCTCAAGTTATCAGACATTGACAAACCCATGAAAAAGATGAAAGAAGTCTGTAGTAATATTCTATCTAACTTCTAAGGGTTGTGAGATGAACTCCGAAGGATAAAAAAATTTAAAATTCATCTAGAATATAATATATTTTAGAATGATGTAATTAAATCCATTTGAACGGCGAAGTTAGAACAATATTCGTTCATTCTTGAAATACTCAACTAAAGGAGAGATTTAAAGAGACTGTGGATGAGAATGTGAAGATAATGATGAAGGAGTATAGTACTAATGGTACATTATTTATGAACCTAGGATGAAAAAAATCAATACCTTACCATAACTGTCCAATGAAGCTCAGAATGAAGAGATCATTTATATTCGTCATCGATCGGAGAAAAACTCTCGAAGGAGGATTAATGAAAGAGTTTTCATTGTATCTTCAAACTTTTGCTAAATACTATTGAACAAAATATCACTGTGACTAACATTAGTGCTATAAAATGAACAATATATAATATGCTTCTTATTCTCTACGGGGGAGTTTGGACTAATTCCGATCTTTATTGTGTGAGAGATGTTTATTTGAATAAATAGTGTTGGGATTGTCAAGCATACTATGCCAGAATATGAATATTAGAGAGCAACTGAAATAGTAGTTTAAGAAAAAGAGATCTTGTGAAGGAGAGTGCTCCTATGAAACGATAACTAGAAGGAAGGATGAATGCCTTGTGCTCTTAGCAGGAGAGAGCCCAATAATTAAACTATTAGCCCGGTTCTGTGCGGGACCAAGTGCTCAAGGAACATGCAATCAAGTCCTCTTGGTAATCTGGAAAGCAGCTTTTCTCTCCAATGAGTTACATCCTCCATCGGAAGTAATTGGAAAATATTTGATAAAACTGGATCAAGACGAGAACGATAATCTCAAGCCGTTTAATATCTTCAGTAATTTCAAGCTCGTTCCATTTGCCTGAAAAGCTCTTCTAGTCGAGAGCTGTAGCTATGCTATGTAAATTTTAATATTTTCGATATTGTGCATCACATCGTTTCTCATATTATAATTTTTTAAGTTCAATGCAATGTGGAATGCTGATTAGAAATAGTGGGAGGGTTAACGAGTCTCTGGCGATGATTCTAGAAGACAACGTAACTCAATTCTATGAAATTGCGAGTGTTGTTATAAAATCAATTCAAACCATTTGAAAGCAAGTTTATTGTATTCGATAAGAGCACATGATATGTAATTATTTCTCAGATATTGTATGTCTGATATGGATATGAATTTAGGGTCAAATTAATTCTATTTGAATTGAATGGAACTTCACAATTTTGTGCACATTTACAACAGATCTTTTTGGTATTCAATAATTGACAATGAAGCAGTACAAGTGAGCTTCATCTATTAATTTCATCATAGTTCTGATAAATCTGTGGGGAATAGATGCACCCGACAACCTGGCGGCGATAAACCTCCAAGCCTTTCAACTCAAATGTGAGAAATGTTGCAAGTAATGAATGAATGCCACTTAATATGCAATTTGGTAGCTGCAGTGGCGTTGTTGGTTAGAGCGCACATCTCTGATGAAACTCTGGTTGGCTGCTACTCCTGCTGTCAAAAGCTCGATTCTCGTTCAGCCTTGAATATTTTGTGTGAAATTTACCTCATTACTCATGACCAATTCACAGACTCATAAGGGCGTTAACAGAAAAAATCCAATAAATTACTAAAAAGCGGATAAATAAATAATAATTGGCTTGAGGGAATAATAGAAAATCGAATAACAGAGAAATAATTAAACTTATGAGCTATGAGTGCTGCTTGACAGCTAGATAAATACTACATCTGCATCAAATTTATAATGTATAGATGATAGGCAATAAGAATGATCAATGCAGATGAAGATCATTCTCCTATTTGATGACTAATAAATATAAGAAATTCGAGGTATTGCAATTCCATTTTACAAAACTATTTTAATTCCTAGTTTTTAAAAATTTCATAATCAGTTTTCTGGAGGAGAAAATAATGTATTTCAAAACTACAGAGTAGAGCTAAACACTGTGTAGCTAGAATATCTGATCACTATAATGTTGCTTAAGTAGTGCGGAGTGTCCACCTGTCTCCCTGTAGCCATGCGGAGTGTCCACCTTGTTGACTTTATTCCTTCCTTATCAAGGACTGTGCTCTTATTCATTATATTCATTGTAGCTCCTGTGTCAAGAAGTAGTTGCCTTGCTTGCCCATTCACAATACCATCTATGTACAGACTACTTTTGCTGCCAGCAAGAGATGCCACCTCCGCTTTTCTTACTGGGGCCTTCTGCTCTTGGGTTGACAGCTGCCCCTCCCTATAAACCCTTTTTAGTTTACCTGCTCCTTCTTCTCACCTGGTTTTACTGTGCACTTACTCCTTATGTGTCCAATCTTACCACACGCCCAGCATCGAACTTCCTTCTTCCTGGATCTCAACTTTTCTAGGACCTGTTCAATGATCTTCTGAATAGTGCTTGCCTCCATCCCTTCAGCTTCCATAGCCCTCACCTTGGAATGACCTGGTACTGACTGTCAAACTGCTTCAAACTCTAAGGCTTGGGCCAAAGCATCATTCAGTGTCTTTGGTCTGGCTAGTTTGATAGACTGCTGGGTCTCTGGTATCCTTAAACCATTCAAGAATTTCTCCACTGCAAGGCTCTGATAAGTGTTGTCATCTGCAGATCGATATGCAGTCCTAACAAGTCAAGCAATATCAGCTTCAAACTCTTGCAGTGATTCATTAGGCCTCTGCACCCTGTTGTTGAGCTGGGACTGGTACAACTGCTCTAGGTGCTTGTTGCCAAATCTCATCTCTAGGCGTCTCCACAGCTCATTGAAACTCCACTTCCCAGCTGATGGAATTGAGTGAACAATTGCCAATGCTTCACCTCAGAGATTCATCCTCAGGACATAGGCCTTTGTTGCTGGTGACCACCCCTGGAACTCTGCTGCTGACTCAAAAAGCGTTTGGTAGTCTTCTAATGGTGTCTTCCCATCATAGGTTGACAGCCCAGTATGATGGGGAAGAGTTACTGACTGCTTATCTTCCTCCTTCCTTTCCAGCACTGACTTCTCTGAGATGGCTAGGTCTGGAATATCTGAAGATCTATTTACTTTGTCATGTCTGCTTGAAGATCCAGTACCGCACTCCAGCTTCTTGAGTCGATCTTCCATTGTTTTCAAGTCTCCTTGTAGTCGATCTTCCATTGTTTTCAAGTCTCCTTGTAGTTGACCTTCCATTGTTTTCAAGTCTCCTTGTAGTCGATCTTCCATTGTTTTCAAATCCTCTTTTACCTTACTGACTTCTTGAATAACAGAATCAGCAAGATTTTCAACTTTCTCTTCCATGGCTTCTTGTAATGAGGTAATATTTTCTTGTATTTCACTTTTCATGGACGTCATTTCTCTTGAAGTTTGCCCTCCATGGATGTAATATTCTCTTGAAGTTTGCCCTCCATGGATGTGAAGTTCTGCTCCATGGATGTGATGTTCTGCTCCATGGATATAATATTCTCTTGAAGTTCACCCTTCAGTGATGTGAAGTTCTGCTTCATGGATGTAAGTAATTTCATGTCAGTAGTCTCAAAGGGGTATGTAGCTGGGTCTTCTCCTTCTCCCAATAATGCCTCACAAAGCCAGTCTTGTAGTGTTGACTTCTTTCCAGATGTTTCCAAATCACGGTCTTCTAGCTCCCGTTTCAGATCAGCCACTTTTAAATCACACAATGTAACTTTGCCAGCCATTTTAAATTAAACTTGAAAGAAATTCCACTTCTGACACCAATTGTTATGGGTTCTAATAGCTAAAATAAGGCTGGCAACACTAAAGTTCACACTTGCACTTTATTTACACAAATTAGTCTATTTACACACCAATATTTGTAAGTTCAATTAATTAAATAAAAACAGATCATCAAATGACAAGCTAATACTTATTTTGAGTAATTATTTACAAGAATTAATGAATAAGTAATTACAGGCTGATCAATAATAGAAGAAAGAAGAGTCCAATAAAGTGTACAAATGAATAATTGATTACAGGCTGATCAATAATAAAAGAAACAAGAGTTCAATAAACTGTACAATAATGCAGAAAGAAATGATAAAGAGAGCAACGAATCACTTACAAAAACACAGTCCAATTCGTTATTTGACAGTCACAAAATAATATCACTTAACACAATGTCTTTAAACTATTAGTAAGCTGCATAAACAGTAAACACTTGTCTCTGCACTTGACACTGTCTAAAGACTGAATAAAGCACTGTTTACTCCACTGGCACTGAATTGTCACTCTCACAAGATCTGTAATACAATCTGTCATGCAGGTTTGTAAACTGACTCATTGGTTCATGTGGACTCCTTTATATAGCTGTTGTAGCTGTATAATTCCAAGAATTGGAGGTCACCAGACACTTAGAGAATCTTCAATAATGCTTGGAATATAGGCCACAATTGTTCAGGATTAATGTAGAAATCTTGAGAAATCAATTAAGTGAGAGAGTTGCGGACTTGGAGAATATGAGTGACAAGGACATGTGAAGAGCAAGAGAACGCAGATTGGATGTCGAAGTCACATCCAACCATGTAAACAATAGAATGACATAAATAGAACTAGTGCGTGAATATCTGCTTGTTTGCTTTTGCAACACTACCCCCACCTTAAGAAATTGTTCTGTTCCAGAACAATTGCACCTTAGATGGCTGATGTCTTCCTTGACTGCTGACCAACTCCTCCTTGACCCTCCAAGGGTTGTAGATGCAAATGGTGATCTGGATACCAGTGGATTGGAACACTTCTTGCAGCATTGGCTTTACAATTGCCCAGTCCAAGCCATCATAACCACTTCCAAGCCTTGGTATGCCAAGTTTCCTCACTCCTAATGTCTGCATTCTGTCCCTCAGTTTAACCAAGCAAGTCCACAATGTGTCATATGATGCCTTCACCTGAGGCTGCATCTTAGTCATCAGGTAAAAGAGATGCTGACCATGCCGCTGCAGATGTAGAACATTTCCTTCTGCTGGTCCTTGCTGTTCCAGGTCCTTGAGACTACCAAACTTCTCCCTGAAGACTGTAGCAATGCCTTGAGATTCTGTCAAGTTGCTGGTGACACAGTGTGTCAGTGCATATTCCTTTGGCAGGGTGAACAAGTCCCTTTTTCAACATTTTTCCTCCTGGTACCAGCATGTAGTCATCATCAGACTCCTTCAGGGATGAAGTGCACTGAACTTGAGCTGCTTGTCCTTCCTCAGCACTGTTATTACCATGAAATGGAGACAAATGATTGAAATGAACTATTCTTGGCTTCCCTCTTGGAGGTTTTCTTATCTGGTATACTACATCATTGATCCTAGTCACAACCTTGTAAGGCCCCTCCCACTGTTTTGTAGTTGTGGACAGCAGCCACAAATCCTCTTTGGGTTGTGTAGCCAGACTAGGTCTCCCGCTTTGTATCCACCTTGGTCAGCCTTGATGTCATACCTCTCCTTCATCTTCAGGCTTGCTTCTTCAAGATTGGTGCGTACTTTCTCATGGGTCTCATCTATATGCTTCCTCAATTGAGTGATGTAGTCATCCTCCTTGAATGTTTCACCAGGCTTGCTTCCAAACTGTAGATCTCTACCACCAAACTGTAGATGATGCAAGCAGGTGTTTCCTCTGTTGTCTCATTGATGGTGCTACAATATGCCATAAGAAAGAAGTGGAGATGCTGATCCCAATCATGCTGATTGTCAGAAACCACCTTCCTCAGATATTGCTGCATTGTCCTGTTCATTCTCTCAACCATACCATCTGACTGGGGATGCAGTGGAGTGGTCCTTGTTTTCCGGATGCCCATTAACTCACACACTCTGCTGAACACTTCTGACTCAAAATTTCTCCCTTGATCTGAGTGCAGTTCCAATGGAACACCAAAACGACTGAAGAACTGCTTTATTAACACATCAGCCACTATAACTGCTTCCTGGTTTGGTGAGGCATATGCTTCAACACATTTGCTGAAATAATCCATGGCTACTAGAATAAACTTGTTCCCATCATTGGTGGTAAGAAAAGGTCCAGCAATGTCAATAGTCACTCTCTCAAATGGTGCTCCAACATTGTAGGTCTTCATTGGTGCCTTTTTCTTCTTCAGAGGGCTATTTGCTGCTGCACAGATTATGCATTTCCTACACCAATCTTTGACAACTTCTCTTAATCTTGGCAAATAAAATCATTCCCTGGCCTTCTCCACTGTTTTATGTAGACCAAGATGTCCTCCAGATTTTCCACCATGCAGACTCCTCAGCACTTCTGGTACACAATTTACTGGGACAATAACCTGTTGTCTCTTCTGATCCCCTGCTGCATTCTCAATCTCCCTTTTTAGTACTCCCTCATCTTAAACAATTGAGCTCCACTAGGCCCAATATGTCTTCACACTCTCTGTCACACACTCTTGGTGTAAGAGGTTCCACTTCCTGCCAGGCTGGTTTTCCTTGTCCAGTGAGTTTCCAAGCCCAAAGATATTTCAGGTCAGGATCCTCTTCCTGGTCCTTCTGGAGCTGGTCACTGCTCCACAAATCAGCAACCACTGTTGTTCTTCCCAGCATGCCTTCCTTTCTATCATTATGTGAACAGTGCTTGCAATGTTCCTCACATGACCTTCTTGAGAGTCCATCTGCATTTCCATGACTGGTTCCTGCTCGATGAATTGACTCAAAATCATACTCTTAAAGTCACTCAATCCAGCATGCCAACTGTCCTTCAGGAGTCTTGAATAATAGGAGCCACTTCAGGGCTGCATGATCTGTTCTCAGCAGAAAGTGTCTTCCATAAAGGTACTTGTGAAAGTGTCCAACCATCTTAACTACTGCCAACAGCTCTCAGTGGGTGATGCAGTAGTTGCACTCTGGTTTTGACAAGACCTTACTGAAGTATCCAATGACTGTCTCAACTCCTTCCTGTCCCTGAGAAAGTACTCCTCCAATGGCTATGTTGCTAGTATCTGTGTCCAGGATGAATGTCCCTTCTGCTCTTGGATAACCCAGGATTGGTGCATTTATCAGAACATGCCTTAGCTCATCAAAAGCTTGCTGACAGCTCTCATCCCAAATGAAGCTGCTCTTGTCTTCAGTCAATTTGGTCAAGGGTTTTGCAATATTGGAGAATCCTTTCACAAACCGCCGATAATATGTACAAAGATCCAGAAAGCTTCTCACTTCATGCTTATCCTTTGCGACTAGCCACTGTGTAATAGTTTTTATTTTCTCTGGGTCAGGGGCAACTCCAGAATCTGATACCACATGTCCAAGGTAGTTGACTTGTCTTCTGAACAGGTTGCACTTCTTTGGATTCAATTTTAAATTTGCTTGCCTCAGCCTCTGAAAAACTTGCTTCAAGTTGTGTAAGTGGTGCCTGAATGATTTTCCCAGGATAATGATGTCATCCAAGTAGACCAAACAGGTTTCCCAAGTTAGTCCTCTCAACACATTCTCCATGAGCCGCTCAAATGTAGCTGGTGCATTACATAGCCCAAAAGGTATGACTTTGAATTGCCAAAGTCATTTTTCAATTGAGAATGCTGTTTTCTCCCTGTCTTCTGGCTTCAAACCAACTTGTCAGTAGCCATTCTTTAGATCCAATGTTGAAAACAATTTGCATTCTTCCAGGCTGTCTAATGTGTCATCAATCCTTGGCAATGGATAGCTGTCCTTCTTGGTGACATTGTTTAACAGGCAATAGTCAATGCAGAATCTAGTTGACCCATCCTTTTTCTTGAACAACACCACTGGAGACACTCAAGGACTGCTTGAAGGCTCTATGACCTCATCAGCCTCCATGTCCTTGATAACTTTCCTTGCTTCCTCCCTCTTGGCTAGTGGCAGCCTTCATGGATTGTGTCGTATAGGCCTAGCACCACCAGTGTCTATTGCATGTTGTAAAATGTTTGTTCTTCCTTCTGACTCTGCACCAATTTCGAAGATATCCTGGTATCTAGTAATGAAGTCTTTCACTTTGGCAGCCTGCTCTTTTGTAAGATCCTTGCAAGTACTAGTAGTGAAATCCTGCAGTTGATGTGGAAGACCCTTGTTGACTGTTTGAGACTTCTGGATGTGTCTTACCACAGAAGAGGCTGTTGAGCAGTGTCCAAGAGTGCTTCCTCCTTTTAGGGAAATCTTGAAGTCATTCTCATTCATAATGAGCAAAGGAAACTTGTTGCTGGTCAGGAATAATGTTCTTGCCACCAAGACTCCTTTATGCAAGTTGTCTTCTTCCATGTAATCCTGCATTTTCCCATAGGTTGAAATCTGACTCCTTCCTGGTAGAGTGACATCAGTAAGTATTAATACTCTGCTGTTGCTTGGCTTACCTGGGTGAATAGAACCTCTTCTTCCCCAATTACAACTGTCTTTTTGTCCAAGTCCAACTTGAGCCCAAACTTGTTGAAGGAATCCATCTCAAGTATAACATCCTCCTGAATGTCTGCCACTAACACCTGACGTTTGAAGGAACTGCCACCAATGAGGAGGGTAGCAGCTGTCTCCCCAAAAACTGTAGCCAAGTCCCCTGTAGCCATGCGGAGTGTCCACCTTGTTGACTTTATTTCTTCCTTATCAAGGACTGTGCTCTTATTCAGGATACTCATTGTAGCTCCTGTGTCAAGAAGTAGTTGCCTTGTTTGCCCATTCACAATGGCATCTATGTACAGACTACTTCTGCTGCCAGCAAGAGATGCCACCTCTAGCCCAGTCAATGAATGCAAAAAATTGGCCATTGTCGTAACAAATTAAGGGAATGCTCAATTTTTGCAGAATGTTAGTACACATAGTACTTACTCAAGAAAACCAAAGTCCCGACCCCCACCCCGCTTGCTTCTCCCTCTAACCCCCTCTCAACATTGCAAGATCAGTACTTCAGTTAAAGGCTTATAACTCGGAAACTAATCAAGGTATCATTGTGATTTGTATCTCATTTAATACTTGAAACTATTCTCTACAAAATATGTCATATACATTTCCTATGTATATGGCATAGGTTTTCAGTAAAAATTTAGTTTATAGAAAAAAAAGGCACCACAAACCACAAAAATCAACTTCAACTGATCATATCTTTTTTAGTATTGCGTTATTGGATGTTTTGTTCCTCACAAAACTTATAGATAATTTATGAATATTCAAAATTATGTGTTTAATGATAATTATCGTTCGAGTTATGCCGTCGTAGTGAGTGATGAAATAGTAGCGGACACCAGGTCGCTGAACCCTACAGCACTGTGTATTGCATGGCGCTTGGCTATCCAGCCCAAACCAATAAAGAATTATTGTCAGAACAAATTAGAGACAAGCAAGAATATATATGCCAATTAATACTGTAGTACATGTTTAAAAGTATATTTTACGAAAAGTCCCCAAAAGTCCCCCCTTGGCTTTTCCCCCAAGCCCCCTCAAAGTTTAAATTTTTTCTAATGATTGGAAATTTGATATCTCTGTAAATAACCATCGAACAGAGTCGATTCTTCTTCAGTCATATAAATGTGCTGTTCAGTTTGCCGGTGAACTTAATACTTTTTTTTAATAAAAATTAAATATCTCCAAAAGAGAATTCTATTAACTAGATTTTTCATTATTCAGGGGGACATGTTATTTTACATGTATGTCATTCTACAGAAAATAGCTTTAAATAAAAGTTATAGAACTTATCCGTTGACATGTAAATCAGCATACTGACGATTAGATATGATGATTAGTTATGATGAGTGTTGTACAGAGGGGGTGCCCTTCTACTAACATTGTTGGGCCCTTCTCTTGAGAACGGTTTTTCAAACTCCATAGCACACCTTTATCTTCTCAGCTTTTTGAGTCGTTCTCAATTCTCATGTAAAATGCTACATTTGACCAATAATTTGGAATTCTACTTGAAAGGGCAGTATAGGCTCCCCCCCTGTACCAGACATGGGTACACTTTTGAAGGAGGGGGCTTCACGAAATGAGAAATTATGTGGGCAGGACAAAAATGTATTAGTGCTCATTTTTTACATTTAAATCATCAACTAAAAATTCAAGTCTCAATGAATATTATCCTCAATAGTTAAAGATGTAGTAGAACGACTCTTGTTTAATTCACGAAGGTATCCAACTGAGATTATCTTTGGAATTAATCTGATTTTTAACCCATTCTTATCAAAGCAAAAGGTGTCAGGGCTCAGGGGGGTAATTCTCCACAAAGGTTTTGGTAAATTAGCATTTAAAAGCAGTAATTCAAGCAGCTCTAGACATCATTTCACTCATCTTGACGCACATTAGAGTAAGAAGTTCATTTAGTGCTCATATCATTTGAATGTCTCACTAACAATCAAGCTATTTATGTTATGGATGACTTTTTACATTTAATTTCACTTTTTCATAATTATTCAGTTTGAAAACAAGTTGTTAAATTTTTTTTTAATGTTTCGGTAGTATGACTGATGTCTGGTATTTTTGACTATGAACTCTAAAAGCTTAGCTTCTTCTGCTTTGTTCTGGATAAAAGTGATGTCATTCTTTGTGATTTCAGAGACTAAACATATCAGTTGAACCTTTTTTAATGTGTTGACCTTTTGGCATTGAATAATCAATAATGAAACTACAGTAGTTTCTTTATTTTGTAACTGATGATCCATTTCAAGCATCTATTCGTTTCAACATATGAAAACTTCATCCATTGACAACAGAGGCAGGAAACCCCTTGAAACAATGAACAAGAATTTGGCCTACATCCTCATAATACAAAAATTGGTCAGTGTGAAGTTAGCAGGACATTTGTTAGAAGGTCACAAAAAACAAAACTTCTATTAGCAGACACAATAGTTCTACAGTTCCTGATAGTTTATAACAATAGTTCCAAGAAATTAGGAAAGATAATTGAGTTTGAAATAATGTGCTGCTAACTTTTACTCTGAAAACACATTTTTGTCAGCAGAACACGTAATATCACTCCAATCAACAAAAAAAGTGAGTCCTGGGTAGATTTTGAACTGAAGAATAATTTGACACAGAGTTCCAGTCAATCAGTCCACTAGAAAAATATTTATGAATTTTTGAAAGTTGATAACAATAGAAAAGCTGTTTTTGTCAGCAGGACATATGATTGAGTGAGTTGAGATTGAGAAAATCACATTTTAATTTCAACCTCACCAAGAAGATTGAAGAACTGCAGAGTTCCAATTGATATGTACCTTTTTAAAAAAATTATGACTAATAAAATAAAAAATTAGTAAACTTAGCAGGCAAAGTAATATACACTATTATTGAAAAAACATGAGAGTTCTTGGTAGTTCTTTACCCATATTTTCATTTGACACTGAGTTCTAGTCGATTGAGCCACTAGAAAAAATTTATGAATTTTTATGACATTAGAATTGCTATTTTTGTCAGCAGGACTTATGATTTAGTGAGTAAAGATTGAAAAAATCACATTCTCATTTCAACCTCACCAAGAAGATTGAAGAACTGCAGAGTTCCAATTGATATGTATTGTTTTAAAAAAAATATGACAAATAAAAGAAAAAATTAGTAAACATAGCAGGCAATCTTATATAAACTATTATTGGAAAAACATGAGAGTTCTGGCTAGTTCTTTACCCATATTTTCATTTGACACTGAGTTCTAGTCGATTGAGCCACTAGAAAAAATTTATGAATTTTTATGACATTAGAAAAGCTAATTTTGTCAGCAGGACATATGATTTAGTGAGTAAAGATTGAAAAAATCATATTTTCATTTCAACCTCACCAAGAAGATTAAAGAACTGCAGAGTTCCAATTGATATGTATTGTTTAAAAAAAATTATGACTAATAAAAGAAAAAATTAGTAAACTCAGCAGGCAATATAATATACAATATTATTGAAAAAAACATGAGAGTTCTGAGTATTTCTTAATCCATAATTTTATTTGACACTGAGTTCTAGTCGATCGAGCCACTAGAAACAAATTTATGAATTTTTGAATTTTATGACAATAGAAATGCTATTTTCGTTAAACATTCCAATCACATTTTCATTTCAAGCTCACCAAGAAGTGATTACAGCACTGCAGAGTTCCAATCAATATGTATTGTTTAAAAAAATTATGACTAATAAAAGGAAGAATTGATAAAATTAGCAGGCAATGTAATGTACCCTATTATTGAGAAAAATGAGAGTTCTGGGTGGTTCTTAATCCATATTTTGATCTGTCACATATTTTTTCTATTTATTTATGATTAAACAAATATTTTGAGTTCTAGTCGATCGTGCCACTAGAAAAATATTTATGAATTTTTGAATGTTGATGACACTAGAAAACCTATTTCTGCCAGCAGGAAATATGATTTAGTGAGTGAAGATTGAAAAAAGACATTTTCATTTTAATCTCACCAAGTAGATTTCAGAACTGCAGAGGTCCAATCGTTATGTGTTATTTTAAAAAAATTATGATTAATAAAATAAGAGATTAGTATACTTAGCAGGCAATGTAATATTCTTTATTTTAGATAATTCATATTTTCAGGGTTTCAATAGGAGTCATCCTGAATCTGGTATGTTCAAGACATAACATGAATAAGGACATGACAGTAGATGATAAGAATGAAGGAAGAACACTCTGAAGTCTGAAGTAGTATTAAACATCCTTACTGCTTTTTTCACCCATTGTTGGATGTTATTCTTTTGATGAGGTCTGCTTCGACTCCGTTGGAAAATATTGGGCCTATTGTCTACACTCTTTCAACAGCTGTATTACCTTATATAGTGTGAAACTAGTGTGGAAGTAGCAGACAATCTTCGACCTGTTTGGTTCAAAATTTTGTAATGTACAGAAAACAATAGATTTTTGATTGTTGATAAGGATTGTCAGCTTCCTTTTTCATTCTTCTACCTCCTAGGTATTTTTCAGTGAGAAGAAGGTTGACTTACCAAATAAAAATAAATGTAAAACTATATATATTTTGACTTTTTGAAATCCCATGCTCTTCTTCTTGGTTTACCCAGCACAAATAAATTTTAACTATTCTTCTATCACTAAAATTAATTTATTCTGGCTATTTCTTTTTTATTCGGTAAAAGATAATTTTATGCGTCTACTTCAACCTCTGAAAAAAGTTAACAAAAGCTTTTCTGGAATAAAAAACTGTTTGATATTTTTTAGAATAATTTCTGTCTTATAGCCTATAAACTGATTATTTATTCATTCTTTTTCAAATTTCTGCAGTCTTGTAATTAATATTTCTCTTGGTAATAAAAATGAGAAAGAATGCTTTGTTTTTGAAATAATGATAATACACCGATCATACTAAATACACACTATCACCATCAAAATAAAGATGTTTTGACATCCAACATAATTATGTTGAGCATTCCAAGTGCTTTTTTACAGCGTTTTACCAAAACATGTTATATAAATACAGCAATATCTTGTTTGAGATTCATAAGGTTCTGAAATTTGAATTGTCATTTAAATTTTTCGAATAATTAAAAAGAACAATTGCAAATAATTCCAATTTCTAAAATTCAATTATTCTAAAACTGAAGCCATATTTCAATTGTTTTATCCAGAAGTTATCAACTCATAATTCTGATCAAAGTAGAGTCGTCCATGAAATTAGCTATCAACTGTCATAGCTATTAACTGTTTATTGAGCCATTTTGCAATAGACTTGTAGGTAAACTTTGTAGGTAAGCCCCAAGCTTTGAACTGGGAATAAAATGACCCCCCAAAGGAATTTATCCATACATACGGTTTACTCTAGGCCAATTTACCGGACACGTGTAGGCCTACATGCATCAAACTGAACGATTCAAAATAAAGAGACTGTATAAAGAAAAATATTGACATAGTTTTCTACACAACCCCTCACTCACAATTACTTCCTATAAATGCTAATATACATTGAGGACTTCAATGGGAAAATAATATTAATTTCCTTTGATAAATGCACTTTGGAGACATAGCTGTCATGATTTATAACAGTCTAGATAAGTTTGTTTGAAGAGTGTTTTGTCCTCGGTATGTCACCATTCCTGAAGTCACAACATCCTGCTTCTGAATTCCATCACTAAAGCTATCTGCTAATTGTTAAGTAAACAATAAACATTGACCAGACAATATTTAACCTATTCATTATTTCGTTCTTTCTTCAGTGTTTCAGTTTTATTTCTTTTGAAAAAATTTATATATTTCAGTCAGGGCATGGTCCATTTCTTGAAAAAATATATTTTCATTCCGGGCCCCTGGAATCAAACCACTTGTTGCATCACCAACACACCATTATAATTTTCCCATTATTTATAAAAAAAAACCTTTGAATATGTTAAGCCTTATTACATAAGATTTTTGTCCAAGTGGATATTTTTCCCAAAAAAGTGTATATTACATAGCCTGCTATGTTTAATAATTTTTCTTTTATTGGTCATAATTTTTTTTTAGTATAAATATCAACTGGAACTCTACAGTTCTAAAAGCTTCTCGGTGAGGTTGAAATGAAAATGTGATTTTTTCAATCTTTACTCACTAAATCATATGTCCTGCTGACAAAAACAGCTTTTCTATTGTTATCAACTTTCAAAAATTCATAAATATTTTTCTAGTGGCCTGATTGACTGGAACTCTGTGTCAAATTATTCTTCAGGTCAAAATCTACCCAGAACGCTCCTCGTTTTGTTGATTAGAGTGATATTACGTGTTCTGCTGACAAAAATATGTTTCCAGAGTAGAAGTTAGCAGCGCATTATTTCAAACTCAATTATCTTTCTTATTTTCTTGGAACTATTGTTATAAACTATCAGGAACTGTAGAACTATTGTGTCTACCAATAGAACTTTTGTTTTTCAGTGACCTTCTAACATAACCCAACTAACGTAGCCCAACTAGCCTAACCCAACCCAACCTAACCTAACCTGACCTAACCTAACCTAACCTGACCTAACCCAACCTAACTAACCTAACCTAACATGACCTAACCTAACCTAACCTAACTAACCTGACCTAACATGACCTACCCAACATACCCAACATAACCCAACAACCTAGGGATACTAGGGGCACTAGGGGAGCACTAGGGATATTTGGGGGAGCACTAGGGGAGCACTAGGGGTGCACTAAGGGAGCACTAGGGGTGCACTAGAGGAGCACTTGGGACATTAGGGACACTAGGGGGAGCACTAGGGGTACTAATGAGAGATATAAGGGACACTGGGGAACACTAGGAGAGCTCTAAGGGAGTACTAGGGGAACACTAGGGAAGCACTAGGGGTCATCACAATGGGGTGTCATGCTATGGGGTACCTAGGTGGGTCTGAAACCACTGAGTGAGTGATGCTCATAAGTCATGGGGACGATGTCACCCATAGTTATCCATTTTGAGGTTGTGCTGACTTTAGATTTATAGGTCGGATTTGATGCAGACACAATTTTGAATATTTATAGGTTAGATTTAATTTAATAGGTTGTATAGTATTGGCCTGGATCATTCCTTATAGGTTATCCATTTTGAGGTTATGTTCACTTCGGATTTAATACAATAGATTACTTAGTATCGACTTGGATCATTTCTTTAATGTTATCCATTTTGAGGCTATGTTGACTTTAGATCTGATGCAATGGATTGTATAGTATTGGCTTGGATCATTTCTTGAATGTTATCCATTTTGAGGTTATGTTGACTCTAGATCTGATACAATCGATTACATAGTATTGGCTTGGATCATTCCTTATAGTTTATCCATTTTGAGGTTATGTTGACTTCAGATTACATATTATTGGCTTAGATCATTCCATATAGGGTATCCATTTTGAGGTAATGTTGACTTTAGATTTATAGGTCAGATATAATGCAATAGATTGTATAGTATTGGCTGGGATCATTCCTTATAGGGTATCCATTTTTGGGCTATGTTGACTTAAGATTTATAGGTTAGATTTAATGCAATAGATTGCATAGTATTGGCTTGAATCAATCCTAATAGGTTATATTGTCTTCAGATGTGATGCAATAGATCATGTAGTATTGGCTTGGATCAATCCTTATAGGTTATATTGTCTTCAGATGTGATGCAATAGATCATGTAGTATTGGCTTGGATCAATCCTTATAGGTTATATTGTCTTTAGATCATGTAGTATAGGGTTGGATCTATCCTTATAGGTTATATTGTCTTTAGATGTAATGCAATAGATTATGTAGTACTGGCTTGGATCATTCCATATGGGTTATCCATTTTTAAGTTATGCTGACTTCAGATTTATAGGTTAGATGTAATGCAATAGATTGCTTAGTATTGGCTGGGATCATTCCTTATAGGGTATCCATTTTTGGGTTATGTTTAAATTAGATTTGATGCAATAGATTGTAGCACACTATAGGAGAACTAGGGGCACTAGGGGGAGCACTAGGTGTACACTAGGGGAGCACTAGGGGCGCACTAGGGGAACACTAGGGGAGCACTAGGGGAGCACTAGGGGAGCACTAGGTGTACACTAGGGAAACACTAGGGGAGTACTAGGGGCACTAGGGGGACACTAGGGGCACACTATGGGGAGCACTAGGGGCGCACTAGGGGAGCACTAGGGGCACACCAGGGGAGCACTAGGGGAACACTAGAGGCATTAAGGGTAGCCCTAGGGAAACACTAGGGGCATTAAGGGGAACACTAGGGGAATACTAAGGGACACTAGGAGGGACACTAGGAGGAACACTAAAGGTATTAGGGGGAGCACTAGGGGTGCACTAGGGGAGCACTAGGGACATTAGGGGGAGGAACACTAGGGGCAATAGGGGGTGCACTAGGGACACTAGGGAGAGCACTAAGGAACATTAGGGGGAGCACTAGGGACCATTAGGGGAACACTAGGGGCAATAGGGGGAGCATTAGGGGGAATACTAGGGGTATTAGGGGGAGCACTATGGACACTAGGGGGAGCACTAGGGACCATTAAGGGGAACACTAGGGGCAATAGGGGGTGCATTAGGGGGAACACTAGGGGTATTAGGGGGAGCACTAGGGGGAGCTCTAGGGGCATTAGGGGGAACACTAGGGAAACACTAGGGGCATTAGTTGGAACACTAGGAACATTAGGGGGGGGGGGGGAACACTAGGGGCATTAGGGTGGAGTGCACATGCATATGGGTCAGAGTTTCTTGGGGAACAAAGGGGTGTCATGCTATGGGGTACCTAGGTGGGACCCGAACCACTGAGTAATGCTCATAAATCATTGTAACCCATTCTTGAGCAGACACAACTGGAATGAGTAAGTAAAGGCTGGTGGGCGGGGTCACCTGATGGAAGTTGGTGTCTCTCTCACTCTCTCTCTCTCTCTCTACCCTTTCTTTCTCGTTGAAACTGCTCCATTGAAAATTTTAGGGTGAGGGGGTACACTTTTAGGGATTAGGTGGCCACTTTTAGGGAGAGGGGAGTCTCTTTTAGGTTGTGGGAACCACTTTTAGGGTGAGGTGGAACACTTTTAGGGATCAGGTGGCCACTTTTAGGGAGAGGGGAGCCCTTTTTAGGAAGAGGGGAACCACTTTTAGGTCGAGGGGGCTACTTTTAGGATGAGAGGGACCATTTTTAGGGGGGGGGCGCATTTTTCGGGTGAGGGGGGCCATTTTTCGGTGGAGGGGGCCATTTTTCAGGGATTGGGGCCACTTCCGGTTTGACTTCTGGTCTGTAATGTTACTTCAGTATGACTTCCTGTCTGTTATGTTACTTCCGGTTTGACTTCCGGTCTGTTATGTTACTTCAGGTTTGACTTCCGGTCTGTTATGTTACTTCCGGTTTGACTTTTGGTCTGTTATGTTACTTCCGGTTTGATTTTGGGGGGGGGGGGGTCAAAGGTCAAGGTTGTCCCAGAACCGCCCTTTTTATACTACTAAAGAAATTCTCTTCAAAAAAATAGTGTAATTCTTTCCAAACCACTTTCATACATTGCAAATAGAATGTATCAGGATGGGATTTTTCCCTAGCAAATAAAAGAGGCAGTCATTTCTCCAGTCTTCAAGACAGGAGATAGGAAAGATATAAACTGCTACAGGCTGATCTCACTTTTGAACATTCTATCAAAAATATTGGAAAAGTGTATCAAGGTCAGACTGGTTAGTTTCCTGGAGAAGCATAGCATTCTGTCACCTAACCAATATGGATTTAGAGACAACTACAGCACTAATTATGGTATTCATCACATTACTTCAGAAATAACAGAAAAAATCAATGCAAAGGAAAAACTGATAGCAGTATTTTTGGATTTGAAGAAGGCTTTTGATACTGTATCACACAATGTGCTGTTGGGTAGACTGAGGAAGTATGGCATACAAGGAGTAGCTTGGAATTTATTCAAAAGCTGTCTAACAAACAGAACTCAGTGTGTAAGAAAAATGGGCACTTGAGTGGCAGACTGGTGGTGAAGTATGGAGTGCCTCAAGGAACAGTATTGGGCCCAATATTGTTTCTATTGTACATCAACCCTCCATGTGATTTGCAGATTGATGGAACAGTTACCACGTTTGCTGATGACACAGTCCTACTGTTTTCAATGGCAACATGGGAGATTCGCTGGGTTTGGTCTACAAAAAGTGGCACATTGGCTCAACAGGAACCTACTGTAGTATTCATATAACTTGGCAGCATGTAGCAGATAGGACCTCACAATGAATTATCAGAAAACGAACTTCCTATGTTTCTCAGCTACACAACATGGTGAACCCACTAAGGACAGTCTAGAAGCACAACATGGCTTGGGTTGAGCACCAAGTATGATCCTCAGGAAGCAGTCACAATAGTGTCTGGGAGTGACAATTGATGCATTTCTGCGCTGGGATAAGCATATTGATGGACTCTGCAAAAACTGTGAAGAACCATCTTTAAATTCAGGATGCTGAGACCAGTTGTCAACTTGGAATATATGTTGGATGGTTTATTGTTCAATTGTGCAGTCACTGCTCATGTATGGAATTGTTGGATGGGGTGGAGCCTGTACAGTACATATCAACCCCCTAAAAACAGTGCAGAAGCTTATAATAAAGATCATCACAAATAAGCCAACCCACTATCCCTCGGAGCTTCTGTTTAGTGATTTCAAAGTATTGGATCTCAGACAGCTGTATGCAAAGGAAGTAGCATCTAGGCTGCACAAAGACTAATCTGCCTTCCAGAATAGGAATCACCATCACAACACCAGATACAGGCATCTCCTCATATCAAACAGGGCAAAAAAGGCTCTCTATCAAAGACACTACAATCATCTAGCACAAAAAATCCACAACTTAATTTCTGAAAACATTCAAGCAATAGGAAATATAAAAAAATTCAAGCAACAGCTTCATAACTGGCTAATAAATATTGACAGACAGCAAATAGAGAGAATTTTTTCAAACAGTGATTATGATGGAAACTTGTAATTTTGAAAACTGACCAATCCTCAATCCTATATCTTATTTTCAACTAAACCTCCTTTTTCCTCTACTAACACCTACTCTAGAACATGGCATGCCATAGTGGGGTAGGATGATTTCCAAAATATACTTTTCATTTATTATATATATCTTATTATTACTTGTATATAATTATTGAACCGATTGGTTGAAATTATTTGTATTGTTTATTGAAAAAGGAAATAAAATTATTATTTATTCATTTATAATCATAATTACGCAGTGATAATTCACTTGAAAATGATCAACATTTCGATGAAGGATTTCAGGACTGGAGTGGAAGGCTTAAGCCCCAAAGCACCCCATGTTAAGTCACTGGTTATGAGCATTATTCTACTTGAAAAGTGTGGAAACATGAAATGTACCAACACTTATTATCCTGGAGCACATACCCCCTACACTTAATTTGCTTGAAAATTATCAATAATTTTTTAAGGACCTTGGGCTCTTGGTGATGCTTAAGCCCCCTAAGCCCCCCTGGGTGCGCCACTGGCCCCACCACACCCTTAATAGCAGACCTATCTTCGGACCAGCACGTGAATCTAAGGGAAGATTCCATGTGCATTGGTGAGGTCTGAAACCCCGGGACATTATTTTATACAGCAACACCCTTGCCCCTTTCCACAACCTCACATCATCAGTCTCATGCAAACCCCACCCCTCACTGACTCACGAGCACACCGGTAGCAGGACCCGCTTATCTACACCATAAACTACCAGGCTGACTTCCCCATAGTATTTTATCTGAAGCGAAATATATTTTATTATAATTTTCCATCGCTTGCTTTTGCTAAAATGTTATGCTGCTGCGACTATTCATCTAGCTTGCAACCCTGACTTCCCTTTAGACCATCCAGCAATATTTCCTGATACTTTAAAAAATGTTCAGCAGCAAATCAATTGTTTTTATGAACATCTACCAAGATGTTACTGCACTTGGAAAGAGCAGTTCATTTATTATAAAAAATTTGCTATTGAGAGCCAAGTGACTTGATTTCCACACCAGATTAGATTAAAAAAAGATTTGGAATATCAAAAATCAATACAGAATAACTCGAGCAATAGAAACATATAAGTCATATAATATACTAAAGCAGTTGGCCTAAACGAATAAATAAATAAATATCAATCTCCATAACCATTTAATTATTTGTTACCATGTGCAATGACGATTTAAAAAGAAATTTCCATTTTAATTGCAAGAAATCAACGTGGAGTTACCAACCAAGTAGTATTACCTACTTTGTCTCAAATTGCAGGAAAGGTGCAAATCTATGTTCATCTCTTTTAATAATTTATTAATAAACGCCTCATTGAAAATAATCATTTGGTACCAACCTAAACAAATCTCTTCCAACTCACTGAAGCTTGAAGTATGGAAAATATTTTTGTGACATGCTACAAGTAGCCTAGTATAGAGGAGTATCATCAACTCAGGACTCGAGAAGGGAGTGCTGCAGGAAGAACTAAAGCCACGATGGGGTCCGCCTCAGCTCTGCATAATTCATCGTCCTAAGAGCTTCTTGCATTCTTATTCCTCGTTCTGCACGATACTTTATCCCTCCTCTTGCCTTTTTGATCCTTTAGAACATCGTTCTCTCTCCAACTATGACATCAATGATTGTATCTTCGATAGCGATATCGATCATGCCTCACCATCACTCACATTATTATAACTTTACAATTTTATACCCATCAATCATATTCATTCTCTGTAGGAAATGTTCGGACATTTTGCTTAAATCAATCCACATTTCTAAAATATTATTGGATAAGATAAATATCCAACTTGGATCTAGATAAGTGACCTTTTTAATATTGGCAGAGTTCTAACAAGAAATAGAAAAAAATTGTGTATAGATTCAGTGCTGAGAGAAATATACTTCTTACTTGCTTATTCAAGAATTTCTTATTGTGATGCTTGTTGGGGTTGCACATACATTACGCACTTCATTACTCATGTCAGTACTCATATGAAGCCTCTGATTGCATCACAGAGATCATCAGTATACGACATTGGTGTTGGAAGTCAGATAGAGATAGTCTTTTTGCTATGTTGAGAATACTTCCATTGAGATCGTTGTTTTGTTTCAAAATGCTGACTCTATTTTTCAAACAAGCGGCAATCAGGGCAACTTGTATAGTGAACAATCAGATGCTTAGGCCAACACACGATTTTCGAAGAATGTCAGGCTGCCTAAACCTAGCACATTTTTAAAGTTATTCATTTTCTTTGAGGGTAAGTTTTTCAACAGCTAACCAGATTTCATGAAACTATGTGGCAGGGCCGTCGCGTGGGTGGGGAGAGTGAGGCGGTCGCCCAGGGCGCCGCAGTCAGGGAGGTGCCACGGAATCGGAAAAACAACTGAATATAAGAAAATTGAGATTTATTCCAAATTAGATTCTAGTTCCTAATCAGCAGCTTGATTTTCCTCATTGGTTTGTTGTTTGTTTTTTATATCAATACCTAATAATTTGAGAATAAATGTGAAAATTTGAGATAGATACCATATTTTGAAAATCAGCTCGAGATTCTGCAGTTAGAATAATGGCCATTTAACTGATTAAAATAGGCTAGGTGACTAATGAATACCAATATTCTCATATTGTATTGTCTGTAATCTGTAGTGGTGGCAGTTCTGTGGCCTCCACGAAAAGGAATTTAGGGTTTTGGGGGCCTATATCAGTCCGAGCTAAGGGCCTCCAAAGGATCCTTGAACACCACTGCGAGGCGCCCTTACATCTGGTAGATGTAATCTAGTTATTCTAATTGTGTTCAGCGCATGAAAAATATCAGTGAACTCAACTAAGAAAATCCTACGAGGAATGTTAACAAGTGAAGTTAGTCAAAATATCAAATCCTACTGTTTTTCAATATTTTATTTGCAATCTTAGCAGCGGAACGTCACACTACAAAAGGTTTAAATGGTTTTGGCACACAAAAATTTTTGTTTTTGTTCTATTTTATTTTTTGTTTTTCTTTTGGCTTGGTTTTGTTTTTTCTTCGCCTTGTTTTGATATCCTCCCCTTCTTTTTTTAGTTTTTCATTTTCTTTCTATTTTCTGGTACATCCATCAACGAATTCAAAGGCGGAGGAGGAGGAGTCCAGTTTCTAACGGCAGAGAAGGTGTAAGAACCAATGGGAGAAAAGCTAAAAAATCAAGATGGGACAAAAATCTTTAATTCATAGTGAAGGCAGATTGTCTAGAAGAAGGAACTCTACGAAAATCCCTGGCCCTCCATGCTGGGCGTTGCACAGCAGGTTGGTCTCCTGCTTGCGCAAAACCTCAGCACACTCAGTCTTACAGAAGATATCATACTTAATATTGTTTACATATTTTGTAATACGAATATGAACAAGCTTTAAACGTTCAGAAACGTAGAGCTCATTTTGAAATAGCAGCACAATCATGAAATAATATATAGACTTATTTCAAGAAGCGAATTTTGAAATGGTTGTTAAGTCTTAGGCCTGGAACTATTGAGAGTTTTTTTAATTGTTTTATGCAACTTGTACTTAGTTTTTTTCCTGTGTGGAAGGTGTGTGAGTATGTGTGTGAATGTTAGCATCAAACTTTTTCCAATACAGTATGCGTTCCTGCTTGCTAATAAATTGTTTTGATTAGTGATCAGTATATTATCAGTGATTATCTTGGCTTATATTTTGAAAAAAAATTATTGTAGTTATAGAATTAACTACTTCATTCCGTAATGGTGTGTAGCCTATTACATAATAAGTTAAAATTGTGTATTTTATGAATTTTTGAAAGAATAAATATTAATTTGATTTGATTTGAAGTATTCCATCGTCATTCTAGATACTGTCGAGTCATAGAGAACTCAAAGACGTGTGAGATTCAGAACTTTCTGCTATATTCTTTGGGGATATGATGCATTAAAACAATTTAAAACAAGATTAGGCGGCTCGGAACTATCTGATCATGACTATCAAACCTTAGAGGTGGGGTTGCAAGGTCATAAAACAATTAAAAAGAGTAGAGTAATGAAAGAAATTCAACAATGTGAACAGGGGAATATCCATTGTTTGAAGCAGAATCTGCTACAAGAAAACTGGAGTAGGGTTTACAATAGCAATAGTTTGAATAACAAATATGATAGTTTCATTAATATTTTAAGGTTTCATATTACTATGAGTTGTCCAGTTGAAAAAGTCCCTGTAAAAAACAAATTAGACAAAATTGAAGAGTGGATAACTGATCCTTGCAGAAAGAAATAGGGTTAAAGATGCATATGATGAATTCAAACTATCTAGAAATATGTTAAGTGAAGATAATTACAAAGCTCTAAAGAAAAACTATATGAAAGAAGTGAAAAGAGCGAAATGTAAGAAAACAGCTGAAATTTTGAATAATAGTGTGTACTTTAACACAGCAGTGTGGGATGTAATAAACAAAAATAGGCAAGTTACTCATGTAGGCCTAGATGCTTATACTAATGTCCCCAGAATAATTAACGAAAATGACAAATATATTGATGATAGTGTAGACATTTGTAATTTCTTTAACAGATATTATTAACTGGTTGCTAAGAATCTTCAAAAATCTCTTAATACAGGTATTAGTGACATGAGGAATACTGAGGGGATTCAGAACGAATTAAAATTCCACCCAGTATGCCAAGACGAGTTGTCAAATATCATTGATAGTTTAAATAATAATAAAACTGTAGGAATGGATAAGGTATCCAGTAAAATTCTAAAAGAATGTAAAGATCAATTGTTAGACCCTTTGATTCATCTGATCAATCATTCATTAGAACAAGGTGTTTTTCCAGATAATTTAAAAGAGGGGAAGATCTTGCCAATCTTCAAAAGTGTTGATAGAGAAAAGGTAGAAAACCATCGGCCCATTAGTATTTTAAATGTAATAAGTAAAATTTTTGAAAGAGTAGTTCTAAATAGGTAACTTCTGCACCTTCAAGAAGCTAACTTTATCTGTGATGAACAGCATGGCTTCCAGAAAGGGAGATCAACAAAGACAGCCGTAGTTTCTCTAGTTGAAAAACTAATAGATATAATAGATTCAGGTGATAAAGCTACTGCAATCTTCTTAGATCTGTCAAAGGCATTTGCTTGTGTTATTTATAGAACTTTATTGGAAATACTGCAAAATGTAGGTGTAAATGGGGTTGAACTGAAATGGATGAATCATATCTTATTGGGAGAAAACAATGTGTAGAACTAACTACAGTAGTTGGTAATAGTATAGTAAAGAATAAATCTAATAAATTGGAGGTGCAAGCTGGAGTGCCTCAGGGGTCAATACTAGGTCCATTGCGTCTTTTGTTATATATGTCAACCGTTTACCTAAAGAATTAATTAGTGGTAGAGCCCTCTTATTTGCTGACGATACATCACTCTTTTTCAGCAATTCCATTCTAGATAATTCAGAAATAAGTGCCCATATAGGTGTGCAGTCCGTTGTCCAATTTTTAAATCAGTTGAAATGAACTATAAATAGTAAAAAATGCCAATACCTTCAATTAAAAAAAAAACATAATTAAAAAACGTGTTTGTAAACGATAATCAATTAGAAAAAAAAATTGCATTTCTAGGAGTTATGTTGGATAGACGATTGACCTGGACTCCATACATTGAGAAAATATGTTGTAAAATTTCATCTGGGGTATTTGTCCTGCGACAGCTCGCTAGATTGAATGACAAAAAGTTACTTTTTACAGCTTACCATGGGCTCTTACTGTCACATATTAGGTATGCTATCTTAGTATGGGGTAATTCATCAAAACAAAATCTTGATAGGGTGTTTAAGATCCAAAAGAAAGCGGTTAGGTGTATAGAAATAGTAAATAGATTAGATTCATGTAGGCCGTTGTTCAAGAGACTTGGTCTCCTAACTTATATGTGTATGAAGCTACTTTATATTTAAAAACGAATGATATTAATAAAAAATCTTGATGTACATGATTATAATACAAGAAACCGAGGAGATTATCACTTGGTGAGTCACAATAGTAGCTTATTCAAACAAAAACCCAGTTATATTGGTAGGAAATTCTACAACAAGCTACCGCAGTTTTTGAAGAGTCTTGAAAATATAGAAATATTTAAAAATCAATTGAAGAAATATTTAGTAAATGAAGCTTTTTATAGTGTACGAGAGTTCCTTTCACATCAAAATTAAGCCTCACCTCAACTAATTGAAGTAATTATGGTATCTAGTGTATAATATTGTGATCTGACTTGTCTTATACTCCTTAACTGGAGTCTTTCAAGACGTAATCTACAAAAAAAAAATTATAATCAGTGATTTTGTAAGGAAGAATAGTGAATCACGTGAAACATTAATTCACTTTAAAATAGGAATGGGATCTGTATCCTCTAATTTGAAAATAATGATGTCTTTCTCTGAGTTATTGTTGTATAGTGTGTCTCCGCCGATATTACCTGCAATGATTTAATCAAATGAGTGAACAAAGCTTAGTAGAACACTAGCGGTCCACCCGTGCGTTGCAACGGTATTTTAGTTATAATAGTTCTACCCGGCGAATTCCCAAGACCCTAGCACAAATCGCACCTTCCTAAAATGATAATTTTTGTTTCGATAAATAGAAATTAGAAATTGTTTTTTTCACCAAAGAAATAATGGATAAGCTGAGCTTTGATTCACCAGTCATATGTTTCCTACATGACTGCAATGCTCCGACTACACAAGTCTGCAGACAGCATAAATAACGCCGCTAAGCGCCCACCATATGATTAAAAACTGTTGATTTCTATCAGCTGTTCCTTTAAGGATAGATTTCTCCTTTTTGTGACCTTCAGCGAAGACGTTTGAACTCCCAACCTTCACAGGAACCATCTCGGGACTATTCTACATTATACCTGAAATTTTCAATACTGTTAAATAACTTAAATCCCGATCGATGCTCTCGGTAATAAAACGTGGTAATAAAACTTAGAAGAAATGTATCCAAAATCACACAATACTTGATTTTTAAACGTTTATTATTCTGTTAAAAAAAGTTAATTTAGTTTTTTATAGCTAAAGACATTGTCAAAAAGTTTTCCAATACTGATAAATAACTTTAATCCCGATCGATGCTCTCGTTTTTGAGGAGAAGGCCGCGTAAAATGCCTTTGGGGCCGTGACAGATAGACAGACAGACAGAAATTGAGAAAAGACTTGTTACGGCTTCTTTAATGTATAAAACGTAAAAATAACCAAAAAATATATAATTCTGATAAATGTACAGACAAAACTCTAATTTTATTTATATAGATATTATGTTTTCAAAATTAGAGCCCTATTAATACTCTCATCTAATCACTTATACAACTCTTTATAAACTTGACTCAAAACATCTATCATCGTAGTGTTCTACTTTCTAAGTTATATTTCAAATCAACCCTCTCTTTTCTTTTACTTCCGATTGTAACTTTTTCATCATGCTTTAGCTGACTACAGTACACTCAGAAGATGAAAACGACAATAGAAGGATTTTCGTTAGATATGAATGAGGATGAAATTTTCATCAAAAAAGGAACTGATTCTGAAGAGTTGATAAATGTAATTGGAATTATCCTTTCCAATAAAATAATGTGCTAAAAAGAACGTAGATCTGAATTTATAACGCAGCCAAGTCTTGGAGAGAATTTTGAATGTAGGAATGTAAGGGAGTTCGAGAAAGCGACTCAGTAATAAATCGTTGTTGTGCAGGCAGATCATTCCTCACAATCAGCCATCTTGAGTTTCCAGAAATGACTTTACACAAGAGGAGGGTGACGTTGTGGGACGTGATACGACTCGCAGTGTTCCTCTATGCAAAGGATGCTTCTAACAAGAATTGATGTAATTCTCTGTCGTCTTCTACAGCTTCCACCACTGTTAGTAAACATGATCTACTTTGAATATTCTCTACTAAATTACCACCGTACTTAGATGCGTGAGTTATTCATCAAGCTTCTCTTTATGAATGACATTTCAGTGTAAAGTAGGAGCAAGGAGTTGAAATGAATGTATCTTCTTCTACTCTTTTAGGATTACTACCACAGAAACATTTTTACTTTATTTTTATCTATAAAAGAAAGGGTACCAGAGTTCGTTCAAATGAATACATTAATTACTGAACAGTAAATTTTTTAGTTTATCTAATTCCATACCTCTCCACTTTATATATATATTACCATTTATTGAATCAATAATAGTAATAATACTGTTATTTTCATGCCTTATTCTTATATTTCAGAGTGGCCAAGTTGAAGTGTTCTATTCAAATAACTGTAGCCTCAAGTGTTGTAGCGTATATGTTAGTTCTTACTTTCATGTATGAGGTCCAGAAATAACATATTGTGGAAAATGTGTTTGTGGAAAGTTGTGGACTGAATTTTTTTTTGCATGGAATTATAAATATCTTTTAAACTCAACCGATCTCAATATTACATTTGTACAGGTGTATAGAGATACACAGCTTCATATGGAAACAACAACTGTAAAATGAACTAGTTTGTATAATAATATGGACTAAATTATTTGCTTCCAATTTACGAATAAATGAATTGACTGATCAGAGCTGCTATAAAGATTAATATTTTGACCAGCTTCTAGCCCCCCTCCCCTTCATTTCTTCAAAACCCCATTTCCTACAATCTGAAGAGACTTTTTCAAATTTGCTGAATGTCGTTAAAGTTGGTTTGACAATTTCTATTAAATTAATCGTTCTTTTGAGCAAAAACCTCTTCTATTGCTGGATCGATTGTATGGGTTACACGCTCATAATGACGTAATGAAAGCATGGCTTAAGCGAAATGCTATTCCATATCCTTGAGCATTCAGTAATCGGAAGCGGAGCAGCGGAGCTCACAACTGAAGCAAAAAAGTTGTTTCTCGTGTTTTTTTGTTGAGCGCGGCGCATTACAGTAATGCCGGCAGCCGGCGGAAACGGTCCGCCAGAGACCGCCGCTACGGCCGAATGAATAATCCGCTTTGGGAATTTATATTCGTGAGGTGGAATTGGTTGCATGGAATTTTGCCCGCCCTGTGTTTCAGACCTCAATCCCTGAGACAAACTTACCTTTCTATTTTTCATTCACCGGCAAAACGCCAACATATCGACCACCCTTATCTCAGAGCTGGGCTGCACAACTCTACTAGTCGTTTGACATGCAGATATGTGATATCAATTTGGATTTTTTGAACAAAGAGCAATTATTGCATGTTCTTGACAAGAAACCTACGGATGGAATAATGACGTATGCTCATCAGCTCAGCATCACTCTTCACTTATTCTGAACATTCCTTCCATAGATGGAAATCAATTTAATTATTGTCTATGCGACATATATTGAAAGAACACATTATGTCTTAGTAACACACGAGAGTTCCTACCGGAGAGACACGTCCCCCCAATATTTAGGGTGGTCGCTAATGTCCCCACCTACCAGTAGTTGATATCAATGATCATGTCCCTCTCATTAAACACTGAAGAATACATATTAGTTAACAAATAATCTTACTAAACAGGAAAACAGTAAGTTACAGAGATTCACTTTCATTTTTTACTAATAGACCTAAACCCATGTGATAATTTACTGTCAATATTAAGTGTATCATTAACATCTTTGATGTTCCATTTTTCAAATTCGCAGTATGGCTGTAATAAGCCAAATGACGCACTGACTTTAGATTTTAAAAGAGTGCTACTTACAAGAATGCAATTGATACTGACTTATGCTTTCTACATGCACCAAAATTTTCTGAGGAAAAATGTTACTGATTTGTTTCTTGATGTCATAGAGGATTGTTTGAAATTGAGGTGATGAACGTTCTATAAGAAAATTAATATGAAAAACTTCTACAAAAATTCACCTGAATGCTATTTTTTTCGACATTGTCAGTGGCGTAACTATGAGGAGGGGAACAGAAGGATAGATCCCCTCAGAGATAGAATGTTTTTTTGCAACTTTAACAAGCCTTAAGATAAAATTTCTTGAAGTTATAAAAGATGGAATTAGTAATTGAATTTGAGATTTCAGATTGACAAAGATAAGGATCTGTAAAAGACGAATAATTAAAAAGTG
The DNA here is from genome assembly GCA_948455865.1 of Conomelus anceps. Lineage (NCBI taxonomy): Eukaryota > Metazoa > Arthropoda > Insecta > Hemiptera > Delphacidae > Conomelus > Conomelus anceps. The sequence goes on from OX418216.1 coordinate 89,202,827, forward strand.
ATCCATTTTTGAGCCCCATTTTAGGATAGATCCTTTCAAACCATTTCTATTTTGATGTATTTGAAACACTGTTCCATTTTATTCTCTACACAAAAGGAAATAAATGGAAGCTGAATTGAGCAAGTTCATTGAATTTTATGTTGAACGTACAAAGTCTCCTAAAATAAGTGTAATTCTATTGAATTGAAATGTTAAAAATCGCTCAAAAATGTGGTTTCAGAGAAATCATTATTCACTACCGAACAAGATAAAATTAATTTCTTTGTTTATTATTGCCTTTAATAAATTATTGTTAGTGTACTCCTTTTCCACCAGTTGTTCACAATTTATATTGCCTTGACCTAGAGCACACCTCCACACTACCAACACATCATTGGTCTCCCCCCAGACTGAACCTCTATTTGTTGAACCGAATTCATCAGTTGAAAAATTTGTAGCACATAATTATACTGACTCCTCTTGTTCTAGAATCTATTGAATATCTTCTAGGTTGAAGCAACGCGGGGGAGAAACTAATCACGCAGGGCGTAGCCACAATCAAATCTGACCTAAGTTTCAGGCAATTTACTGGTGCCTGATCCTTTGTGATAATCGCGAAAATGAAGCTTCATCAGTAAATTATCAGAAACATCTGAAATTATTAGGCATTATGATTCAAATAATTTTTATTTAAATATTAAATTTAATTTTCACTTTCAATTTTGCAGAAGTTGAAAGAGTTGATAATATCATAATAGTTAATAAAATTATTCAAATATATTCCCAGAATAGTCACTGGTGCAATAGTGAGAAAGAAAGAGAGGTCGGGTTAAATTACGTTAACAATGACGATTATAATAACCTGAACATTTGCGGGCTCTAAATGCGAGATTCTATGAAGCAGGCGGATTCATATTGTTTTCAGGTTAGCATTAGCGTGTCAACGTAGTTTTGTCCAAACACTCTCAAGTGTGGAGTTAGATCAGTAGTTGTTCTATAATTAATTGAAATTATTTTCAAATTATCCTGGCCACGCTAAAGCAGTTAGTATATTTCAGTTTATAAAAGAATAAACATATATGAGTATATAACAGAGTATATTTCATTTAGTTTATAGTGACTCATGGACTCATCGTTACTGCATGTGGTAGCGACACATGCTATTGGTTTAAAATAAAATGTGTCTTGTGTCTGGCCCACCTGACATTTTCAACCATCACTATCACATGTTGTCACGATGAGTCACTGCAAACTAAGCTGAAATAGACTATGTAGATTCATTCTATGAGAAGTCCATCTCTCCACAAACAATAATTATTATGAATTTAAGCTTCATTAAAAACTGATTTATATCAATATGCTTGTCAGGCGTGTCAGTCACTTCCTGTGTACACCTTTCTAATGAAGAATTTTATCCTACGAAAAAGTTATCAACACTGCTATCAGTTATGAAATGTTTAACATTATCATGAAATTTTTAACATTATCATGAAATTTTTAGGTATTCATGTATATTCACTTATTTGTTTTTCATAATGATGAAAGAAAATTCAGAACTATCTTCGATTAAGGTTGATAGCAGAACATCACAGTAGAAGAATGGAATGGAATAGATGCATCGAGTACAGTAGAGTGGTTTCAATAATGGTTACACCACCGGGGATGAAAACCGAATGCGAAATGGAAATTGTAAGTGACCGCTTATCTAATTTGTCGTCACGCAAGATGCCGGGCGAAATTTTATTGCTGCAAAAGGGAACCGGCAAAGCATTCTATTGTAATTCGATGAAGTGGGAGAGAAAGGAGGAAGAAGAAAGAAGGAAAGAGGAAAGAGTCAGCGTTTGTTGCACAGTTTGGAAAAATTGAACGGAAATTCCTGAGGGGCTCTCTGGCAAACGAACAGCGATTAGGAGAGACGTTGTTTAGGGGGTGTGCGTTACAGTAAAGAAACATGAGAAATGGCGAAAAGGTAGCAATGTAGAGCAGGCGCGAAGATGCATTGAAGTGGGAGAGAATATGATCAGAGGGAAGAAAAAAGGACGCGAGTAAGAGAGATAGTGAACGGGAGTGATGCAGTTGAAAGAGAGACCTCGCACGGAATGTTTTGGAAGTTTAGTAGGCAGAAGGGAAAACTCTAGCATTGGTATAGGTACAACCGAGCGCTTCAACGTACGATCGTATGTAGACTTGCAGCATCTCAAGTTCTCAAGTCCCGTGCCCCATGCCACCCATTTCCCCCTCAATGTGTAGCCTCAGCCCCCTCATCCAAACTATAATACCCTTTTTTGATCCGTTCTCTCCGAACTCTCGTACGTACAGTCGAAGGAAGCTCTCGTTTCTTTAGAATAAATATTTCAAGGTACACTCCAACGAAGAGCAAGGCGACACTGATTCCAGACACAGGACCCTTCACGCCTTTCCTGTGAATTCCTCGGTAACATCTCCTGAACATGCTCCAAGTATTGCGACCTTGCAACTCGAGTATTGATCTTGTCCGAGTCGTAGAGGGGTTGCTCTTATGAAAGATTCAAAATTTTGTTTCAGATTGCCAGCGTGAGCCGATTCAAAATTTATCTACATTGCTCACAACTTTCTGTTAGAGGCGTTGCAAATATCTGAGTTCTGAGCATCTCTCTCTCACAAGTTTTTGAGTAGAATATACAAAGTTTGAAATTGTTATGAAGATGTTACAGTACTTTATTGAATTGCTAAATTTGCACTAGATATATTGTAGTATGTATTATATTAGTAGATGTATCCACTCATTATACGTACAAGCATAATGATGATTGATTATAGCCATCTTTATCAATTTCCAGGTATTCTACCCAATTATAAATACCTTACAAGTGATTCATTCAATAAGAATAAGAATTTATTTGTCCAAATGAAAAAACCTATTAATTTTAAAACATTTACAGGTTTTTCCTGGAAAGCTAAAAACGCCTATTCTTGTAAACAATGAGTTTTTCTTATAATACGTATAATAGGGGAGACCAAGTCAGGTTGTCACCCGGGTTGGTTGTCACAAGTGTTTGTTCTCAGTCTCTGCTGCTACCTAGTGGTCCAAACTCATACCACTTAGTGTTAAAAGTAGTTGGAGTGTTGTCACAAAGTTTAATGTGGATGACATTATTGATTCCGATTTTATTGAAGATTTTGTTTTCCATAAGCTGTAAGTATTCTCACAAATTTAGAAATGACACTGTTTATTTCAGTCTCAAACATATTTCAGAAAAAATCTACCTTTTTCATCTCAAAGTGTAACATTTACAAGGCATTTTTGAGAGTCAACACTGCAGTTTGGTTAGTACATATTTTTAACCGACTTCCAAAAAGAACAAGGTTCTATATTCGACCTGTTTTTTTTTTATGTTTGTACATCAATCATTCGAACACTATTAAACCGATTTCGATGAATTTTTTTTAAAATGAAAGAGCATCGCTCAGCGGTGGTCCCATCCAGTTTTGCAAGGATCAGCCCAATACTTACCCCAATATTAAACAAAAAGGAGCATTCTTCGATGTCTTCATTTCAATCAAGTTTGAATAGGATAGTTCCACACATAACCGCCAGTCGGATAACCAGTGTCGTTTACCAGGCTGATCATTGTATCATATGGAGCGCTTCACATCTAGACGATCTTCGAAATCATATGATGCAATGCAATTATGCCGGGTAGACGACATCGGTTACCCAAAGCTGGTTCAGTGTGAAACAAGCCTGTAATGTCCCGTTTTGTCCAATCACGTGAACTTAATTTGAATCGAGAAGAAGAATATAATATATATGTTCATATGAAAATTGTAATTTTGTTGTTGTTATGGAGTCATAGGAATAAGGTTATTCAGTTTCAATCATGAGTTGAAGTGAAAAATGTTTTTGAAATTGTTCATTTCAAAAAGATAATTGAACAATATTCTTCTAAGTTATTAATTTTTCGTAATAATCGCCAATTCACAGAGAATTTGGAAGAACAGCTGATCTTAGAAGTATTTTTAGTTTCACTGATGTGATTGATTTTGAGGTTATGTTTGATGATGTTTGTTGTACTAGCTCAAAGTTTATGTTTTTTAAATTTTAGGCTTGTTTCACACTTGCACGACCGGTCGTTCAAACGACAAGGACATTTGGTCGCTAATGACATAAAAATTTGATCCGTTCACATATGTACATTCATCCGACCACGACACTTTAGTATAGACGATGTACAACGCGTTTCCACAACAATTCAACGCATACACAGAGTAGCTGTCGTGTCGGAGATGTGTGAACAGTTCTAGTGGCTCGCTGCGCCCTCTAGTCGTTCATACGTCACCGACAGTAGGCACGACTCGAGGGATGTCGTGGCCCCCTCGGCACTAGCACGATAGTCGTGCGTATCCACGACATTTGTCGGCCTAGTGTGAAGAAGCTGATATCCCTCTTTGCTCTTTAGTCGGATGAACGACACACGACACACGACATGTCGTTGTAATGTGAAGCGAGCCTTAGACTAAGTTAGTATCACGAAATATATCGTACGTAACTCGCCCGGGAAGATGTTTACCGTACTCGTATGATAATAGCGCACTCGACTTCGTCTCTTGCGTTAACTTATCATACAGTAGACACCATTTCTGCACTTGTAACATAATATAGGCCTACTATTTCAGTGTAGGTACCGTATATTCTGAAAGGGACCACATCAAAATGAATCAAAAGCCATTACACTTTTAAGAAGCATTTCGCTATTATAATTTTTCTAAATATAATATTCCACATTAAATAAAGCGTTGTAGAATTTTCCTCAGTTTATCTATCCTTATAGGTGGATTTTTAGTTACCGTACTTAAGTTTGGATGTTATACTGGCTTGCTAATTTGATAAATATTTCATAATGTGGGCTTTAAGAAGTTTCTCATGTTTTCAAAATTAGAAAATTCAACTAAAAAGCTTAAAATAAAACAAATTAAAAAAAAGAAACCGACTTCAATGAAATGATACTCAAACATTAAATAATACTCACGTACTGAAAAGGTTGAAATAAAGTATTTACTTTAAACTGAGAAAATTTTAAATTTCATACAAGTAATCTTTTGAAGTCGGCGCCAAATATTTTATAAAGTTGATAAGAAATTCTATCTAATATCAAAACTAACACTGTATTTTTTTGGAGGATGGAGCCCTCATAGGTCTGAGACCTTTGTGTGGTTAATGAATTGGATGATGGTGATTGATGATTTGGACCTACAGTTTTATGTGGGTTCCGAACCACCGTACTTACACTCACTTTTACTGAAATACAGTGTCAGTTTTGATATTAGATTGTTCAAGTAATTTGTCATGGAAAACATCTCAGAGTAATTATGTTATATTTTAGAAGTTTATGGGAAATTTGGCGCCGACTTCAAAGATTACATGTATGAAATTTAAAATTTTCTCAGTTTAAAGTAAATACTTTATTTCAACCTTTTTAGTACGTGGGTATTATTTAATGTTTGAGTATTTCATTGAAGTCGGTTTCTTTTTTTGTTTTAAATTTTGTTTTATTTATAAGCACATGCTTTGTTCAAAATGGCCACTCGGGGAAGGTTTTCTCAAAAACACGGGAATGGTTGTCTGAATGCATATAATGTAAGAACTGGGCTCATGAGCAGTGTGCACCTGAACCTGACTTCTTCTATACTTGTCAAAACTGCGAAAGCGCCATTGAAAGTGACTGAAAATAAACATTTTGAACAGTAAAATTTTATTTTCATGCATTATCAAGTATGATACTGGGTACGCCTACTAAAGTGACCAGTACTATTCTCATGACATTAAATAATAAAGATGGTTAACATTTAAAGCTTAAATAATAAAATAAAAAATAATTGAAATTTTTTCTAAAAAGTTAATTGTTTCATTCTTCCATTTGAATTACACGTGACAATCAACCCAACGTCTGTGACAACCAGCAACCCGGGCAGCATGGGGCAGCATGTCACACATATTTGCTGTATGGTTGAAATTTTCTCTTCAATTACATCGTATTACTATGGGCTGAAATTATGACGAAAATATAGCTAAATACATAGGTTACAAGATGCAGTAGTGAAATAATAGATAACTTTATCGTTTTTTTTAGAAAAAAAAAAATGAAAAGCAAAGATTGTGTCATCCTGCCCCGGTCTCCCCTACTATCTAATTACTTATCACTTCACAAACTGAAAAATATAGAAAATGTCAATTGTAATTTGTGAATATTTAATTTCTCGGATATTAAATATAAGATTTATAATAAGTAATCAACATCAGTCATAATATAAGTTTTTTTAGAAGTCGATTTCTTACTTTTTATTTGCACTGACGTGCAAGAGCACGATGAAGGAAAAATGGAGGAAGCTTGAAATTTTCATATGAAATTGGAACATTTTGTCCTGACGTAATCGAAATACAGATAATGGAGCTCTAAAGAGAGAGAAGGTTCGTAGTTGTTATTAGTTTGATGGAAATGGTGAAAAAAATTGTTGGTCAACCGACTCAAAGTAATAGCTAACTGTTGGGTGGGATCAGCACACGCTGTCGTTTACATTTTTTTTAAAGGGATGACGTTGCCTAACGGAGCGCCTACAATCAATTTTCGCGCGTCGCCTAGCGACCAATTAAAGCAGTAATTACAGCAGCCGGGCTTCACTCTGTTCGTGGAACTAGTTCAGTACAGCAGCAGCGTGATAATCACGTCGAGGTTCACGAAAAAGCGTAATGGAAGTTTGTTGAATTTTTAATGAGTCCATTGTACTTGCTATCGCCAGTACCGCATCTAGCTCTTCCCATCCAACGTCTGCATATGCTTTTCAATGGATTAGATTATTATAGGCGAACCACTCTTTGTATTTAAGACTTCCACACAAGTGAGTATGAACCAATGATATTGATATTGAAAAATAAAGATTATTTCCATTATTGGGTACCGAAAATAATAAATATTGTGTCATTAACTGGTCTACCTCAGCTTTCTCGTAATTCGGATTGTGTTCACGACAGGAACCCATATTCAAACTCACAATAATCAATAAGAATATGAAAACAGGATGATAATCGAAAAACGAATAATCTTGATCAGTGAAATTACCATTAATATACCAGTACAAATAGATGAGTAACCCTAACCTTCAAGGCTATAGAATGGCGATGCTAGGCACAATATGGCAAAAGAGCCAATGAATGCCATTACAAATTCTATTTTGTATCCATGAATGGGGAATTACACTCCTACATAGCCGCATAGTTTTTATTGGTTGAAGAATAATAAGTAGTAAATAAGTTATTCAACCCAGTATCGAAGGTCCTGACATACCCTTTATTCTAAAGCAAACAATAGTGAAAGTTATTTGTAGAATTTCTGTTGATGTTGTGGAACTCCATAATAAAATAATAAAACACTGTTAGATGTTGTCAATTCCACTTCTTTATGACAGTACTGGTGAAAATGTGACTGGTGAAGCCACGAAACCGCGGTCCAGTGGTGTAATAATAAAGAAGTGGAATTGACAACATCTAACAGTGTTTTATTCTTTTAATAGTGAAATTCCTATTTTTGTTGAATGCAGGAAGCAGAGCCTATTTTTCATATCATTCTTGTATTTAAAGTACTATTTACTGCCCGCAAGTGAGATATGAAGGTCAGATTTAAGCGGTATTTTATCAAGAGCGGAACGGAAATATGATGTTATAGCCTTTGTAACTTACCAAACTCCAATGTGAAAACAACTAATTAACTGCAGTGATTGGAAAAGTTTTTTAGTTTCTGTAAAAACTTACAGGGGTCATAACGTCATTTTTCGTTCCGATATCGATGAAACCCCGCTAGAAACCTGCCCTCAATATTTATTATATCCGCTTTACTTCAGATGAAATGGCCCTTCCGCTGAAACCATCATCGACGAACTTCAATGAGAGGTTACAAAAAACAATTTATAGTACTGCAAGTGGAATTGTGATTTGAATATTGTTATTTTCTAGGTATATGGGTGAATCCAATAGACTTTCGTTTTTATCTTCAACTATTCTTTGTTTTAACGACTATCTGTCTGAGATGTGCAATAAAATGATAAACACGTAGTCAGAGTCAAAAAACTTTCTCTTTCAAAAGCTGTACAGGTATACAGTATGTTTCCCTCCCCCCTAACAATCAATAACTATTTGGTAAGTTCACAAAGCCTATTGCAATTGATATAGATCGTGTACAGCCAAAAATAGTTGAATAGAATCGTAGTGCAGTACCTGTGACCGTGAATATAAGTTGGGGAATGTGAAAGCATCGATGCGACAATAGCTGGCCGTTGAACAGTAATACTACAAACAAAACCAAACAATATTCCAAAGCCTCCACGTTTTCAACGCAGGCACCCAGATTGTTAACTGAATTTTTCATGCGCGAACTTGAAAGAGGAAATCAAACTCTGGAAAATTGGAAACCTGAACGTAAGGGACAGAGCGATGGGAATTCATGTGATGCACCTTTCCCATCACGAAGCATTTTCTCTGCGGACCTAGAAATACTTTGTATCTGAAATGAATTTTCTACTGCTGAAACTTTACTCGATCATAAAAATCAATGCAATCGCAGCTTCCATTTTCAATAACTATCTCTACTCTGTAATTAGAATTTCAATATTCTTTCCATGCTTACTGAAAACGCATAGATTTCTTTTCCATTTTCGTTTAGTGATCCGTTTTTGTATGTTTCCTATGAACTTGTACGTTTGCGTTGTAGTGCATTACATTATTATTAATATATTATCATCATTATTGTTATTTTCTATTCCTGTGATGTATCTTCACGCATTATTTCATTTCTTCAAAAGTTTTCAATAGGCCTACAATTGTAAACTTTGAGTTGTTTTTGTAGAGTATTCATTGAATGGGAGGGTTAAATTTGTTCGGTTGCTACAGTGAAAATGAGATTGAAAACATCCAATCGCAATATGTGGGCTTATTACACACTTGCTGGTTGTCCTCTCATTTCCAGCTCCTTCCAAAGTAAACGGCGAGGGAAACCTTTTAAAAGTTTCCCTTTCGATGAGTATGAGGTTTGTCGATGTTTTGTGAAAGGGAACGAACTTAACGCAGCCAGACCGGTATTGGCGGGGGCAGTAACATTTAAACTGGACTCAAACTTTGTTCGTCCACAGGATTAGGTGTTGCAACTCTTTGAATACCATGCCACTGTAAGCCAATAGCATTGCCTCTCTTTTGAATAACAGTATTGTGTTAGGTTTATTGGCCCCTATACGGCTTGTTCAATGTTTGCCTTCATTGTGGTGTTTGTGTCTGTTTGTTCCCAATTTGAATATCTCGATTGCATCAAATATTTGACATGTTCGCTCGTTCCTGACACCCCTCATTTCAACGTATACTTTAAACCAACATGAACATTCTGGTGTGGGGGGGGGGGCGCTGCCGTGGATGATTGGTTTACCTTCACATGCAGCACCATCGGGTATCTCTTTTATTTTTGATATCATAAAACACCCCAACAAATTAATTCGATTGTAGAATTTCATGATGCACCCTCTGTTTATTTGTGAATCCACTTTGAAACATCCTGTGCGAGTGGAGTCGGTGAGCTGTGTAATTGGTTTCAAGTTTTGGCCAATTGAGTGAAATGGATTGATTAATTGATTGAATTGGATTATCTTGTTAAATGATATATTTTTCTTACTTTTCATGAATTTGACTCTCATTTCTATTGAAATGTCTCATCAACCTAAGATGTGTGAAAATTATACAAAGAGTAGGTGATGTCACGAATTCACGAATCTTACGAATTCACCTCTGCAATCACTACAAACATTTATTAATCCTACTATCCTACACTCATTACACTAATTCTCATGAAATTTCTATTCTACTAGAAATCGTTGTTTAAAAAGTTGTACTATTATTGGAAAAATCTTAATTTGAATTTATTTCATCGACATTTAAAATTTACAAAATATATAATGAAAAACATGTTGTAATAAAAATAAACCTATTATATGATATATCAATCATTTTATAAATAAATTTGATACTATCCATTATTGAAATAATATGACCTCACATAGACCTATTTGGTCTATTTGGTTGTAGTTAAGATTCAAGTTTCCGATTTTTAGTTAAGCCTTTAACTTACTCAATAAAAATTGGTGTTCCAAGATGAAATCCAACATAGTTTTTTTTTTTTTTTTTTTGTAGATTACGTCTTGGAGACTCCAGTTAAGGAGTATAAGACAAGCCAGATCACAATATTATACACTAGAAACAATAATTACTTCAATTAGTTGAGGTGAGGCTTCATTTTGATGTGAAAGGAACTCTTGTACACTATAAAAAGCTTCATTAACTAAATATTTCTTCAATTGATTTTTAAATATTTCTATATTTTCAAGACTCTTCAAAAACTGCGGTAGCTTGTTGTAGAATTTCTTACCAATATAACTAGGTTTTTGTTTGAATAAGCTACTATTGTGACTCACCAAGTGATAATCTCCTCGGCTTCTTGTATTATAATCATGTACATCAAGATTTTGGTTAATATCATTCGTTTTTACATATAAAGTAGCTTCATACACATATAAGCAGGGTACAGTTAGGAGACCAAGTCTCTTGAACAATGGCCTACATGAATCTAATCTATTTACTCTTTCTATACACCCAACCGCTTTCTTTTGGATCTTAAACACCCTATCAAGATTTTGTTTTGATGAATTACCCCATACTAAGATAGCATACCTAATATGTGACAGTAAGAGCCCATGGTAAGCTGTAAAAAGTAACTTTCTGTCATTCAATCTAGCGAGCTGTCACAGGACAAATACCCCAGATGAAATTTTACTACATATTTTCTCAATGTATGGAGTCCAGGTCAATCGTCTATCCAACATAACTCCTAGAAATGCAATTTTTTCTTCCTGGTCTAATTGATTATCGTTTACAAATACGTTTATAGCCCTATCTTCATTTAAATTATGTTTGTTTTTGAATTGAAGGTATTGGCATTTTTTACTATTTATAGTTAATTTCAACTGATTTAAAAATTGGACAATGGACTGCACACCTATATGGGCACTTATTTCTAAATTATCTAGAATGGAATTGCTGAAAATGAGTGATGTATCATCAGCAAATAAGAGGGCTCTACCACTAATTAATTCTTTAGGTAAACGGTTGACATATAACAAAAAAAGCAATGGACCTAGTATTGACCCCTGAGGCACTCCAGCTTGCACCTCCAATTTATTAGATTTATTCTTTACTATACTATTACCAACTACTGTAGTTAGTTCTACACATTGTTTTCTCCCAATAAGATATGATTCAAACCATTTCAGTTCAACCCCATTTACACCTACATTTTGCAGTATTTCCAATAAAGTTCTATGATTAACACAATCAAATGCCTTTGACAGATCTAAGAAGATTGCAGTAGCTTTATCACCTGAATCTATTATATCTATTAGTTTTTCAACTAGAGAAACTATGGCTGTTTTTGTTGATCTCCCTTTCTGGAAGCCATGCTGTTCATCACAGATAAAGTTAGCTTCTTGAAGGTGCAGAAGTAACCCATTTAGAACTACTCTTTCATAAATTTTACTTATTACATTTAAAATACTAATGGGCCCATAGTTTTCTACCTTTTCTCTATCACCACTTTTGAAGATTGGCAAGATCTTCCCCTCTTTTAAGTTATCTGGAAAAACACCTTGTCCTAATGAATGATTGATCAGATGAATCAAAGGGTCTAACAATTGATTTTTACATTCTTTCAGAATTTTACTGGATACCCCATCCATTCCTACAGTTTTTTTATTATTTAAACTATCAATGATATTTGACAACTCGTCTTGGCATACTGGGTGGAATTTTAATTCGTTCTGAATCCCCTCAGTATTCCTCATGTTTGCATCACTAATACCTGTATTAAGAGATTTTTGAAGATCCTTAGCAACCAGTTGATAATATCTGTTAAAGAAATTACAAATGTCTACACTATCATCAATGTATTTGTTATTTTCGTTAATTATTCTGGGGACACTAGTATAAGCATCTACATGAGCTACTTGCCTATTTTTGTTTATTACATCCCACACTGCTGTGTTAAAGTACACACTATTATTCAAAATTTCAGCTGTTTTCTTACATTTCGCTCTTTTCACTTCTCTTGTATAATTTTTCTTTAGAGCTTTGTAATTATCTTCACTTAACATATTTCTAGATAGTTTGAATTCATCATATGCATCTTTAACCCTATTTCTTTCTGCAAGGATATCATCAGTTATCCACTCTTCAATCTTGTCTAATTTGTTCTTTACAGGGACTTTTTTAACTGGACAACTCATAGTAATATGAAACCTCAAAATATTAATGAAACTATCATATTTGTCATTTAACTATTGCTATTGTAAACCCTACTCCAGTTTTCTTGTAGCAGATTCTGCTTCAAACAATCGATATTCCCCGGTTCACATTGTTGAATTTCTTTCATTACTCTACTCTTTTTAATTGATTTATGACCTTGCAACCCCACATCTAAGATTTGATAGACATGATCAGATAGTTCCGAGCCGCCTAATCTTGTTTTAGAGTAATCTATATTAGTAAGGATGTTATCAATTATTGTTTGTGATGTTCTTGTGACTCTGGTATATTCATGAACTTTTATTTCCAAGTTATTCATGCATATAATATCCTTTAAATCTTCTGTCATTTTATTCTGTGTTGCAAAGTCTGTATTAAAATCTCCCGCTACAATTACGTTTGTAAAACGAGTAGTAGTAATCTCTAAAAGCCTATTGAATAGTTCACAAAATTTTGTCCATTCCCCATTTGGTGACCTGTAAATACCTAACACCGCTACTTCGAAATTATTGTCGATTTTTACTCTCAAACCAGTAACTTCTAAATCCATTTCCACAGCAAATTTCTCTACATATTCTAAATTAAATGTTTGCATATTCTTAGCATTTTTAGTACTCCCCCACTTCGATGAGATGTCCTGCAATAAGACGTTTTCAATGAATAGTTTGTGACAATTCATCTTCTTTTAAACCATGCTCTGTGAAAATAGCTATATCAGGAGCCTCTTCTTTAAAAAATACTTCGATTCTATCTATTTTGTTACGAATGTATTGAATATTCTGATGGAACACAGTGAGTACCGGTACTTCCCTATCATCCCTTATTACTTTATCGTTGCTTTTGCATATTGAAGTAGATTTACTTAATCTCTTAGAATCTTGAGAGCCTATCAGATTGCTACAAGAGTTCCTTCCACTAATGCTATCCTGATTTTTTGATCGATTAACGTCTTTTAATACAATTGAAGATATGAATTTATCATCTGAAACTAGTTTCCCTTCCCGGTTTTGAGCCACTTTACTAAAAAAGGTTCGTTAGATGATTGTTTAGGAGAATTATTGACAGTAGATTGCAAACGACTTTCAATCAGCTCTGCCAGCCTATTACAAAATATTACTTTGCCAGATTGATTTAGATGTAGACCATGATTAGTGAAGTTTTGTTTTTTCAGCCTTTCATTTAGAAACCAAATCCCCAACTGCTTGGAATTCTTATTTTTTAGGCTGTTGATTGTATTATGAATTGATTTATTTGTTGACTTAATGGCTTCATTTAGCTCTGGCCTATCAAACCTATACGGAATTGTACTTATTATTACATTAGTTTTTTGGCTGAGTGGCACAATCTCTCTAATTTTTTCATTTATTTCAGGAAGATGTTTTAGATTAGGTTCATTTATATTGTTTGAGCCACCCAGTACTATTAGAAAATCGTTTTTTCCAAAATCTTTAGTATTCGATACTTGTCGACTATGATGGCTTAGTCAGTTGAGGCGCTTGTCTCTAATAAGAATCTGGCCGGTTGCTGTTCTTAGAAGTCTCGGGTTCGAATTTCGGTAAGGCTTGGATCACCTTGTTTTCTATCACTCACCATCTCACCTCATTACCCGCGCAAGTCTCAATACTCATATTGGCATCATCCGGCATGAAAAAATCTTAAATAGAAATGTCAATATTTGTTCGATTGTATAGTTTGATTGTTGATTCCTGTTATGAGAATGTTTAGCACCAGATTGAAGGGGTTTTTGGGGTTTCCCAATGTTTACCCAACTTTATCCTGTTCCTTCAGTGTAACTCTTCCATGGAATGAATACAACATGAATCTCATTGCATTTGAGTCATCAAAATAGTAAACTAACAGATTCAAATCACATGTATATTTTTTTAGCACCTGACTCTGATGCCACTTGTAATTGATGCAATAAATTTTATGCTTTCACTGTAATTTTGGATGTAGCTCTTTAGAGAAGGTAAGGAATAGACATAACGAATCCAGTTGTTAGCTTGAGAACTGGAAATTTTCGTGTTCACCGTTCTTCAGTTGATTCATATTATAATATTGTATATTATTAAGATATTATATTGTTAATACTGTATTATTGTATTCTAATATTCTAAATTCTGAATTTGAGGTATTCTGATGTTTCTTCTATCTCCTACATAAAGCTGTGATAAAAATATTATAATACAAGATTATTGAGTCTCCTTTCAGATTATTTTACAACTCAAGGGTTGGAAATATCCAAAAATTGATAATATGTAAGAAAGTGTAGACAAAAGTTTTAGATCTTCGTGTAAGGATCATTTTTTATTCATACTCTTTTCCAATCTGAGCAATAGTTTTCAAGTTAACAAGAAAATTAGATTTTATCCGCCATTCACCAATATGGCGGCCATGTGACAGTTTCCTTCACTGAAAAACTTAAATTTATCATTTTGCATCCTATTCATAATAAATCATCATGATATTTCCATTTCAATTGCAAATAATTGGTTTAAATCATAAGATGAATTTCCACCTTGGGAGCTAGGGGGTGTGGTTTGGTGAGAGATAAAGGGTTGTACAATTCTAGAGTGATAAATGCTCTGATCTACCATCATAAAAATGAGCTACCTATAATAGTTTGTCGTTTTGGTGAGAATTTTGCCATGTCAATTATTGATTTCAATGAGAAATCATGAGTCAAACTTTATGTTTGAGGAAATTTCAAAGAAGGTGATTTTTAATTTTCAATTTTATGGCGTAAGGGTTGAAGATATCGAAAAACTGTAGAGAACAAAAGTTGTAGATATTGATCTTAAAAGAATTTTTTATTTGTAATAGTTTTCGATGCGGTGGACAGTTTTCGAGAAAATTGGGAAAAACTGAAATTTGGCCGCCATTTTCAAGATGGCGGCCGAAGCACAACCTTTATCGCCGACGACTTTTAGTATGTTATTCAACATGGAAATTAGTACATATTATGTGCCAAGTTTCTTGCTTGTATAATTTTTTTTTTGCCGGCCGATTTTGATCTAAAATTACTGGACTTTTAGACACTACTTACTGTTAATACAATAAAAATGTTGTTACTTTGTTCAATCCTGTATACTGTGTATAACTTTGGACAAATAAAAGTATATGCTGGCTCTTCTAAATAATATGTGATGAAGGGAGAGTTGAGGATTCTACTTTTGTCGTTATTACTTAAAAGGTCTTTTACTGTTCTAGCTAAATTGAAGAGAGCTTAGGTAATCCCGAATGGGAGTATATGGGACAAAGCCAATGTTAGTGACCTGAGACAAAGTTTAAAATTCAATCAAACTTCTGTTTATGAAGCTAGAAGGGTTCATTCCTCGGAGCTCGTGAGTTCGTGGCTGCAGTGACCCAGTCTACAGTCAATATTGATCCTACAGACTGATCCGTTTGAATGATATAATCGCTCAGGGCAATGGGAATCCACTCTAATCTACATTGGCCGCCATCGCACTAGCTTGTCGTTAGACAAAGGTACGAGTTGTTCACTATCAATAAACTAATAAAGCCAAGTTCAACCTACTTTGTCATTGCAAGGTTCGATCGATTCCCGTTGCATGTATTCATTTGCAAATGATATCAATAATGATAATTATTATAACACTATACAGCCGATAGCTCCAAGCACATTATTTATCAGGCTATTCAATAATGATTTCAAATTCCTTCTCTTTATTGTTACTGCATCTAGTCCATTGGTAGCGTTTCCTTATTTTCACATCATTCTAAAGTCCATCGCCATCCATACCATCACTCTTAAAATTAAAATAAGATTCAATACTAAAATATACTAAAGCTTCATATCAATTTCATTCAATGAGAATTGATTTTTGAATATTTTTTCATAAATGATTTTATCTATATTACTCTATGTTGAGGATTTATGTTAGGAAGGTGCGACAGTCATCCAATAAATTTGACAATCTTATCTCCTCCACACCTATGACGGTACAGATATAACAATGTTTTGCTTTCAATTTGAAAATTACATGAAACATAAATATTGTATAGAGCCTGATGGGATTGGAAATTTTGTTATTCAATACGGCATGTAATACCGTAGCCCCAAAATGCATGTTCCGATTATAAGAAGCTCCATCAATTGAAACAAATTATTCATGGATTCACAATTAATTATGCTGTCTGGAAACGCAGCACATGGTTATGCTTGGATGAGAGGGAGTATGGGCAAAACTACGATAACGCTAATGCTGATTTAAACTCTGTATGCTGAATGCTCTAAATCCGAATTAAAATTTATTTATCATTAAATTCATTAACAATAATACAATTTCTTACAAAATAGGAAGCCTCATCGTTATCATTGATTTTACCATAATATTTGAGTATTTTGACGACATGGTCTAAAATCCTATATCAACAAAGGTACTATGGTTCAAAACAGTAATGTCAATGTTTTAGATCTTAGATCATGTTTTGTCAAAAACAAATTCTTCAAAGCGGAAAATCTACGGTACTTGATTGTGTGATTTTAAAACTACAACTATCGATCATTTCTCTACCAGCTTCCATTCAGGATTGTCAAAAACAAAAAAATACAAAATGGAGCAACAAAAAATTTAAAAAAGGAAATATGTTTTGATAAAATAAACGAAACTAATGAAAAGTGTGCTACTACTTTTAATGTTTCAAATAAAGCACCTGGTTATTTGTTAATTGAACTAAATATGCAATTTTAACATACAAGTCACAGTCAAAATACAATACACATACCAAACAAAGACCATTAATTTAAAAATTGAATCAGTAGCGGATTAATAAATTCAACAACAATGCGTTATCAAATGCATAAATCAGAAACTAGCTAAACAACCATTCAACATACCAATTTATTGAAAAATGAATATAACACATATCGAAACTGTTTGAATAAACTGATTACATCTGTCAAAATAAAATATTACATAAACAACTTCATACAAAGCGGAAACAATACTAAAAAATCTGATTGACTATTAACGATGCGCTTGATATTAAAAAACAAATCGTCAGTCAAAAGTTGACTTGGAAGTTCAAAATGATTTTTTTCAACTTGGAAAAAATTCACTGAAAAAATTAAGTGGAAGCAATATGCAATCCATTCAACAAACAAATAGAACAAGTACGCAACTAATAAAACAACTATCTAACAAATAAAACAAATAATCTAACTAACACATGGATGAAATTTCTGATGTAATAATGACATCAAGTAATAATTAAATTACATAATTTAAAATATATGGAAATTATTGATCAATTGGATTGAATGACGAAATTTTGCATAAACCAGACACCTGATGAAAAATTATTTTTTATTACATGGTATGGATAAATTAAGGAGTGAATTTTTCAAATCAATTACTCAGTTTGTATCTAAACCACTTTCTGTTATAACAAATGCTGTTTGAATAATTAATTCCAGATTAATTTGAAATAGCTGACTTGATATGTATTTTTAAAACGGAGGATTCCCTTCCGAAAACTATTGCCCTATTACTAGAATCTGCTGAGTAATTTATCAAAAATAAATAGAGAAAATAATAAAACAAAGACTCATCGATTGCCTCGTAAAATTAAACTTGATAAGATGAATTAATTCGGATTTCAAGCTGGGTAGAATACTCAGAATACGTTGAATAAATTTCAAGAAATTATAACTCACCAACTAAACAATAATATTGAATCAATAGCTGTTTACTTCGGTAAAGCAATTAGAAACTTTCTCACATGAAAAACTTTTGGACAAACTCAAGAAATAGGTGTTCTTTTTAAACCTTTCAGTAATTATATAAAAGATTATTTGAAGACTCTCAACTTGAATTGCGAAAGTAGTCTCTCCGATTCTATTTCTTATATGTATATACGAGGGGGGGTACCCAAAGAAACCGGAATTATTTTTTAAAAGCTGTACCGTATATTTTCAAATTTCTTACAATACAACCGTATCTCCTTCAAAATACTTTCCATTAAAGCTAATACATTGTCCCAGTGGTGCTTTCACTGTTCCAAACATTTTTTCAAGTCATCTGTAGGAATGGCTGCTAGCTTCAATGTTGTCAAAGTGTTGTCCTTTCATGCTTTGTTTCATAGTGTGGGAGCAAGAAAAAGTCACACGGAGCCAAATCAGGCGAGAAGGGTGCATGGGGCAGCGGCACCATGTTATTTTTAACCAAAAATTGCCAAATGAGATGGCCGTGTGTGCAGGTACAGAATGCAGCTTTTCAGCAACCCTTTCAATGCCCAAAACTTCCATTAAAATTCAATGAATGATGTCTTTGCAATATTAACCTCTAACTTCTTCTGTCTTGCACCAGCCAGTCACCTTTCTGAGCACATTATCACCAGCTTACTGGAGCTTATCTGTATCCTTTGCTGACACAAAGAAGTAAGTATCATCAGCAAAGAGGATTTGGCTAAATGCACATTTGCCGGTCCATTCATGCACATGATGAAGAGCAATTAGTATTAGATCCCTGTGGTACACCTCTTGCTATATGATGAGAGCTAGATATAAAATTCTTATTGACTTCATTGTCATGTGAAAAATGATCTGATGACCAAGCTGGTTCCTTTATCACTCTTTTCAAGCGAAAGTGCTAAAAACAGGAACTTTTTCCTGTTTGGAACTAGAGTTCCCCAAAATGTCTATATTGGAATCACCAACCTCAAGAATTTTTTTGAATCTTCTGGAAGTTTAGGAAAATGCGCTTAAGATGGTTAGTAAATATCTCCAAAATACTGCCAAGGGAGTACTATAGATACAAACTACCTGCGAATTTTCATCAACAATCAAAGCCACAGCATCAATTTCAACCTCACAAACACCAGTCACAGTGAACTTGGATAATGAAATCCCATTCCTTGCATAAATGGTCACACTTTCACCATTTCATGTCATTATGTTAAAACTGCAAATAGGATTGAAACTCCAAAGACTCTTCAAAGATTTGTTTGACCAACCATATTCAAATTGGCAGAAAATATAGCTCCATAATTCTTCTCCAATGCGAATTCATTGTCAGAAAGAGAACTATCAACTAAATCTCATCACCTTTCAGTCAAGTTCCAGAGAGGCACAGAAGATCTTTTTTCCAAATATTTTTCTTTTTGATCTGTACAGAAAGCTCAACATTTTTAATTCTAAAACTTCTAAAATTATAATAAACAACTTTAAAAGCTTTCCTCTTTGAACCTGAAGATCCCTTGAAGTATAGCTGTCAACAGCCTTAGCAAGACAATCAAGAAGATTCATGTATTGGCATTGACCTCGGTCAGCTTGCAAAGGCTGCCTCCTTCTGGCTTGCTGGGAGCAATAATATGGTGTCACCTGACCAGGTATATCCTGTTAATTGATTTGCTCTTCATTAATTATGTGACAAACCATATTTGAATCAGCAGGAACTATAGCTCCATAATTATTATTCTCCAATGCGAATTCATTGTCAGAAGGAGATCAAACAAAAATACCACTTTCATTGAGAATTGAGCTATGGCTATGTAACGTGAATTGTAACAAAATCTGAATCAGAGACCTGGGAGCAGTAATTGGTAGGCTCACCCAAAGGTGATTGTGAGTGGGAAGGCCCTGATTCCCAATCACCTGCTCAATCGGAAATGCACTTTCAAAAATTTGAAAATATCACACATTTTCTTAGAAACCAAATTTTTACCTCTCTTATTCAAATAAAGACTAAGGAAACCTCTTTTAACCGTCTATAAAGCTAACATTTGAATTAAATACTCCCTAGACAAATATCTAACAAGTCAATCAAAAGCTGATATTGACCTATTTCCTATGGAGATCTCAAACAAATCATATCGATAGTGGATAGTATCAAGCTCTCATGTTTGTAAGTTTCAACCAAGTCTATCAAATTAGAAATATATTCATGTTCATTAAATAAATCTATCTATCAAATATATGTATCTCTTTAAAGCTACGCAGAACTTTTAAACCACCCATAAGAGCATCTTAGTCATTCTGGTTCACACTTAACAGTCATTAGGAGAAGCATTCATTCAGCTAATGACTAAAACTTCAGGTGATGCTGATCAGTGCCCGATTTAGGGTACTTGCGGCCCTAGGCCAAATTACCCCAAGCGGCCCCCGATAACTTCACGATTATGTAATTAAAGCATAAAGCACATTTCATATTAATGCATAACGTTTGTTTCAATTTTAGTTTTTAAAATTGATACAACATACAAAGCATAACATACATGAATAAATAAGTCTAAGGCTTGAAAAAGCTCAGCATTTGAGACAAAACTAGCCAAAAGAGAAGCTTTTCCCCTGATTTCTTCATTGGAAATTGACGATAAGTTGTTTAAAAATCCAAATTCTTCATTAAGACTGAAATAAACTTCAGACCTTTTATTCAATTCTGAATAAAGCCTGTCAATTACAACATTGAATGTATTAATCTTTAAGTCTTCTTTGCCATTAAAGTGGGGTTCAGTGGATTCATCTTCTTTGTCTTCGCCAAGGAAAGCTTTTCTTTTCGGGCGTCTTTTTATTTCAAGAATATAGGTTTCATTTTTAGACAACTCTTTTCCTCTTTTTCATAGGAATCAAAGTTGTCTCTCAGACTCAATACGTACTCCTTTAGTGATTTGTATATGTTGCAAGTCACATTTAAGTCTGTAGCAGTCTTTTGCAATGTTTTGGTACTCTTGTCAAAACGTTGTAAAATATCGTACCACATGTTTAGTAGAATAGCATTCTCCAATTCGAAAAATTATTTACTGATTCCATTAGCTTCAGCTCGGCTCACATTTGTTTCCCCTGTATCGGCTGTAATTTTTTTACAGCATCGTAGTAGCTCCAGTAGTTAAGTAAAATAGCTTTTACAGCATGCCATTTGGCAGCCCATCTTGTAACGTTTACTCTTTTTGAAAGGAGTTTCTTTTCGTTATTGCTATTTTTGACAATGTTTTCCAACACGGCCCATCTTGAAGTGGATGCACTCATGAAAACGTAAAATTCTAGATTAGTTTTGTTACTGCCAAACAACAATCAGCCGCAAGTGTGCCTACTAGATCACATTCCTAGAACTTTCAACAATCCACCTGCAATCTGTAGCCTTCTATACCCTGGCAAGCGTTGATATTTATTTTTGATATGAACATTGGTTATTTTAATTAGATTGTATTGTTTATATACAAAAATAATGGACTCGATTTACAATAGCGGTAATTATTAATTAATTTTGGAAAATAATTTTTTTTTCACAAAACGCTGCGGCCCCCTTTTGCTTGCGGCCCTAGGCCGCGGCCTAGTGGTAAATCCGGCACTGTCTATGATGCCATGATGCTTTTAGATATGCTTAACAAGAGCTCAAAGAAATTGAAGCTTGGTTTAACCATCATATTCTTATGCTGAATCATAAAAAAGTGCTCCCAAATAAAAAGATGCCCCCAAATCCAGTAGAAATCTGTCAAAACATCAGGAACAGTTTACGAATTCAAATTATCAGTGCTCAATTCGGCGAAATGTGGAAACACTAGATAAACCAAATAATATCAATTAAAAACTCAAGATGGAACCACCATGTAGAACATAAATGTGCCAGTAATTAAAATATCTAGTTTCCAAGATCTAAAGGTATCCTCCAGAATGGAATCACAACTGGGAGGTTCTCTCCATGTTCATTTTAACAAAATTTATTCTATACAAAACCACATTTCAAGAGCGGTTCAAAGCCTTGCAAACTCCCATTTCAGGAGCTTGTTTTAATTGTTATATTTGCACTCGTTGAGGTAGAAAAAAAACAATTTCATTTGTATCAATGCATCAAATTGGCAATAGAGTTTGATTTGATTTATTTAGTCAAATTTTAGGATAATATGGTAACAAGTGAAAAATTCTCATTATTATGATCTTTCTCAACAACAGATCCAACATCGATTGAAATTTGCAACCTAGAAATGAACGAAGTATAGTTGATGTGAAGTTTGGACTCGATTGAAAATCCACAATTTGCAGCACACAGCTCATTCCAACCACACGTTTGATTGCTGCTCTCATTTATAATTGGAGAGAGTTACACGAGACGACGTGAATAGTTGTGTGAGTATGGGGTGGTGCTCAAGCAAAAACCTCACATCCGGGGCAAACAGCACTATCAGGATGGGTTTTCGGCTCACGCGCTTCCTCGAACGTGCGCCGCGCAGACGGTGAGCGTTGAACGCGCGCTTCGCTCACGAGCAACGAATGAAAATGTCAAGAGCGACACATCCGACCCTCATAAATAAATCGCCGCTGTATTGTTGAAGAGCAAATGCCTCTGCAACTTCCATAAATCAGAAGCCACTATTCTTCTACGGGCCATGCCCTGCCTATGCCTGCGCCTATCGGCGTTATGTCGCGCCAACTTAAAATTCTGGAAACAATCGTGCGCCTTGCATATAATATGTCATCGAAAACGCGCCAAAACGTCAAAATAGGTAAAAAGGCGCGTCTCTAAGACAATCACTTTGTAAACTGTATGACAATAGTTTTTATTATACAGGGATGAATGGATGCAGTGTATTCAAGAGTATTTAATTGGTGTGTATACATTTAAACCCAGGCATTTCACTCATACTGCGGAAATTTCCGCAAGGATTCTCGCCGTTAGATCGAATCTAACATTTCTAATTGGCCTAAGATTGTATATATCATTGTTGAAAATTGCAACTTGAGGGATTAAAATGAGCTCTGAGCTTGTTTATTGATATTATTCGTGAAGCGAGTGTCTACATTGCTCTAGGAGAGGAATAAATGCCTTCGAGACTTGAACAATTACGCGATCGCTCACCTCATAGATTCAATCTAACAATTGCAGACTTCCATTGATCCTGGTGGCCTTCCCTCACCACAGTGGATTCAGGTCACTAGCGTAAAGGCTGGTCCAAATACCCAGGAAAGCGTATCTAGATGATGACTGATATGCAATGAGAATTTGAAAAAATTCTTTATATAAGAACTGAAAATGTTAGCTTCAATCTAATAGCGCGAGTGGTCGCGGATTAAAAAAGGTTACTGGTGAAAGGATTGTACCAATTATCTCAATGAACTTAGTGAACATTTTAATGCTTCTTTGGTCTGTCAAGGTTTATGAGTTCCCAACAATCAAACATGGTTTTTGGTCCTTCCGCAAAAAAAAAACATTTGCGGTCGAGTAAGAAAAGTATGTCTAGAATTAATCACAGGCAGGCAGACAAACAATTTCCTTATCACAATGAAAGTGCAGATGAAGCACTCATTGACCATAGTTATTTGAAAATCATTCAAATCTCAACTTGAACAAAATAAGATCTCCATAACAGAAATTATTATTTCCAGACGTATGATTCCTAGCTGGATATAAAACTGGGAATATTTTTTAAAATCAAAAAAAAGAGGTATAATTATGAAAAGAAAGGATGTAAGAATTGGGTGAGATACTTATGAATAAATGAATAAAATAACTACGGTATCAGTTTTAAAAGAGTTTTCAACAGAAAAATGTATCATACTGTCGCTCGGTGCGGCGATCGGTGTGGCTGAAATGAATGTGAGTGCTCTCAGATAATTCTATTTCTTGAATCATACCTGCTTTAGGACTTTTTGTTTATTTTCAATCATATTTACTCTTATTTCCTTTTATTCTACTCTTTTATTTCGCTCAGCCTCTCATTCTATGGTACTGGTAAGCAACGTTGAAAATGAAATCTCCTTAGAATCCTATAAAACTATTGTAGTAGATGATATTTCTAATTTTAAACCTCAAAATTATATTGTCGAAGTATGCGACAGTTTCTTGAATATTTGCCATATGAATATAAGAAGCATGAATAGAAATTTTGATGATCTCGCTTATATTATCCAAAATTGTGAAAACGAGTTTGATATAATTTGTATTGTTAGATAATATCAACTTGTATTGTTATCATAGAGATTACTTTGGAACCGGCTCAAAGATAACGCAGCTCAAAAACACAACCATCCGCTCCGAGCTCTGTGAAGCAACTCGAATGTGCTGTGCATTTTCTTATCCTAGAGCCAAACATTTAAAAAATTCTGATTTATTTAAGTATTTGGAGCTGCCTCACCTTACTAAACCATTAGTGCCAAACCTTATTATTGACAGTGATTTTTGATCAAAATAAATCTGAGTTATTTACTCTGTGGCATCATAGCGGTTGAGGCTTACTGGCGTTTAGTTGTCGAATGAGGTAAAGTTGCGAATGTGACTAAGTGCGAGTGAAGTGCAGAGTCAAATGACGTCGGAAACGTGTGGCGCGTTCCCCATCCGTCTACGCTCGAATGGTCTGAAGACTTCGCGATGCATACAAACAAGACGCCAACGTAGTTTCCATGTGTCACGTAAACATGCAAACAGATACCTTAAAATGTAACGAACGCGAAAGATCCGTTACAATAAAGACGCTGGAAGCTTTGCGGTACACGCATGAGCAGTTTCAGAGGAGAGAAACTAAAATATTCTACAGGTGGTCGTTGAAATCAATGATTCAAAGGAATCATAGAAGAAGCTTGCTCTCGATGATATTGTTATGGTTTCTATCACTAAAATAATGCTGGCAACACTTGAAAGTAACAAACAAACTTTATTAACACAATTCAATTATCAGGCAATAAATCAATAGCTTAAACAATAAAAAAATTGGAACAATTACTTTAAACTAACGAGGAATATTTTAACAACTAGTTTAAAATAGTTTTTACCTTGATATTTTAACAACTAGTTTTACCTTGCCGGGATATAATGTTATACAAAAGAAGGGCCTCTACTCCAAATGCGATGGGTTACATTTATTGATTGATGAAAGTATTCAATCGGGTATTTTGGATATAACAATTGACGAAGCAAACTCTATAGCTATTTCGTTTGAAGTTGATAATAAAAAATACAAATTAATATCCATATATCGTTCACCGAATCGTAATATAAGCATTTTTACTAATAGTCTGGAGTTGTGTCTAAATAACTTGGAAAAGGACACAAACGTCATTATTGTAGGAGATATGAATTTGAACATTCTAGAGAACAGCAGATTTGCAAATGAATATTTGAGTACCCTTCATCTAAATGGCTATATATCTTATATAAATAAACCTACTAGGGTCTCTACTCGAAGCAGTTCTTGCATTGATCATATTTTCCTCAAAAATTATTCCTTGGCGGATGAAACTATTTTGGGAGTAATTACAAGAGCTAGTATAACCGATCATTATATAACATCTCTACACATAGGCAAAACCAAGACAGAGTCTCCACCACATAAAGAACAAGACAAATTTACACGGATTGACTATGAGGGTTTGAAATCTGATCTTGAAGATACGAACTGGAACACACTATACAATGCTTCAAATGATAATATAGACATTATTGTTGATATATTTATTAATAGAATAACTGACCTCGTCGAAAAAAGAACTCAAATTATCAAATTAAGTAAAAACAAAAGACCGCTCAAAAAATGGATAACTCGAAGTATGGTGAGTTCAATGAGAGAAAGAGATAAAATTCACAGGAAATTAGTTAAAGAACCCTACAACATACCACTAATGAATCACTACAAGAATTACAGAAATATCTTGAATAATACGATAAGGAAAGCCAAAATAGATTATTTCAATAGCAAATTTGAGGAGCATAAGCATAATATTAAAAAAACATGGGAAAGTATCACCGAATTATTAGAAATTAAGAGAAATAGGACATCCCCTAAATTGCAGCCAAACATTCTGAACAAATATTTCGCCAAAGTGGGAGAAACTTATGCTAAGAAAATTGTTCCAGACGTCAATAACATTCCTATTCCCAGATCCCTATCAGATTCTTGTAACAGTATTTTTTTAAAACCCACAAATATAGAGGAAATAAGAACACTGATTAATAATTTAAAAAATACATCTTCACCAGGAATTGATAATTTTACAGGATCTTTTCTAAAAGTAATAGCACCCTACATAGCCAGACCCTTAGAACATATCATAAATAAATGTTTAAGTGATGGTTATTTTCCAAAAAAGTTTAAAATTGCCAGAATAGTTCCATTGCCAAAGTCAGGTGATTTGAGCCTGCCTGAGAATTATAGACCTATTAGCTTGTTGAGTAACATTACAAAAATAATTGAAAAAGTAATAAAAATCAGAATTATGGAATTTTTTGTAAAACATAAAATTATAGATGAAAATCAATATGGTTTTCAGACAAATAAATCAACAAAGGATGCAGTAATACGTCTAAATAAAATTATTTATCAAAATTTCAATAATAAGAAAAAAACTATAGCGGTCTTCATGGATTTGTCAAAGGCGTTTGACACTGTTCCCCATAATATTTTATTAAGCAAACTTAAATCATGTGGAATAAGAGGAATAGCTAATAAATTATTTGAAAGTTACTTATCTGATAGAGTTCAATGTCTTACATTGGCAAATAAAACTGATACATGTCATTCAACACATTTCGGACTGCCACAAGGAACTGTTTTGTCCCCCATACTGTTCTTGATATATGTAAATGATTTGCTTAAATTAAATACTAAAAACTGTACCACAATTTCATTTGCAGACGACACAACATTCATATTTACTGGGAATAGTTGGGGTGAGACTTTCAATAGTGCAAATAGTAGTGTAGAGGTAATTCGGGATTGGCTTCTGGATCATATACTGACTCTAAATATTATAAAAACGAAATTCATAACCTTTTCACCAAATAAGCATGGACAACCCCCAAGTGATATGGAACTTAGAATACAAAAAAACAATAGATGTGCTGATGCCAATACACAAGAATTTGAAAAATTGGAAAGAGTTGAAAAATTCAAGTATCTGGGTATAGTTGTTGATCAACACTTGAAATGGAACTATCATATTGACCACCTTTGTTCAAAATTAAAGTATTTGGTTGGCATATTCTACAGAATTAATAAAATTAAAAATACTGAAATTATTCGTAAAATATATTTTGCATATGCTCACTCACTTTTTCAATATATCATTGAAGTGTGGGGTGCAACTTATAACACACATTTAAAAAAACTATTTAATTTACAAAAATACATAATAAGGGCCGCCCTAGGGATACCCAGACTATACCCTAGCAGGTTAATCTTCAACGAATTAAGAGTATTTACGATTAGACAAACTTATGTTAGAAATGTAATACTTTTTATCAACAAAAATAAGCAATTATTCACTATTCATAAAACACCATATAACATACGTCAATCAACTACAAACATTTACAATACTGACAGGATAAACCTAACCATAAACCGACATCAACTATTTTACTACAGTAATGTTTTAATTAATAAAATTCCAGTTACATTTGTAAACAACGCAATTAACAGTAACATATTGAAACAAATAGACACTTGGATTCATGATAACATTTACTTCGACTTAACAACATAGTTTTTTCATGCTCGGCGTATTTTGTGGCTTTTGACCTCTCTATGGATCTGCATCTGTTTGGATTTTCACATTCCCTTGGTATAGCATAACTTATTTTTATTTTTTATAACGTTAAAATTTTCTTTTTTTCATAAAACTTTTCCTCTATTTTTTGCTGAATTGCTTATAATTATTGTAGATAAATAGTACTGAGAGAACTCGCGGCTAGCACACAAGTTCAACTTACGCTAGTCGTGCATCCAAATATTATTATAAATAAATATTGTTTTATCTATGATAAATTTATTTCACTGTACTTACACAATATGTTAATCTTTAAAATATTATATTAACATACAGTTCTTATTTATTGTTGAAGTGCTTGTGATTATTATTATTATTATTTGCATTGTATTTTTATGGTATGCAATAAAATTTGATTTGATTTGATTTTGATTTGAAAATAATCAGATTGGCCAATCAATAGCACTCAACAAATGGCCAATGAACATAATAATAATCTGTGCACTTACACTAGTCCAAAAAAAGTTCTTTTATCACTAAAAAACCTCATCACAGTTACAGTAGTAACTGCTAGTTACGTCACACAGTCACTATGGATGTTTATTCTGGCCAAAAAGTGTTCTGACGACTTTCTACGAATTCACTTAAACAATCAAACGCGTTTTCCAATGAGAATGCTTGTACTGGCTGCGACTTGTACGTCAGAACATGCACGAATCCGACAAATCGATTTCAGCGATCAAATTGGTGAACTTTTTCTTACAAACCGTTACGAACTGTGTCTCATCTACAGGGGCTATAAGGCCATGGAAATAAGTGGTTCAAGGATGCTTATCATTTTATAATTTTTCATTCTTATGAAAACTATTATGACAAAAATTCTAGATTTTCTTATATCAGCTATATCATATTTTTTCTAGTTATTGAAAAATGAAACTGAGAGTTTACAAGAGACAATTGAGTCTACAAGAATCTACAATAATTGCTTGTTTAGCGGAAACACATCCACGAAAATTGGAAGACTTTCTTCTATCTTGTATTTCCTTCAGAATGTTTTCGAAAGTTTCATTTAGGTCTCTTCCTAAGATACTTGAAAAACTTTTCAGTCCGGGCATGGGCCATTTCTTGAAAAAATATATTTTTAGTCCGGGCCCCCTTACAGCCCGGGCACCCCGCGCTGTTGGGTTTGCGGTAGTGTACGCTACGCCACTGTCCATGACAATAGTTGTGCTTAGTAAGAGCTTAGTTTATTATTGACCATCAACCATTTATTTGACATTTCTTATTGAGCCATTAAACAGTTTATTGAACTTATTATTAAATTATTGATTGACCTATTAATAATAATAATAATATCGTGTGACCTGGCTGGCTCAGGTCTGGTGTCAGAGTTATCAGGTCGCACCTGAATAAGTTCAGGGCCTCTGACGTGACTTAACGACTGTTTTTAGGCAGCCGGGACCGACAGCTTAACGTGTCCTCCGAAACACGGGAGTGGCCCGAGGTAAAATCTTTCGGTCAGAGCTGGGATCGAACCCGAGACCTTTGGGCTAGCAAACCAGCACTTAACCCAATCGGCTACGGCCACTCCACATTGACCTATTCATAATAACTAATTGGTTTTGTTCAGTGATTAATTTTGTTAAAGACTGTTGTTATTGAACTATTTGTTTCTTTATTGACTTTCTTATCTAATAATAATTACTTATTAGTGTCTCTTGTGAGTTAATTATGTGAATAAAGTTCAAGTGTTACTTTCAGGTGTTGTCAGTATTACTGTAGTGTTAGAACCTGTAACAGTAAAATAGCATCATGGTTGAAACAGCATACTCATTGCTGGAGGAATAATTTCACCATTTCTATTAAAATCCATACCCAACAATAGATTTATTATTGTTATCATTATTAAGGGAAAAATGGAAGACGATAATGACCATTACTGAGAAGTATGATTTGTCCTATGTATGTCTCGAATCACAAATATCTTTTGTAAGCTATTTGATTTCCCCATGATGTTCATCAAATAACAGTGCAATACAGCAGTAAGAACCGTGGCGAACGGTGCGGTTAATAGTGAAGAAGAAGTCCACTAGCGTAACCAGGATTTTGAAATATAGGAGAATTAATGGTGATTTTGGAGTCCTGCGGAGGGTTTTCCATACCCCTAAGCGTGAGGGGTGTACGGGGGTCCTTCCCCGGGAAAAAATGGATTAGTAATCCCTCTTAAATATTAAAAACATTGTCGCATCTTATATGCATTCTATAATAATTATATTCATTGACTAGAATAACTGCAATTTTCATGGAACATTATCCTTTGTTGAATTTATCCGGTTACATGTTTTTGAACTAAGTTCATGAGTGAGATCACACAGATGAGGTGAAATGAATGGTTCTGAAGTTTTGACAGTTGACTAGGGCTGAAAGTTTCCGTAACAAGGTGAACCGCTGCAGATTGGAATGCGAGCTAAACAAACGTTTTTCTTTCCCACAACTAACACTTGATGATGATGTTAGGAAAGTTAGAATGTAATTAGTTAAACAACTTAATATAATAAATATATGTTGACTTTTTAATGTAAATTCAACGATTTGCAGTCAATTTTAATTAAAATTAAATGTGAATAAATAATATTTCTACTCACTCAGGCCAAACGTTTTCGAGTCCATTACAGTAAGCTACTTACCATTGAATATGATTGAAATTGTTTCCCGAACGTTGCCTCATGGGCCCATTGCCGTGATTTTTGGTTTGGGTGGGTACCCTGCATAGATTACAATTACATTAATTTTCTTTCTTATTCCATTACTTCAAATGGTTTTTTGATAGCTGGTCTAGTAAGCCCACTACTACTGTGATTAACAGATACACATTCTATATACACAGATTCTAAAATCATTCTAAATCGTATGTTTATCTTCGGGTACAATATAAAGTAGATATAAGAGGTTGGAAAGTGATGTCAGCGTACTTCATTCCACACCTTATCAAACTAGTTTATAATGAAGCTATCTACACTACTGTCACTTTTTAGTACAGGATTCTAGGCCTAGACCAATCAGAATCTTCATTTTTCTTCATAACAGTGTCGAAATGAATGTTACGTATTTGTCACACTAGCTGATTTAAACATTTTAAAATTTTCTATTTCAAATCGGATATGACTGTAGGTTGTATTTTGGGAAAGTTATTTGATTCATTGGTAAGGTTAATTGAACATAATTTATTGGTAGTCGGAGAATACATTAATTTGTATTTTGTCTAAAAGACACTCTTAAATGTTTAGAGCACTCGCTTTGCTAGTGTTCCAACTTACATCTCATTTGTTGCTAAAATACAGTCGTTGCATTAACTACTATTGAGCTTGGTAAATTTTTGTTAAGAGATCGAATCTGAATTAGAACTAACCAAATAGTATGATATATTGTTATTAGTAATAGTGAGATAGTATTGATATAATGAACTCAAGAAGTGTTATCAATTATTGTATTCAATTGAACAATAATTCTGTTGTGTCCTCAGTGTAGTAATTACTGCAACACCTGCATCTGTTAAGCAGCTCGAAGAGTAGAATGATGTAACTAATAAGAGTAGATTTAAGAAGAGATAGTTTAAAAATACATCAAAAAGGTGACAAAGAGGGCATTAAAAATACGGTAGTGGAGTGATCCTGGTAACAAGAATATTTAAAAATAATTCCAAAAATGTTAATTGAAAGGTCAGAACAAATTTATTAAAATTGAATAGCCTACTAAAATTTCTAGTTAATTTGAAATTATCAAATAGAGAAAGAAGGAAATCTAGTAGGAAATCTTGTCTCTATCTGTTATCTATTATCTATGGAGATTCATTGTCACTGCCCTTACTCTACTCATGTCCTGTGACTTCAAGGGCCAGCTTCCTTCTCCGTACAAGACTATTGGCTTTCTAATATTGTAATAGAATCTGTTCTTAACTTTAGTACTCACTTATTTCTTTCGAAAAATACAGTGTCTGGTTGCATAGAAGGCTTAGCTAGTTTTGAAGATTCTATTTCGTAAATCCTCATTCATTCTACCATCTCCATTCATAATTTTACCCCGATATTTATATGACTTCCATCCCATCCTTCCATCTCTTCCTCCATCCCATTGACTACCATCACTTTGCTCTTATATTGATATCCAGTGTCATGCCCATCCTTTGATTTCCTTGTTCCACTCCATTACAGCTGCTTTAAGTTTTATTTCAGAGTCAGCGATCAGGACTATGTCATCTGCAAACAATAGAGCCTGTACAATTAAGGACCTCAAATTCCAACGTACTACCATCATCATGTCTGATCTTGTTTTGCAGATTTTATGAGCTTCATAATCATTATAGATAATATTTGACTCAAACTGCTGCTTTTGTCCTTGTTTGAACCCTTTTCCCATTTTTAAGGGTTTTGATATCTGACAACTTGACAACCGCAGTAACATTATTAAAATCATTTTTTGTAGCCTGCTATAGTTTATGTGGTATGTTCTTGGCAGTCAGTGTCTCCCATAACTCGATTAATTTGTTACTGTGTGGAAAGCTGTTTCAAGGTCCAGGAATCTACAAAAAAAAAAAGGAATACCAAGTATACATTTTCTCCTTTCTCTGTATATTTTGAACAGATCGATCTTATTGAGAATATATGGCCTTGAGTCTGTCTGTTTGGTTTGAAGGCACAACATAGTTCTTTTTCAAAATGCTTTTCCACCATCTGAAATTCGAAAGCTATCTCCGTGTTTGAATCCTTCTCCCATTTTAAGGGCCTTGATATCTGTCTCTCTATCTGTCTTAAAGAACAACGGATGGAAAAAACGCTGCTCGATAGTTTTCACAATCTGTTGAGTTGCCGTTCTTATGAAGTGGGATAATTACATTTTGTTACCATTCTTTTGGGATCTTCTGTTTCCAGTTCAGCTGTAACAGTCTAGTTGGACTATTCAGAAGGCATTCACCCCCTTTCTTCAGATATTCAGCTTGGATTTCATCTATCGCTGCTGCTTTCCCAATTTTCATTCTCTGAACAGCATTCCTCACTTCCTCACCAGTTATTTAAGAAATTATTTGATATTTTTCATTTGCATCATTATTCAAGTCTATATTTATATCTTGCTTGAATCTATCTTCTTTATCTTTGAATTTGTCTTCAAAAAATCTTCTCTATGTTTCAAGTACATTTTTAGTGACTGTGATCAACTCCCCTTCCTTATTCTTGATGGTTTTTGCCTATCTCCCATTCTTTTCATGAAGGCTTTTGCAAATAGTCTTCACATCACTTTTGTATTTTTTATTTATTTCATTTGCAAACTCTTCCCACGCCTCCCTCTTTGACTCCTTCACAATTCTATCTGCATTGTTTCTACATATGCCTGTCAATCCTCAATTCTTCTAGAGATAATGCATTTTCCATTTGCTTTTTTTTGTCTTTGACTTTCTGTTTGACATCTTTTGTTCACCACATTGACCTTCTCTTGAAGTGTCCCACTCTTTTTTGTCACACACCTTACTAGCTGTTTCTATTAGTGCTTCTTTGGTTATTTTCCACTGAATTGTTGATTCCATGGAACCTAATTCTTTCTCTACTTCAGCCTAAAGTTCATTTTGCTTATCTATCTTTTTCAATTGTTCACATATTCTTCTTTCATCATAACTTTGCTCTATTGTGGCTTTCCTTTAGAACCTAGTGTCTGCAACAAAAAGTTTGTATTGATATCTGCACCCCTTATAACTTTCATATCCTTGACTGCATATCTCAAAGAAGATCGGTATAAAAATTAGTCAATGATACTTTGGGTGTCTCTGCCTTCAGCTACAGAAGTAACTTTGTGAATAATGTTATGAATCAAAAGCTGGTGATCAATACAGTATTCCAAAAGCCGTTTCCCATTATCATTTAAAACATACTGTTACAAAAGCGAATGGAGCAGTTGTTTACACGCTTGTTCTGTGTGGATTGTTCCGATCTTCGTTCTCTTGCTCTTCACATGTCTTTGTGACTCTTATCCTTCAAGTCTGCAACTCTCTCACTCAATTGAATTTCTCGAGACTTTTCGATATTTCTTCAGACTTCTTGAACAATCAAGATCATGTTCCGTGGCCTTCTCGAAGCGTCTGGTGACCTCCAGTTCTTGGAATTATGATAACTATCTCGTATATAAAGGAGCTCACGTGAACCATTGAGTTGAGTCTTACAAAAGCTTGCGTGACAGTTAGTTTTACAAAAGCTTGTGTGTCAGATTGTGTTACAGATCTCATGCCGTTGAGTAAACAGTGCCCGATTCCAGTGTCAAGTGCAGAGACAAGTGTTTACTGTTTATGCAGCTTACTGATACTTTAAAGACGTTGTGTCAAGTGATATTATTTGGGATTGTCAAATAACGAATTGGACTGGTTTTTGTAAGTGATTAGTTGCTCTTTTTATAATTTTTTTTCTACATTATTGTACAGTTTATTGGACTCTTGTTTCTTTTATTATTGATCAGCCTTTAATTAATTATTATTTGTACAGTTTATGGTACTATTGTTTCTTTTATTATTGATCAGCCTGTAATTACTTATTCATTGAATCTTGTAAATAATTACTGAAAATAAGTATTAGCTTGGCATTTGTTGATCTGTTTTTCTTTATTTATTGAACTTACAATTAATTTGTGTAAATAGACTAATTTGTGTAAATAAAGTGCAAGTGTGAACTTTAGTGTTGCCAGCCTTATTTTAGCTATGAGAACCCGCAACAATACTCACCTGCATGCTTACCCATACAACATCTTTCATCTTTATTTCCTATTCTGCCATTAGAATCACCAATCATGAAGGTTTTACTCCATGGTTCTTTGTAGGCCTTCTCAGAATTCATCTTTTCCTACATCTGTATTACCAGTTTGACCATAAACCTGCACAATGGAAATCTTTACTGATAGTTCGAAAGAAGAATCAACTCAGTTCGATGGTTAGTTACAGATATCGAATTTCCAATAATTAGAAAAAAAATTCAACTTTGAGGGGGCGTGGGGGAAAAGCCAAAGGGGATTTTTGGGGAATTTCGGAAAATGTACTTCTAAGCTTGTACTATTTATTGGCATATATATTCTTGCTTGTCTCTAATTTGTTCTGACAAAAATTCTTTATTGGATTGGGCTGGGTAGCCAAGCGCCATGCAATACACAGTGCTGTAGGGTTCGGCGACGCGGTGTCCGCTACTATTTCATCACTCACTATGACGCCATAACTTGAACGATAATTATCGATAGGCACATCATTTTAAAGCCTATCAAATTATCTATAAGTTTTGTGGGGTACAAAACAACCAATAACGCAATACTAAAAATGATATGATCAGTTGAAGTTGATTTTTGTTGTTCTTGATGACATTTTTTTCCATAAACTAAATTTTTACTGATAAACTAGGCTATCTACATAGAAAATGTATATAACATAATTTGTGAAGAATAGTTTCAAGTATTGAACGAGATAAAAATCACAACGATACTTTAATTAGTTTCCGAGTTATAAGCCTTTAACTGAAGTACTGAACTTGCAATGTTGAGAGGGGGGTGGATTGGAAGCAAGCGGGGTGGGGGTCGGGACTTTGGTTTTTTCGAGTAAGTACTATGTATAGTAACATCCTGCAAAAATTCAGCTTTCCCCTTATTTGTTACGACAATGGCCAATTTTTTGCATTCATTGCCTGGGCTATAGTCTGTACTATTTCTATTTCCTTTCCATTCAAAGTGCGCACATTCCAATTTCCAAACCTCAAATTTGATCCTTATTTTTATCCCAAAAATTCCTATTCTTTCCTTGTCTATTTGTTGTATTCTGAATCATTTCTGACCCTATGTGGATGATCAAGGCAAGGCTGCTAGGTAAAAGGGCCGCTTACTCAAATAAGCTTTCTGGCCAGCTTGCCAAGTTGGGAGGTTACTGAGGGATCGCCCATCAATAGGAGTTACACATAGCCTGCCATGGCATATCATGTCCCTTCCATGCGTTTTAGTCTAAATCACTATTTTGGATTTTCCATTTACTATACACAGTACAGCAAGTTTGCGGTTTCCACAAAGCCTGCTGTGTCCATGCCATGCCACTGCCATGCCTCTTCCGTTTTTATCTGATCGCTCTTAAAAGGGCGATTCATGGCAGGTGACCAGTCTGCGACAGCGGCATGGCATGGGCAGTGCAGGGAACCTGTTATCAAGGTGACCAGCTGGGCGCCGAGTAGGCGCCTCATTGGTTATTTTGTATGAGTTTACCTAAATACAGGAAAAAGTATGTCAATCTCATTGGAGTACAAGAGATGGCAAATGTTGCCAACATACATAGTCTAGTTCTAATTTACTAGGTTAGGTTAGGTTAGGTTAGGTTAGAGCCGCCATCTTATACACCAATGGGATTGACATATTTTTCCTGTCATTAAGAAGACTCATTTTGTATGTCTGATCGCCATTCGGGAATCTATGGTTCACTACGGAAACTTCCAAAGTCACTAGAGCCCATTTTGCCTTGCAGTTCATGGAAAGTCTTTACTCATTTGAAATAAACTTTCTCCACTCTGTGTTCTTCTTCAAAGTTGAAAGGAGGTCTAGCAAATACTAAAACTCTTGAAAGCCCATCCAAAAGAATCTCATAAAATAGATTGGGTCATCTTTCAGTCTATGAGAAAGAGTATGGGACTCTCCCTCCTTATCTTGAGCCCGAAAAACATTGTTTATCCTATATGTCTTTCACTGTTTTCTCTTAGTTTTGCATAAGATGACATAAACAGTGGTCACAATCACTATGTCTAACCTCATCTGTGTCCATTTTAGCAACTGCATAGGGTGCGCTCTTACAGAAGCACAAGCAACTAGGCAGTGGCATGGCAGCGACATGGCAGGCTATGTTTAAATCCATTTTTATGGAGATGAATCTCCATCGAGCAATGACTGGGAAGGTTTATTAAAACCGGAAAAACTGGAAAACCGATCACATAAGACCAATAGATGGAGCACTCAGACTGACTGTTGACCACATGCACCGAAATAAAATAATAATCGGGGGTAAATTAGGCCCCCTGAAGAATATGGGGGACATTTAAAAAAAAAAAACTTCATTAATTACATCAAACCTCATACATACATCGCTCGGCCTAGGAATAAGGAACCTTCATGAAAAGTTTCATGACAATAAATTGATCAAGACATTAGGCTGTAATCGCATAACAGACAGACAGAATGACAGACAAAATGCTAAGTGGTCAAATTAAAATGGAGATCTCACTCAGATTTAGAAAATGTGTGTTCAAGTTATAGTGCATTATTCCATTTTTCCAATTTATTACTTTAATTTCAAAAGATGATCTCTTTTTAATAATCACAACATCCATCATGGTCCCTTAATTTTTCTATTGAAATGAATTTAGAATAATCAAGGACCACTGCATGAAGATTTTTATATGAACCGTTCACAATGGATATAATGCAAAACGAATTCGATTGAGATGAATCGCTGCAGCTCAGGGAAATAGAGAAAAGGCACAAAGAGAATCTGAACGAAGTGATTAAAAAGTCTAGATTTGAGCTGCAGAGTGTATTCAACTGTTAATGAGAAAGATTTAAAGAGATGATATGTATGGAAGATTGCATTGCAAATAGAGGTTTATGGATTAGTGGGGGGAAAAAGGGAGTTGGTTATTCAAAGAGAGGCTGCTTGTTTTATTTTTTGAATGATTGAGTGCGAAAAATGATGTGAACTGTAAATTGGGTAGAACACTTGCTGGCTTGAATAAACGGTTGTAACTAGTCGTTAAGCGCCGAAAAATATTGCTTTTAAAAGCTTATGGTATAATCTCAACACTGTTCGGTTAATCCATCATTTTAAGCTACTGTAACCTAAATTATCATTCCTCGATTCAGTATTTCATCCATTAATCATGAACACGCCTTGAAAGCAAATAGCGAGTGAATAGCGATCTACATTGTTTACATTCGTCTACAGTATTTGGCAATAGAAAATTCCTTTCTGTTCAAAGTCTAGCATATTTTTCCCTGGCAGAGAGAAAAATTGTTTTCTCCCTGAAAATATAAATGATTAAGTGATTCCAAATTACTTAGATACGATGGAAAAGTAAAATACATGCTGAAGCGAATAGAGTTTTTCATAACTTTCCTTCAATGAGGTGAATTATTCTGTAATATGAATGCTTGAACAAGGAGAGTCAATGAAAAGCATATACAGGCTATTTCAAACAGATGCTTCAAAATTGAACAATGGGAGAAATGCATTTCTCCTTATAGCTGGATGTTGTCAAACTGACAACATACTGACTATAACTGGGTGTTACCAATGACTCTTATCAGTTCTACCATTATTTTCTCATTAATTTTATTGTAGATAATAATTATTTAAAAAAAATAAAGCCTTTCCAAATCAAAGAACATTCATAATATTGTGACAAGGAGCCAAAGAAAGTTTCTAGTAGGCGCTATGGAAAAGAAGAAAGGTGGTATTCTTGGAAAAGGGGGTTTGTGGCAGCTCACTCTCTCTCTTTCTACCCCAGGACGTGCCTTCCTTACCCATCGGGAACAAAGGCTATTGGCTACAACTTGTCAACACACAAATTAGGTCACATCTTGAAACTTCCTGTGGTCAATGGCATTGTTGTAGCCTTTTATTCATGGATTGTGATGGAAGGGTAAAGAACGTTCTAGAACAATGAGACTCTATAGAAGGAGTGAATGGCTGAAGAATAGTGGCAGTAGTTGACAAGTTCTTAGGAGAAGAGTTTCTGAGAGTGCTTTAACAGGTCGAGCCTCTGTGTGTGTGTGTGTGTGTGTGTGTGTGTGTGTGAACTCTGTCAGTATAGGAACAGTGTGTTTTGTGTAATAGGTTAGTCAGTTTTTGAAGATTTAACTGTGTGTGACCTCCATGAGTGTACATCATCTGTCTCAGTAAAGAGGCAGTAAAGTAAATTCGTATGGCTTTTCGTGGTGGGGAGACCCTTATGGGTAAAGAGGCAGTGGTCTTTCGTGTAATAAGGAACTAGTGTTTATTTCCCATGTGTTGTGAGTTTATAAGTAAATTGTAATTTGAAGACTCCCTATCATCGCTGAGTGAAGTTCTGTGTCTGTGGTGAAGCAGTTGGACTGTCACTACGGTGGAAGATAAATCGATTATAATTCATTCTATAAGGCTATTTTGATAAGAGAACTGAATGACGAAATTTGATTACTTTGACGAAATTTGATTAATAGTAGAGCTAATAGATCTGTAATTGTGTGAGAGAACTGTTAAGTAGAAGATTACTGTTAACTGTTGAGATTTGATAATTAGTAGTGTTAAACAATCTGTAATTTTAATTTCATGGAGATTATTAGAGAACTTTTCATTGTAGATTATTTGAGTTTGTTAATCAATTGATTATAATTGCTGTGAATTTATTAGTTGTGATAAAATAGAGTCCTTAATTTGTAAGCTTGTGCCATAATAATTCTCTTATTCAGTTTATTTGTGACATTTTAGTGTTATTCAATAAATCTCAGTCTCATTTTTTAATAGTCGTTTTTATTACAAATAAATCTCAGAACTTACAGTGGAAAACTGTTACAATATACTAATAACAGACAAAATACGCTGCTAAATACTCACATGTCAAGAACTAATTATAAATAAATAAATGTAATACAAAAAATCCCTCTCCGTCTACTCCATTAACCAGCTTTCACTAATTTATTCCCTATCATTCTATTATTTTAGTTTATTGTACTTCAAACAGATTTACTTTGTACTCAAGCTTATCAGGTCATCTGTCAACTGACCATATAAATACATTTCAAAAGGATACATAGGCCCTACGTATCCTACGTAATGGGATACATACGTGGAATATATAAGTGAACAGGATACAATAGAGAAGGCCTAGCTCCAAAAAGCTATGAAGAAAGGAGCGCTTCATTAGAGATGTGCATAAACACATCTGTTACACGTGCTGATTACACGTGTAATTTTTTTAACATCCATCAAATGTTCCTACTCACTTGCTTATCAATATTTTCCTTCTCATTATAAATCAAATCGTCCAATGAAAAAGCACGACCATAACACATTTTGAATTTATTGCTAATTTACATAAACTCTTGAAATTACTTCGAATTACTGGTTCAGTATCGTTGTTATTTTGACAATTAACCTGATGGATTGTTATCTCTAATCGATCGCAGATAGATTGGAACCAAATTGGAATACAATTGAAATTGAATTTCATGAGCACTTACTATTCATCACAATGAATTTTGAAACGACAGCCTGTACCAACGCTTTATATTTGCCATCAGCTGTGTGACATATAATCAATGTTATCACTGGTGTTGAGCACCCAGACATGCGTTCGTTGCTGTCACTCCCAAGACTCCCAGTTTCAATTCACACAAACTGACACCTTCACTCATATTCTAAATTCAAAGACCACTCAATAAACGCATTCAATGTGGTAGAACACTTTTCATCTCATTTGTAATTAAAGTCAGATTGTTAAGAATGTTCTATTCGTAAAGCAGTGTTTGTAATAGTGTATTCTATCAATGGAGAAAAGAGCTACTGTAAGTTAGGTTGAATTCGATTTTTTCTCATCAGAGTAACAGTAATAAATATAAATTAATAAATAAATTATACCAACAAAAAACTTAAAAATTATGAACAAATAATGATACAAATTAAAGTCTTAGCACTATACAGATTATTTAAAATTGTTAGTTGGTGACCCCCACTATATAAAATATATTTGTGTCGGTGTGCAACAGGATTAGTACACTAGATAATAATTCCTTGATTTCTTGTTCCATTACGATCTGCGTTGTTAATATTAACTTTTTATTGTAAATTCAACTGCTTGCAGTCAATTTATTTGAAAATGAATGATATTTTCACTCACTTCAGGCCAAACGTTTTCGAGTCATGGATACTCATCTTCAAAGGCATCCTTCATCAGCTTGTCGGTTTTTTGGTTAGAAGAATTATTGTGGTTTATGTATAATGTGATCAAAAAGTTTGTGTGATTTAAAATTTAATTGTTCATTAAGGATGTTTTGTTTATTGTGGGTGGTGTGTTTGTATATTTCAAATCGTTTCAAGGTATTGAGTTTGTGTCTTTTAGATTTTATATGTAGAATGTGTAGATTGGTAGTGATGTCAGTAAAAGTGTGTCCAGTTTGAAGGATATGCTGTGCAAAAGCCGATTCGGTTTTTGTTTTTAAGGCTTGTAAATGTTCTTTATAAATTTTTTTGAATGCATCATTTTTGGTTTGTCCTATGTATAATTTATTACAATCAGAGAAGTTCAATTTGTAGATCCCTGGGAGACCGTATTTGTTTGTGTTCAGTGTGGCTTTAGGTGCAAGTGCATTTTTTATTTTGTTTTATTGTTCTGAATGCGATGGTGTGGCGGGCTGTTTTGATGATTTTTGCTAGTCAGATTGCGGCTTAATTTATGTCATTGTGATTTTTTTTGTCGGTGGTGTTGGTATTTTGTTCTTTGGTTGTTATTTTATGATTGAGCTTGTCAATTAGGACGTGTTTGTAAACGGCTTTAAAAAAATAATGTAGGCTTTAATAAATATTATTTAATTTGAATTGTTTTTATGAGTTTATGAAACAAATTTTTCACTGCGATCTATTCCTTGAGCTGTTATGCATTCCCTGATTTTTTCTCTTCAAGGTAAGAACTGGAATGATTTTTCTTACATCTAAGAGAAGTCCATTGAAAATGTTTGGTCCCAGATATACTATTGATTATTGAGCAAATGAGGTATTCATCCTAGGAATTAGTTAATCTAAATTTCTTCCACGTGTATTATGAGAATGTTCAATGTTGAAGAAAATTGTGGGTACATTTTGATGAACGTAGTAATTCCATGAATTTGCCTAACACTCACAACTCAACTTTCTGAAAAAGATAAACAGATGGAAAAAGTAGATGCTTGAGACCTTCAAACTTAAAAATTGACTTTTGAACTTTGAAAAGCGCTTCTATGCAGCCAAGTTGTAACCTTTTTTATTCCCAGCTCAGCTGCCCTGAAGATACGTTCCCAGTTTTCGTCTTGGAACATGACTACAGTGTTGTCAGCATAAGCAATAGTTTTGCCATATTTTATTATCAACTCAACCAATGACTAATATGAGTACTATATATATTTTTTAAATTTCTGTTGGCAAAGTTAGTCTTGATTGAATAGACTTATAGACTAGTTTTCCAATTTTTTATGAGCTGTCTATGATATGTTCATTCCAACGTAATAGGTCATCATTCTAATGTAACTCCTAGATATTTTATACTATCTGTGCGCTCGTTTGATGAACAGTCACAATTATTTACTCTATTTTTCTTGCAGTGATGCAGTTTGAAGGAGTTCCTCTGTGGTTTTGTGGCCTGTGCTAATGAAAATGTCATGGACTTTGTCTTTGAATTATTGATTTTTGAAATTTTGTCCTGTAGCCAAGTTGTAACCTTTTTTTATTCCCAGCTCAGCTGCCCTAAAGACATGTTCCCAGTTTTCGTCTTGGAACATAAGCGATAGGTTTGCCATCAATATCAATTGAACACAGTTTCTTAGCAAAAATATAAGGTATAATATAGGTTCAAGCACTGTCCTTGTGGTACTCCAGAATGTAATGCTAGGCCTTCTTCTGTGCTCATTTTTCCTCAATCTTTAAACTTTGAATCCAATTTTCCAAGTATGATTCGAACCATGCCCTGACTATTCCCCTCAAACTTACAGCTTGACGTTTTTTCAGAAGTAAGTCATGTGATACTGTATCGAAGGCTCTTGCCAAATAAATAAACAGTGCAATACATTTCCTTCCGTTATCTAAATCATCAATTATGGACCTTGTTAGCTAGAAAATGGCATCCTCTGTATTACTGTTTTGCCAAATTGCTGTGGTGATAAGAGTTTATTTTTTCCAGGCGACT
Source organism: Conomelus anceps (assembly GCA_948455865.1). Lineage (NCBI taxonomy): Eukaryota > Metazoa > Arthropoda > Insecta > Hemiptera > Delphacidae > Conomelus > Conomelus anceps. The sequence goes on from OX418216.1 coordinate 89,245,572, forward strand.
CAACAGCCGTTTTCATACCAATGTTTCTAGAATTTTGGATATATTGCTCACTAGGCCGGTAGTTTTTTAGATATTGTTTATTGTCTCCTCTATGTAAGGGCCCTATATAAATGTCTTTTAAAGGTGCCATTTGCAAGATTCTTGTTGAATATTTAAGTGGCTTTTCAATGGAGTGATTTATTGATTTTAATTTTTGTTTTCAATACCATCAAGTCCTGGTGTACTATCACTATGGAGAGAGTTTCCAGCACTTATTATAAAAATATATATAGTACTCATATTAGTCATTGGTTGAGTTGATAATAAAATATGGCAAAACATGGCAAATATGGCTTATGCTGACAACACTGTAGTCATGTTCCAAGACAAAAACTGGGAACGTATCTTCAGGGCAGCTGAGCTGGGAATAAAAAAAGGTTACAACTTGGCTGCATAGAAGCGCTTTTCAAAGTTCAAAAGTCAATTTTTAAGTTTGAAGGTCTCAAGCATCTACTTTTTCCATCTGTTTATCTTTTTCAGAAAGTTGAGTTGTGAGTGTTAGGCAAATTCATGGAATTACTACGTTCATCAAAATGTACCCACAATTTTCTTCAACATTGAACATTCTCATAATACACGTGGAAGAAATTTAGAGGGAAGAGTGAGAGATCCTCCATCACCAGACTTCTCATTCCAGTTATGTCTGCCCAAGGATGGGTGACCATGACTCATGGGCAGTAGGGGTGTACTAGGGGAGCACTTGAGACATTGGGGACACTAGGGAGAGCACTAGGGGTACTTATGAGAGATCTAATGGACACTGGGGAACGCTAGGGGAGCTCTAAGGGAGTACTAGGGAACATCACAAAGGGGTGTCATGCTATGGGGTACCTAGGTGGGTCCCAAACCACTGAGTAATGGTTATCCATTTTGGGTTCAAGCTGACTTTAGATTTATAGGTTAGATGTAATGCAATAGATTGCATAGTATTGGGTTGGATCAATCCTTATGGTTTATCTATTTTTAAGTTATGTTGACTTTAGATTTATAGGTTAGATGTAATGCAATAGATTACATGGTATTGGCTTGGATAATTCCTTATGGGTTATCCATTTTGAGGTTATGTTGACTTTAGATTACATGGTATTGGCTTGGATCAATCCTAATAGGTTATATTATCTTTAGATCATGAAGTATTGGATTGGATCAATCCTTATAGGTTATACTGTCTTTATATAATGTAGTATTGGGTTGGATCAATCCTTATAGGTTATATTGTCTTTAGATCATGCAGAATTGACTTGGATCATTCCTTATGGGTTATCCATTTCGAGTTTATTTTGACTTTAGATTACATGGTTTTGACTTGGATCATACCTTATAGGTTATCCATTTTGAGGTTATGTTGACTTTAGATGACATAGTATTGGCTTGGATAATTCCTTATGGGATGTCCATTTTTTGGTTATGTTTACTTTCAACTTAATGCAGAAGATTGCAACACACTAGAGGGGAACTATGGGAGCACTAGGAGCGCACTAGGGGAGCACTAGGGGCGCACTAGGGGAGCACTAGGGGCACACTAGGGGCACACTAGGGGAGCACTAGGGGAGCACTAGGGGAGCACTAGGGGCGCACTAGGAAGCACTAGGGGGGCACTAGGGGCGCACTAGGGGCACACAAGGGGCATTAAGTGGGGCACTAGGGGTATTAAGAGGGGCACTAGGGAAACACTAGGGGCATTAAGGGGGGCACTAGGGAAACAGTAGGAGTATTAAGAGGGACATTAGGGGCTTTAAGGGGAGCACAAGGATAGCATGCACATGCATATGAGTCAGAGTTTCTTGGGGGTGTCATGCTATGGGCTACCTAAGTGGGTCCCAAACTATTGAGTTAGTAATGCCCATGAGTCATGGTCACCCATCCTTGGGCAGACATAACTGGAATGAGAAGTCTGGTGATGGAGGATCTCTCACTCTTCCCTCTCTTTTTCGTTGAAACTGTTCCATTGGAATTTTTGGGAGATGAGGATCACTTATAGGGAGTGGGGGTCATCTTTCAGGTAAGGAGGGGACCACTTTTACAATGAGGGGTCACTTTTAGGTTGAGGGGCCACTTTTCGGGCATAAGGAAGAACTTTGAGGGAGAGGGGGACCACTTTTAGGGAGAGGGGAACCGTTTTTAGGATGAGGGGGTCCACTTTTAGGATGAGGGGGTTCACGGTATTTATTGAGTATCCGAACTTTTCGAATTTTTCAACAATTTTTTCCCCACACACTCAAAACACACTAGTAAGTAATAATACACTGATATTTTGCGGGGGCAATGCTTATTTGGCATTTAAATTAGAGTTTTCTGATGGAACTATTTTTCTTCCGCGTATGAATACTTCCATCACACTGTAACACTGCCAGACTAGGCAAGGTTAGGTTAGGTTTGGTTAGGTGGAATCATCTAAAGCTGAGCAACGGAAAGGTCGGTCAAGTAACCAATCAATCTAAAAATGTAATAGTTTGAAAACATTTTATGTTTTCTTTGAAATGCTATAATTTTGTGTTTGGTCAGATCGACAATTATTGTTAGATCACATGGAAAATATTTTCGGCAATAGCTGATTGTTCTAATTTATTCATTACGTGAAATGTGTGATACAGAGTGCAGCCTCAAATTTTTAGAATCTGTATGAGTAGTTACAAAAAGCCGGTTCTGGTGCAGAAAGCTGGCGCATCCTTGACCTTTGACCTTGACCTTAACCTTGACCTTAACCTAGACAGAAAAAAAAAATAAAAAAAAAATAAATAAATAAATAAAAAAAAAATTAATAAAAAAAAAATATAAAAAAAAAATTGAAAAAAAAAAAAAAAAAAAAATAAAATAAAAAAAAAAAAAAAAAATGTGTGTGTGGGAGACTGTCACCTGTTCAGGCTATGGGTGGAGGGGTGGGGTGGGGGTGGGGGGTCGGGGTCGAGGGTTTGGCGGTGGGAGGTACTGGCTAGAGTATATAAGCTAGGTGTTCTGTTGGAGTTATCATGCACTGCTCTCATATAGGTAAAAAATCACCTTGCAGTGCTTTCATATAGGTAAGAAATCACCTTGCTGTGCTTTCAACGAAGACAGTTTCAACGAAAAAAAAAGGGTAGAGAGAGAGAGAGAGTGAGAGAGAGCCCCACTTCTACTTCCATCACAGGCCCCGCCCACCGGCCTCTACTTATTTATTCCAGTTATGTGACAACAATGTTCAGCTCTGTCCACTCAAGAATGTGTATGGATGATGGGTGACCATGCTTCCATGACTTATGAGCATTATTATCACTTACTCAGTGGTTTGGGACCCACCTAGGTACCCCATGTTCTTCATAGCATGACACTGCTTTGTGATGTCCCAAAGAAACTCTATGCATATGACCCATATGCATATGCACTCTATGCATATGACTCATATGCATGTGCACTCTGTGCTACCCTGGTGCACTCTGTGCTACCCTGGCGCCCCCTAGTGCCCCTAGTGGTGCCCCAGTGCTCCCCCCTAGGGCCTCTAGTGGTGCCCCCAGTGCTCCCCTAGTGCCCCTAGTGGTGCCCCCAGTGCTCCCCTAGTGCCCCTAGTGGTGCCCCCAGTGCTCCCCTAGTGCCCCTAGTGGTGCCCCCAGTGCTCCCCTAGTGCCCCTAGTGGTGCCCCTAGTGGTGCCCCCAGTGCTCCCCTAGTGCCCCTAGTGGTGCCCCCAGTGCTCCCCTAGTGCCCCTAGTGTGTAAGATATTGAATGGAGGTTTTCTATCACTAGAAAGCTTTCTATGAATCAGTCAAAATATCAAGCAGACAGTATAGAAGTGTGAGCAGAGCTCAAGGAGAATCATTTCACTGTCATAAGTTAACTGAGATAGACATGAAGTATAAGAAGCAAACTGTGGAAGACATTGCTCCAACCATCGTGGAGATTGCCATCAAGAGACATCAAGAGGAAGCATAAGGAGCTCACACTGGGCAGATCATTGGAGGAAGAGGAGCACTTCAAACATTTGAAACCAATTACTGATCGACTCAAGAACATTAAAAACATCATCATGAAGCAACGTATCCCAGCACGAGCACTGGCACCAGCACCAGCACCAGCACCAGCAACTCCACTCATGCGTCCTCTTTCATCCTTGAGTCGTGTACCTCCTACGCCACCAAAATCACCTGGCTTGCCTTACCCATTCCAGTTGAATCTGCCAAGAAAACTTAAGACACAACAACGGGAACCACCCAGGATACCATCACCTATTGCAGAAGATGAAGAAGAAATCATGGAAGCATTTGGAACAGCAGAAGGAGAATTGCCTGTGGAGAGCACTTCAAGAGTGGCACGGAAATTGTGGAAAGATAGAAGTAAATTTTCAGATGATGAGGATGATGAAGAAGAGCAAGGTGGAGAAGATTCAGCTGATCATGATGAGGAGCAAGGTGTAGAAGACCCAGCCAATGATCATGATGATGATGATGAGGACATTGAGATGTTGTTGAATACTACACAGGAAGAATTTGATGAAAGCTTTGCCCAATCCAAGCTGACTGAAACAAGTGTGGGGGAATATGTCAAAGGATCACTGGACAACAGAGATGGGAACTTTGATGAGATGTTTGGACCAAGAGTCATACATAACAAATACTATCTTGGCAACAAGCTGCTGACCTTTGGACCTGATGGAGACAGGATTGTATTGACTGACCCAGATGATGACACTGCTGAAAGGGCCTTCAATGCCACACCTGGAGTTTGTGAGTTGATCTTCAAGAAACGACCTAATCTCAGTAAAGTGAAGTCTGCTGACAAAGAAGCCTACAAGAATGTGTTGAAGTTGACCAGTGTCTACAGGTTTAACTATAGTCCTGATGGTAGAATTGTGAACTATAATAGCCCCAAATACAGGACTACAATCATGGAGCTGGTGAGAGAAAAACCTGATATGGCAGTCACTGGGAAAGGACTTGAGTTACCATTGAATATGGTGGCTGGCAATGGTAGCCGGATTGAGTACATCTACTACAATGACCCCAATGAACTTGTGGACAGACTGAGGCTGTTGGATCAGTCTAAAGCAGTTGGCAACACTGGACATGAAAATGAAATCAACTCAATATTGGAAGAATTGGTGGAAGGTGGTTACATAGTTGCTAAACCTGCATACTAGCTACAATATACAAGAGAACAAGATTATATATCAGCACTGCATGATAAATTGCTCCTATGAAGAATGTGACACCATATACTTTCAATGGATGTTGAGAAAGATACAATATATATTTAAGCAGCAATATAAGCCAAGGAGCTTCATTACACTGTCATACGTCAACAAAGATGGACATACATAAGAAGAGAAATAAGAACACTATGCAGAATGTTGCCAGTGCAGGAGTAGTGAAGAAGTATAAGGGAAAAGGAGTGCTTTCAGCAATCACAAATGCTGCAGGTGCAATAGTCAACAAAGCGATAGATGTACTGCCCGTAGAACTTCATCTGCCTGGCTATGAGTACTGTGGACCAGGTACAAAGCTTGAGAAGCGATTGGCAAGAGGCGATCCAGGTATCAATGGACTTGATCAAGCCTGTAAGCAGCACGACATTGCCTACTCAAGGAGTAGTGATACTGCTAGCAGAGCAGCAGCAGACCGGATCTTGGCTGAACGAGCTTGGAGCAGAGTGATATCTCCAGATGCAGGTGTCTTGGAAAAGGCTGCAGCACTAGCAGTGACCAACATCATGAAGACCAAAGCAAAGTTTGGTGGAGGAGTGAAAAGGAAGAGGACTGGCGCCAACACTACTGTCAAGAAGAATAGAGCTGAATTATTGAAGAAGGCTGCTGGAGCAGTGAAGAAGAGAACAACATCAGCAACCAAGGGTCGAGGCCTGTACCTGAGATGACAACAACAGCAGAAGACAGGAAATGGAGTTCACTGTCATCAATGTGGTGGCAGCAGCAGAAGATGATTGGTCTGCCTGACCAAGCTCTGACTGATGTGAACCTCTACAAGAATGCCTGTTGTTTGAAGCTGAGACAGTTCCAAGGAGTGTTTATGCAAGATGCTCTACCAGCCAATGGACCATTGAAGAGCGAGTGTGGCATCATCAACCTGGACCATCAGCAACCATGGCTTTGGTAACCTGAGACCATAAGAGTTAACTGCCTATATGAGAAGAGGATTGGAGCTAGCAACAAGGATCAAATAAAAATATGATTGGGAGCAGAAGGATCTCTACTCTCACATTTTTGTACATTCATGTTTAAAATTTTTGCTTGATGAAAATTGTTAAATAAATCCGAGTTCATTGTAAACCCACATGATTTTTTTTATTTTAGTATAGAACCTATGATTATTCTGGTTGCCAATAAATTAGTCCCAGTATGAGCAGTCATGGAAAAACATACATGGACTGTCAAGTCAACATCTCAGCTGGAGAAGCCAAGATACATTGTAATTGGACTGCAGACTGTAATTGGATCAGATGGTCATCAATTTAGTTGACAGATGGCAGGATGATACTGTTTACCATTGACTCTGCCAAAATGAAACAATCAAGACTAGCAGTATTACTAGGGGCACTAGGGGAGCACTGGGGCACCACTGGGAGCACCACTAGGGGCACTAGGGGAGCACTGGGGGCACCACTAGGGGCACTAGGGGCACCACTAGGGGCACTAGGGGAGCACTGGGGGCACCACTAGGGGCACTAGGGGAGCACTGGGGGCACCACTAGGGGCACTAGGGGAGCACTGGGGGCACCACTAGAGGCCCTAGGGGGGAGCACTGGGGCACCACTAGGGGCACTAGGGGGCGCCAGGGTAGCACAGAGTGCACCAGGGTAGCACAGAGTGCACATGCATATGAGTCATATGCATAGAGTGCATATGCATATGGGTCATATGCATAGAGTTTCTTTGGGACATCACAAAGCAGTGTCATGCTATGAAGAACATGGGGTACCTAGGTGGGTCCCAAACCACTGAGTAAGTGATAATAATGCTCATAAGTCATGGAAGCATGGTCACCCATCATCCATACACATTCTTGAGTGGACAGAGCTGAACATTGTTGTCACATAACTGGAATAAATAAGTAGAGGCCGGTGGGCGGGGCCTGTGATGGAAGTAGAAGTGGGGCTCTCTCTCACTCTCTCTCTCTCTCTACCCTCTCTTTTTCGTTGAAACTGTCTTCGTTGAAAGCACAGCAAGGTGATTTCTTACCTATATGAAAGCACTGCAAGGTGATTTTTTACCTATATGAAAGCACTGCAAGGTGATTTTTTACCTATATGAGAGCAGTGCATGATAACTCCAACAGAACACCTAGCTTATATACTCTAGCCAGTACCTCCCACCGCCAAACCCTCGACCCCGACCCCCCACCCCCACCCCACCCCTCCACCCATAGTCTGAACAGGTGACAGTCTCCCACACACACATTTTTTTTTTTTTTCATTTTTTTTGTCAAGGTTAAGGTCAGGGTCAAGGTCAAAGTCAAAGGTCAAGGATGCGCCAGCTTTCTGCACCAGAACCGGCTTTTTGTAACTACTTGTATGCCTTAGCGAAAAGGAGGTGATCGAATTTTTATTCAGGCATGGTATTTTTAAAGAGATTACAGTGTGTTTGAAGTGTGGTGCGGAATTAGTTGTCAATAAGTAAAATCTTAAATTTCGCTCTCAAATTTCGACAACAACAGTGGTTGACTGGTATTCATTTTGCTTTGTGGACCCAGAAACCCAAGCTCACACAAATACGGTTGAGAGGAGTTGGCGCGAAGTGCGCTGTACGATTCCAAGGTTTGGAGTCAAAAAAGTGCATTTCGCCGGCTACCTTGCTGAGTTTCAGTTCAAGCGCCGATAACAGCGGGAGGAGCATGTACATTTTTTTTTAAAGCGGCTGTGGAGTTGTATCCCCCAAAGTATTGAAAGGTTAGTAAGCTTAGTTTTCTTCAGATATGTGATTATTTATTTGATTTATATCGTTTTATGGTTTGGAGTTCATAATATGTTTGCAAATTATGAATTTTTTAAATGAAAAATAAAATTTTCATCGAAAATTTTTTTTTCGAAAATTTAAATTTTTGTGTGAAAAAGACGCAACCCCCAAAAAATTTCAACGGATTATTGCTTCATGGGGTGTGTAGATGTCACAAAAAAAAAAAAATTGATGGAAAAATCGAAAAGTTCGGATACTCAATAATTACCGGGTACACTTTTAGGACGAGGGGTCAACTTTTCGAAAAAGGGGGGCCACTTTTCGGTAATGAGAGTCATTTTTTGGGTGAATGGGTCCTCTTTTAGGAAGAGGGGTCCACTTTTATGGATGTGGGGAACCGTTTTTAGAATGAGGTGGTCCACTTTTAGTGATAGGGGTACTATTTTTGGGTAAGAGGAACCACTTTTTGGAAAAGGGGAACCATTTTTCGGTAGAGGGGGTACACTTTTAGGATAAGGGGGGTCACTTTTATTGTGAGGGGGACCGTTTTTAGAATGAGGGGTATTATTTCTGGGAAAGAGGAACCACTTTTGGAAAAGGGGGTCCACTTTTAGGGTGTGGGGTATCGTTTTTTAGGATGAGGGGTCCACTTTTATGGTGAGGAGGGCCTTTTTTCGACAGAGGGGTACAGTTTTCGGAGAATGGGTCAGACAGAAAGTGAGATTAGACTATTTTCGGCTTATTTGATGTATAAAACATAAAAATAACCAAAAAATAAATAATTCTGATAAATGTACAGACAAAACTCTAATTTTATTTATATAGATAGAAGATCACATACCCTCTTGAACATCAACATAAACCCTCCCTGAAAACACCTCTACCACAATCACAACCCACTACATTCACTTATCCCACTACCTCCCTAGTATGTTAAAAATAAGGATTCTGGCGCACCCCCCCCCCCATTACCCACCCCATTCCCCTCCCCCTCATGCTGCAAAATGTTCCCCTCCCCATCACCCCCTACCACCCACCACCAAAATGAACAAAAAGAAGCCCCCTCCACCAAAAAGAAGCCCCCCTCCCCCTAAATGTGACCCCCCTACCACGAAAAGTGACCCCACTCTCCCAAAAAATGGCCCCCCTCCCATGAAAAGTGTACCCCTTTACCTAAAAATGGTTCCAATTATCGAAAAATGGCCCCCCTCACCCAAAATGTGACCACCTAAACCAAAATTAGGCCCCCCTCACAATAATGTGGTCCCTCCCACCCGAAAAACGATCCCCTTTAACCGAAAAGTGTACCCCCTCTCCTAAAAGTGACCCCCCTCTTACATAAAGTGGCCCCCCTCACCCTAAATGAGACCCCCCTAATCCTAAAGGTGGACCCCCTCTGACGAAAAATGGTTCCCATTCTCCGAAAAGTGTACCCCTCTACCTAAAAAAGGCCCCCAACTCCTTAAAACTGGACCCCTCATCCTAAAAGTGGACCCCCTCTACCAAAAAATGGTTCCTCTTTCTCAAAAAGTGGTTCCTCTAACCCAAAAATAGTACCCATATAACCTAAAAGTGGACCCCCTCATTCTAAAAACGGTTCCCCACATCCCTAAAAGTGGACCCCTCTTCCTAAAAGAGGACCCAATCACCCAAAAAATGACTCTCATTACCGAAAAGTGGCCCCCCTTTTTCGAAAAGTTGACCCCTCGTACTAAAAGTGGACCCCCTCATCCTAAAAACGGTTCCCCTCTCCCTAAAAGTGGTCCCCCTCATCCTCAAAGTGCTTTCTTAAGCCCGAGAAGTGGCCCCTCATCCCAAAAGTGACCCCTCATCGTAAAAGTGGTCCCCCCCTTACCTGAAAGATGACCCCCACTCCCTAAAAGTGATCCTCATCTCCCAAAAATTCCAATGGAGCAGTTTCAATGAAAAAGAGAGGGAAGAGTGAGAGATCCTCCATCACCAGACATTTCATTCCAATTATGTCTGCCCAAGGATGGGTGACCATGACTCATGGGCATTACTAACTCAATAGTTTGGGACCCACTTAGGTAGCCCATAGCATGACACCCCCAAGAAACTCTGACTCATATGCATGTGCATGCTATCCTTGTGCTCCCCTTAAAGCCCCTAATGTCCCTCTTAATACCCCTAGTGTTTCCCTAGTTCCCCACCTAATAACCCTAGTGTTTCCCTAGTGCCCCTCTTAATACCCCTACTGTTTTCCTAGTGCCCCCCTTAATGCCCCTAGTGTTTCCCTAGTGCCCCTCTCAATACCCCTAGTGTTTCCCTAGTGCCCCACTTAATGCACCTTGTGTGCCCCTAGTGTGTCAACTTAATGCAATAGATTGCAGCACACTAGAGGGGAACTATGGGAGCACTAGGGGAGCACTAGCGGAGCACTGAAGGCACACTAGGGGAGCACTAGGGGCGCACTAGGGGCGCACTAGGGAGCACTAGGGGGGCACTAGGGGGCGCACTAGGGGAGCACTAGAGGCACACTAGTGGTGCACTAGGGACGCACTAGGGGCACACAAGGGGCATTAAGTGGGGCACTAGGGAAACACTAGGGGTATTAAGAGGGGCACTAGGGAAACACTAGGGGCATTAAGGGGAGCACTAGAGAAACACTAGGGGTATCAAAAGGAGCATTAGGGAAACAGTAGGGGCATTAAGTGGGGCACTAGGGAAACACTAGGGGCATTGAGGGGGGCACTAGGGAAACACTAGGGGTATTAAGAGGGCTTTAGGGAAACACTAGGGACATTAAGAGGGGCACTAGGGAAACACTAGGAGCATTTAGGGTGGCACTAGGGAAACACTAGGGGCATTAAGTGGGGCACTAGGGAAACACAAGGGGTATTAAGATGGGCATTAGGGAAACAGTAGGGGCATTAAGAGGGGCACTAGGGAAACACTAGGGGCATAAGGTGAGGCACTAGGGAAACACTGGGGGTATTAAGAGGGGCATTAGGGAAACAGTAGGGGCATTAAGTGGTGCACTAGGGAAACACTAGGGGTATTAAGAGGGGCACTAGGGAAACACCAGGGGTATCAGGAGGGGCACTAGGGAAACACTAGGTACATTAAGGGGGCACTAGGCAAACAGTAGGGGCATTAAGAGGGGCACTAGGGAAACACTAGGGGCATAAGGTGAGGCACTAGGGAAACACTGGGGGTATTAAGAGGGGCATTAGGGAAACAGTAGGGGCATTAAGTGGGGCACTAGGGAAACACTAGAGGTATTAAGAGGCGCACTAGGGAAACATTAGGGGTATTGGGAGGGGCACTAGGGAAACACTAGGTACATTAAGGGGGCACTAGGGAAACAGTAGGGGTATTAAGAGGGGCACTAGGGAAACACTAGGGTTATTAGGTGGGGAACTAGGGAAACACTAGGGGTATTAAGAGGGACATTAGGGGCTTTAAGGGGAGCACAAGGATAGCATTCACTTGCATATGAGTCAGAGTTTCTTGGGGGTGTCATGCTATGGGCTACCTAAGTGGGTCCCAAACTATTGAGTTAGTAATCCTCATGAGTCATGGTCACCCATCCTTGGGCAGACATAACTGGAATGAGAAGTCTGGTGATGGAGGATCTCTCACTCTTTCCTCTCTTTTCCGTTGAAACTGTTCTATTGGAATTTTTGGGAGTTGAGGATCACTTTTAGGGAGTGGGGGTCATCTTTCGGGTAAGGGGGGACCACTTTCACGATAAGGGGTCACTTTTCGGGCATGGGGGAGCACTTTGAGGATATGAAGGACCACTTTTAGGGAGAGGGGAACCGTTTTCAGGATGAGGGGTTCCACTTTTAGGATGAGAGGGTCCACTTTTAGGCCAAGGGGTCAATTTTTCTGGAGAGGGGGGCCACTTTTTGGTAATGGGAGTCATTTTTTGGTTAGGGGGTCCTCTTTTAGGGATAGGGGTTCACTTTTAGGTAGAGGGGAACCTTTTTTAGGATCAGGGGGTACACTTTTAGGGTGAGGGGTACCATTTTTGGGTAAGAGGAACCACTTTTTGGGAAAGGGGAACCATTTTTCGGTAGAGGGGGTCCATTTTATGATGAGGGGGTCACTTTTAGGTTTTGGGAACCGTTTTTAGAATGAGGGGTACCATTTCTGGGAAAGAGGAACCACTTTTCGGGAAAGGGGGTCCACTTTTAGGGTGAGGGGTATCATTTTTTATGATGAGGGGTCCACTTTTATGGTGAGGGGGGTTTTTTTTAGGTTGTTGGGTACACTTTTCGGTGAATGGGAATCATTTTTCGTCAGTGGGGGTCCACTTTTAGGTAAAGGGGGGTCACTTTTAGGGAGAGTGGTCACTTTTAGGGTGAGGGGGGCACTTTTAGGAAGAGGGGGGTCACTTTTAGGAGTGGGGGTACACTTTTCGGGGAAAGGGGGTCATTTTTCGGGTGGGTTGGACCACATTTATGATGAGGGGGGCCTCATTTTGGGTGAGGGAGGGCCACATTTTGGGTGTGGGGGGGCCACATTTTGGGTGAGGGGGGCCATTTTTCGCCAATAGGAACCATTTTTCTGTAGAGGGGTACACTTTTTGGGTGTGGAGGGCCATTTTTTGGGAGAGTGTGTAGGGGGGAGGTGGAGGGGCATGGGATGATGGGAAGGGGGGGGGGGGTGCGCCAGAATCCCTATTTTTAACATACTCTCCCTACCACCACCAGACCTTACATACTAGAAAACCAGTCAGTCTGCAACAAGCGCCGAAGAAGAACCACATAGTTCAAAACGCGCCCTGCGCGTCTCAAGAAGGACAGTTCTGTACAGCAAGTTTCCACATATGAATAGTGAACAGAGGGGTTCCTGGGGCTCCTGGAACTGTATCATAACACCGAAACTTTACTGGCGAAATTTTGGCGATTTTGGTACACTAAATTTGGCACAAAGCTTCCTTTGAACTCGATTCAATGCACCTCGATGCACGTTTTTTGACTTTCCTTTCAGACTTTTTAAAATTAATGTCCAAATTTCACTTATGGGCAGTGGCGTAGCCAGGGGGGGGCCCATGGGGCCCGGGCCCCCCCCCCCCCCGAAATTTCAGAAAAAAAAATTCTCAAATAACTAATAGATAAGGTCTTATTAAAGCCTATCTGTTTTGTTGTATTATAACGAACAGATTACAGAAACACTGTTTGTGTAATGGAATATAGCTACAGTTATAGTCAGATTAATGCATTTTTCAAATTTTTCGTCAATAGTTACTCATATAGAAACTTGTTAGGAGCTCAAATGGATAATTTTGATTTAAAATGAGCTACGAAATCGAATAAAACATGTTAGAAAACCGTGACTACCATAATTATTTATTTATTTATTACATTAAATAAAATGCAATTTTCAAGTTTGAAGTGGATTAACTTTGCTAATTATTGATAAATCACCTTTTTGAATAAACTCATCTTGTAGAAAATTTAGTTTTGAAGTTAAAATTCAGTATAACCCTAAGTTCATAAAATCGGGATTTTATAAATGAAAACACACAAATAGCAAGCGTGTAAAATCAGTGTGCTATGATAAAAAAAATTCCGATTTCATGAACTTTGGGTTGGGTGCGTTTTAGGCTAATGACATAAATTATATGAAACTTATAATAATTAGTATTAATTTTGAGATTCAGTACATAAGTTAAGTATGATTAGATCAATTCAAGGGTTTTGACTCAAAATAGTCACAGATATCGGTATATCAAACTTTATCATTTCAAACCTGGCCACCTAGGTTCTTGGGTAGAAATTTTTCAAAACTTTCTTTTGAACTTTAGAGCCTAACAAGTTGTCTAGATTAGCTTTTCACACCACTAAATTTTTAAAAATTCCGGACCCTCCTATACCCCAGACCCCCCCTTGGTGAGCCCCCCCCCCCCCCCCCCCCCGAAATCTAATCCTGGCTACGCCACTGCTTATGGGCACTAGTGTTTTAGTGTTTTAAAATGTGTTTAGATAACGGAAGTTCATAGAATAGCTGATACATCATTATGTTGCAAAATTGTTCGTCAAAAGCAACACATTTGCTCCGTATCAATATTGCACCTCCTAATTCCTTTTTGGAATTGTATTGGCATTGGCGGTTGAAAGCCATACATTACATATTCAATTGAAACATCCCGTTGCAATGTACGAGTAAACCACTAGTACATAGTAAACCAAAAAAATGCATTCCAAACTCTAATTCGGTACCATTTAGACTCCATTTCACACTGCGCTGTATCCCAATTCACTACGAAAATATCCCTCCAGATAGAATGTTGTACATACAAGATTTAACGCGTTATACATAGAATGATGCTATTCGAGACACGCTGATGACTTCGCGACAGCAATAATAATACTTCAGGACGACCATTATCACCGCTCTTTTGTGTGATAAATGAGTGAACGCTGACTGTGCTCTGGCATTCTTGACGCACCCTCTAGGCATTAGACATGGCAGCGGAAAGTCGATACGAGATGGGAGACAACTCTGCCGCCGAGTTAAACGTCATAGTAAACAAACAGCATGGGATTGATATATTCCTCGCGTTCAAATTCCTATTGTATTTCGTTTGTTTGTAAGCAACAAAGCTTTTTTACAGTCGACAATCTTCATCTTGTGCCTTTGTCTACCTAGAAAACAATGTTTTTCTATTGTTATACTGCGAAAATAAGCTGTTATTGACCAAGAACAAGTCGTCTGGAAACGTATCGTCTAACGTACAAATATACTACATTACAATGTCTGTACGACGCTTGTAGCAGACAAAACAAAGACCGAAGTAACAAATGTCCCTTATTAAAGCCCCGTTTTCCACTGTTCTAGTTTAACATGCTCCTAAAATCTAGTATGCTGTATGCGCTCTAACTACAATTAATTGCTTAGGATTCAGACTAATTATTTAGTCACCTATCAACCTATCATCAACTTTTCTTCATTATTCAAAAAATCCTAAAATCTCCTGCTTGCATTCAGTGATTTACTTATCATTGGAAATAAGTATTATTATAAATGTAAGCTCATACAACAATTGTTTTATGACTGGCTTTAAGCCACGAGTGAGATGTAAGTTGGTTCTAAACAGTGGCTCAAAGACAAAATACAATCGTTGCATACAATATTTCATGTAGGACATTCAACAACTTACATTTAATTTAACTCCCTAATCATTTGGATGACCAAACTAACATAACTGGAATGATTGTTTGTTGGCGACGGTTGTGGGATTGAAATTGAATTGAAACTGAAATTAATTTTGAAATTTTCCAATCAGCAGATGTGACTATTTCATTATTAGTGACTACTATTAGTCATTATAATACTGATCTGAACAAGTGCTGGGTTCTCATTGGTCTAGAACCCGTGGTTCAAAGTTACTGTGATTCTTAGTGGGTCCATTATAATGCATTAAACAACTGTTTCGATCAAGCCCAAATAAAGTCAGTTATGATATTAGTTTCTAACCTATAATAAGTATTCTATAATGTGGTCAAAGATAAATGTAATGCATCTTTTGAGCTGCTTTCACTAAGAAGGAAACCCTGCTCTTTCATTGGTAACGTTTTTACTGTAACTAGCAAACTGATGATAGATATAGATTTTCTTTTACTATTGAAGCCTTTCTAGCCGCATAAATTCGACCATTGCACTTCAAAGTATGCGTTTTCCACAAGTTGGTTTGAAGTAGCTTGTAGCATTGCTACATTGTTTTAGATAAATGTGGTGCAGTTGGTCACACCAATTCATTCAGTGAGCCTTCGGTTTCACCCACTTCAACATTAATTTTATTATTTCTAGCTATAATATTTTATTTTCTACTTAGGTATTTTTCATAATATTTTACTTCAACTAAAACTCCTTTTAACGTTTCTAGTCAAGCTTTCAATTTAAACTGTAACCGTCCTTTGTTGGTTATGTTACCAGACTGCACTAGGTTTTGCTTTGTGCATAAACTAACCTGTTGCATCTTGTTTTTTGCAGCTTGGCACTGGCTCCTAAAATATGATTTGGATTGTTTTGCCGTTTCTTTGATTTCTAAATAATTTGTTATAATTAACACCTTGATGCCATAATTATCAATTTTAAATAAGATTATGAATTTGTTTACAGAAATGATGTGTTAGTAATCTGTCTTCTTTTATTTAAAATATCTCTCGTCGTCAAATCCAGGTTTTCCTGGTTCAGGTTTAGATTGAAATCGAAAGTATTAATGTAACCTCAACACCTTGGTTCAGGAAAGCATTTGGAAAATATAAAATAACTATTATGGACCGGACTTGAAACCAAAACTGCTATCCAGGTGACATACTTCCTTTTTTATATTACTTTTCAAGAGCCATTTCAAGATCCGGGTCTGTCCTCAACAGACCTTTATAATTTTCATTTAGTATGCTTAGGCATATCTTCATTTGTTTCAAGTTGAGAATTTTATATCCTGGCCAGTGATCTTTTTAACTCAAGTTTTCAAAATCAGTATCTAAAAATTCTATTTACTTTTGTAAGGAAGACGACGAGAGATTATTCTATTGGCTGTTAATTTTTTTATCTGTGATATTTTGAATTTAACCTTTTCTAAAATTATAGACGCTATTTTCGTTTATTCTGGACCTTCTTTGACTTGAAACCCTTCATCATGTGTGTCTGTTAATTGTTTTAAAGCCTTGGCCTTATCGACCACAGCCTATTTTGTGTTTTTACTTATGAGTTCAGTACGATTCCTATGTGAAAAAACCAACCTTAATTTGCCAAGGTAGGTTGGTTGGTTCATTTTGGTAGCAGAACGTGGTTAAATTTTTTTAAATGCTATCATTCTGTAGCTATAATCTTGTAATTATTGATATTTCACATTGTATCTTTGTCATTAAACTAACCTGCACACATAAGTGGTTTCAAGTATATGTCAACGAATTCTAAACTATTTGCTTTAGATTCATCATTTATTCTTCATAACATATTGTCTATAAAATAATATTCCATTATATCTTGAAATAGTATCAGTAAGTGAAATTATAAAATGGCCTCAAACTTTACTATTGAAGGTGCCATTGAAATCATTAACCAAGTGAAGTCTGATATTTCAGATTATAAGATAAATCCTGATTATTTAGTTAAAGATGATTTGATTTTTGAGCTTGAAAGATTAGGTGTAAATAGAAGTGAATCACTTGCTAGAGATCTTGATTCACTCAGAGCATTTTATAGACAAATGATAAGTGAACCTAATGTTCAAATTGTGAGCATTTCATTTGATTCTGAACTGTTCAGTGAGAATTTAAGTAGTATTCAGAGTGGAATACATAATAAGATTGAATCTCAAATTAAAGAATTATCTAGTAGTGATAAGATTTCCAGAAGAAATATCAACAAAATTGAAACAAATTTTATTCATGTTGTTCATAGAATCGAAGAAATTATCAATTCCTTTGATAAAATTAAAACTTCTGAAGAACAAGACAATGTTCTAAGCTTCATTAAAGGTATTGCTGAAAATTTATCTGAAACATTTAGTAAGATAGTACAGTTATATACTCTAGTTGCTAAAAGTAGGACTCCTTCACCCACATACAAGAGTAGTTTGGTTATTCCCAGTCCATCCAAAATTATACCTCATCCTGGGCTACCGATATCACAAAATAGGGAGGTTACTCTGAAAGTTCCCCAGATAAGATTTGAAAGCATATCTAATAGTGATCTTGTTAATCAAAAAGAAATTCCTCCTAATATTTCACAAGCCAATACTTTGATTAATGAAGCATATTTTCAATCATCTTCTAATATATTGCAGAAACCTGTACCTTCTGTACAAAATATGAATAGTGAATGTGGTCCAAATTTTGTAAGTGGTGATAATCTTTATCAAAGGCAAAGAAAGAATGAAGGACATGATGTTTTAGTTACCAATTCGTTTGTTCCATGTCCAACTTCACAGTTCAATAGGAGTGTCACTACTGATATTCAATTTCATGAGCTTTATAATAAATTGCAAAATCCTGTGGAAAAGTTTTTGAGAAATTTGCAGATAACTGATGGGTTAGAGGTTGAGTCTTTGTTGAACTTTTTGAGTTCTGCATTAAAAATTCAGCAGATCTCACGTCTTGGGGATATACAGCTGTTTCAAATTTTATTTCCTTATGCTTCAGGTCCTTTAGCTGATAAAATTATGTGTCACATACAGTTGAATTCGACATTTGATCAATTTCATAGGGAAGTTTTAAATCATTTCATTCCTCAACGTCTTCTGAGCCAAATTGAAAAACATAGATATTACCGTTTGCAAGCTTTTAATGAGCCTCTGCCTGCTTACATTGTCAGCATTAAAGAAGCGGCAGTATTACTGAAGCTGAACAAGTCAGAAAGCGATATTGTTAGCAATATTGTATCTGGTTTGAACCCAGAGGAACGTTCAAGGTTAGTATTTGTAAGTAGACCACAAACATTTCATGACCTCACTAATATGTGTGTTCACACACAAAATGTTCTATTTGCAGACATGGAAAGGCAAGGTCAAATGCAAATTCAGCATTCATCAAATGATTCTAAAAATTTTAAGGAACGAAATTTGACTGATAAAAATAATTCTGGCAATATTACATTTAAACAAAATCAGTTCAAACCTAGTCAACGATCTGATATAGTGTGTCACTACTGTAATAAAAAGGGTCACATTGCACCAAAGTGTTGGGCTAAGTTGTCAAAAAACGCCAATCCTCCAATTTCAAAAAAGGAAAACTGATAGTTAATAAATTAAAATCGTCTTGTCTAGTTAGTCATTGTAGGAGAAAAGTACATACAAAAATTTTCGGATTAATTCATTCCAATAAAAATCTACCATTCCTGAATGCTAGTTTCAATAATATTGACACTAGGTTTGAATCTCTCTTGGACTCTGGCTCAGTTCATTCATTCATTTCTAGTAAGGTTTTTCAAGAAATTAAATCCTATGACAAATTTAAGTTTCCTGTTAAGTCTGT
This sequence comes from Conomelus anceps, assembly GCA_948455865.1. Taxonomy (NCBI): domain Eukaryota; kingdom Metazoa; phylum Arthropoda; class Insecta; order Hemiptera; family Delphacidae; genus Conomelus; species Conomelus anceps. The sequence goes on from OX418216.1 coordinate 89,264,441, forward strand.
TAATATATCTTTCCTCAACAGACCTTTATAATTTTCATTTAGTATGCTTAGGCATATCTTCATTTGTTTCAAGTTGAGAATTTTATATCCTGGCCAGTGATCTTTTTAACTCAAGTTTTCAAAATCAGTATCTAAAAATTCTATTTACTTTTGTAAGGAAGACGACGAGAGATTATTCTATTGGCTGTTAATTTTTTTATCTGTGATATTTTGAATTTAACCTTTTCTAAAATTATAGACGCTATTTTCGTTTATTCTGGACCTTCTTTGACTTGAAACCCTTCATCATGTGTGTCTGTTAATTGTTTTAAAGCCTTGGCCTTATCGACCACAGCCTATTTTGTGTTTTTACTTATGAGTTCAGTACGATTCCTATGTGAAAAAACCAACCTTAATTTGCCAAGGTAGGTTGGTTGGTTCAAGCTGACAATATAACAAACTGACAAATATACAGAAACAGAATTTATTAATTTCGAATTCCTTTAATTGCTATTAATTTGTACAATTTCGGCTTCCGCAATGGCGGATATTGACAACAGCATTGAACAGAAATGTCAGTCACCTCCCAATTGCCGGTCGGGCGCCTTAGCCACTAGACAATAGTGACCCCTCTGAACAGCAGCATTCATTTTAAACTAGGTTATATCGGCTCGTATCCCACAAATTAGATTGAAGAAACTGAAAATTTAACAAACTGACAAAAGATACAGAATGGCGGATATTGACAACATTCGGAAGTATTCAGTATAAATTAATAGCACTTTAAGGAGTTCGAAATTGATAAATTCTGTTTATGAGTTTCTCTTAACTATCAGATCTGGCCACAATCACTAATGTTATTAAAAGTTTTCTCAAATTTCACATTGCAGGAGCCCTTGCAATTTTCATTTGCACACAGTATGTATACAAACTCCCCCGCCCCACTGTCGTTTGTGAATTCTTTCAAATCTATATATTTCTCATTATTTATTACGATAAGTTGCATACTGGGCTTGTATTATGCGGGTCGACACGGGTAACATTGGCTCATATGGATGTCGAAGAGCTTCTACCTGAATAAGAGACCTCATTCACAAAATAAGACATTGGTGGGAAGGCATCGGCCTTTTTGATAAATTTCCCCCTGGAAATTCCCAACTTCCAGGGTTTCTTCATGTACCTGTCAGACACCAGTCATTAAACACATAATTGAATATTTTCTCATTAAACCAAACATCAAGTAAAACCATAGAAAATTATTTTAAATAAACCGATTGAACAGAATAACCAAGGACAGGACATGATATACCTCTTATTCTGAAGTGAATAATACTGAAATTTTAATTCCGGATTTATAATTTTAATAACAAGTTCCGAGATTAACTTTCTTCCTCAAAGAGAGTTTATAGTGTCGAAGTAATTTAGTGACAAGTCACAATAAGTGACTAAGTGATTTAGTCAATAGGCTTACATACGTTTTTTTTAAATGAATTAATCAAAGTAATTGAAAATCGATTAAATGAATGAGAATCGATTAATGAATAACCTTCATTATTTATTGAGCATAATCGTACAGTTGAAAAATACTTCCATCGCAATCCTTGTATTTGTATTGAGATTATAATAGAATTTTCATGGGAGATCTATTAAAACTATAAAAATTTGAATTTAACAAGTTTCACTATATCACATGAAATTTGTTCAATCACAAATTATCAATGAATAGATAAGTGAATCGAACGGATACAACGGATACAGTTCACGCCCCCAAATTAGGTGGCTCTTAAAATTTGCGGTAATGCGAGATATGGGATCACGCCAGCAGCTGATAGTCATCAACCTCAATACACAAGTTGACAAAACTGCTCATACAATGTTGTTATAATAATACAACTATAATACTAATAATACCAATAATAATACTTACTTAAATTATTAACCTGCTACTGCTAATTTAAAACATAGGTACGGACAGATTTACTTATAAAAAATATTGAATTTTAGTTAGAATTAAGAATAATGGAGACACTATGGAATAATGGAAAAAGAATTAAGAATAATGGAAACACTATATTAATTATTGACGATGCAAACTTTTTAGTTCCAAAAATGTTTATATTAATTTATCTTACTGACGCATTCATGTACATATTATGTATGTTCTGAATAAATAAATTGATTATTGATTGATTGCATCTATTGCTACGAACTCACTCATACCGAAATTTGCAGCACCTATTTTGTGAATTAGGCTCTACGTGATATGAGCTGAAGCTGGAGAAATAAAATAATGTTTGTAACTTTTTCTCATGTAAGAAATTTTTTTTTCTTATATGTGGGTACAAAGCCCATTGGGTATTAATTGATTCGAACCTCAAAAGAATAGCAAGCTGGAAGCGACCGTATCTTTGCAGGCTATCAGTACCTATTTCGTCTCAATACTCTGATTTAGCAAGTTTAGATTTGTTTAGTCAATTTCATATATTAATTTATATTTCATATGTAAAAATATTATATTTTTTATTTAGTATTATTTTATGTAGAATTTCATTTGTAGAATTATTCGTGAAATAAGTAAAATGATATAATACGTAGATAATACATATAAATAGTTCTACAAAATGCGCTGAATCCACTCGATTAATGAACTTCATTATTAGGCTACTGATAAGCTGCATAACTTTGTAACACTTTTTTCCGCAAGCTCATGAGAACCATCATATTATGTTCGCTCGTTCTTCATAATTTTAAATATGGAAAACGTTTTTCTCCTGGGTAAATTTCGTATTCATAAATGGCTCCGTTCATGTCCCAATCTTACCTGATTGAATTGGCTAACTTTAGGAGAAAACTCGTTTCCCATAAAAAAGAACGGAAAATGCATAGGTTTTCTGTCCTGTCCCGAGCGGGACAAATCCTCGAACTGGAAAACTTCGTTTTCAACAATGGGCACAAGCAGGAAACAAGCCATGTAACCCCGTCACTCACTCATATATATTCACTCACTCTCACTCGGTCTCTCTCTCAATTGAAGCAAAAACTCTATCTCTCGCACTCTCGCTCTCTGGTTTTTCCCATTCAAAATGAATGAGATTATTCGATTTTAGCCATTCCCCATTAATGAAACACACTCTGGGACCATCTTAAAGTTACCCTGTCATTTGCCGAAAAAATATAATTTTCAGGTTTACAACTAAAATATTCAGATCAAAGACGTTCCTATTATGCCCTTCCCAGAAAACTGGATTTACACTATTTAGCAGATTCAGGTTAGATATAGCGGAGATGAAGATAATCCAGCTACATATGGCTGTGCTATTTGAGAGAAAATAAAATTTATAGCTGTTGGAGCTATATATAGCTGATTGGTTATTTAGCACTGGTTGTGTAAACCCTGCTAAATCCATACTTCTAGTCATGGAAAATTGTTTGCAGCTGGGATGGAGCAAAAACTTTACAAGTACGTGCCTTGCCTTCATTTATTTAAATAAATAAATGAAGGCAACTGCCCAACTGACCGTAACAACTGAGTTAAAAATACCTTTTCGGTACCCTCTTCTACTGTACCGATATCGAGGGGTGATTGTCTGAAATTGAGGAAGTTGTTTCCCGAAATAGAAGGTCAACTGTCTCGAGAACGAGAAGTAAGTTAGTTGTCCAGAGAATTAAGAGTAATTGGTTGTCCTGAGATCGAAAGTTGTTTTTCCCGAGCTCGAGAGCGACAAAGAATGCTGCAATTAGTAAGTGTTATCAAATATCTGCTTATAATAATTGTTGTATACATATATTTTTATATATATTTGTAATAAATATAGTTGTTGAATCTTAAAAGTCAATGATAGGGTCTATATTCAGAGTCTCTAGGTACAGTGCGGAATCAGGTTATTGCTTTTTAGAGTGATTCTTAAGTTAAAAAGTAATATTACAAACTACTGATATTAATTTAGTCCGTTTAGAATCGTGAAGCATCAACAAAAGTTAACGGTTTCTGCAGTGGTAGATGCATAGTTTCTGTAGAAACTTCATAGATAGTTTCTGTAGTGGCAGTGGAGTCAGGTAGGGAGTACAGCCACTTCCAAAGTCCACGTGGTTAGTAAAGTCGTCGCGAACTTAAACGACAAAACGAGACGATTTCATTTCTGTACAAATGCGACGAATTATGACGACGACGATTTTCAAAACGTCTTCTTTTATCGGGTGCGCAAGGCGACAAAAAGAGAATGTTTCATTTTTGCACAGACGCGACAATTCCTGACAATGTTAAAAGAAGACTGAATTTAAGTAGGGATTTGTCAGCGTCTGGGTTTGTCATCCTTTGGTGGAGCAAAGGTCAAACTTCTTGGATTCGTGGTGGACTCTTCTTTATCATGGGAACAGCATGTGAGCATGGTATGCAGTCGACTTTCAAAGGTGACCTATTTGATGCGGAAGCTGAGGAATCACGTACCAACCAAGTACCTAATAACAGCTTATCATGGCCTCTTCCACAGCCATGTCAACTATGGTATTATAATCTGGGGCCATGTGGGAGGTTGTGAGAGGATTCTCCTGCTGCAGAAAAAAGTTCTCTGCATCATCACTGGAGCACATCGCCTTGAACACTGCAGGCCAATTTTCAAACAACTACAAATACTGACTGTTTACAGCCAGTATATCTATAGCTCGCTGCTTCGCCTGAGGGGGGAACTCCACAGATTCCAGGAGAGAGGTCAATTCCACCACCATAACACCAGGAGGCGCACAGATATTGACCTGCCTTACTCTAGACTCTCCAGATCGCACAACAGTTATCCGATTCATGCACTAAAAATCTTCAACAGACTGCCTCAGTATGTGCGCAACCTACAAATGGGAGGATTTAAAAAAACACTGCGTGACAAACTTATTAGTGTGCCACTCTATTCTTTGAGTGATGATGAGATGAACGTGTTCCTTGCAATGTTTTGAGACCACATCTTTTAGTGCCATCTCGATAAGTGTTTTAATTTTGAATGTATTACGGTTTTACTACATGACGAAATCTATCCAGCATGATGGCTGGTCAAGGATTGACTAATTGAATTGAATTGAATTGAATATTACCCTTGGAAATTCAGGAATAGCAGTGTTAATTGAATATTCTACTTTGTTTTCTGAATCCTTATTTACAGCTTGTTACTTGCTCAACGATGAGTTTTGAATCATCTCAACATTAATGCTTATTGAATGATAACTGAAAAAAATCAATTACAGAAAATGCAATGATATTGCTTGTTAAGTTTCAACGTTATGTTTTAATTTACAAATGAGTGTACTACTCGATTATGAGTGTGGTAGTTAGCGATTTCTTTCCTCACACCAGTATTATGGTTCTCACTTAACGTGTCGAGGCTCCATGTTTTTGTATAGCAGAAGTAATTTTAAACTGGGTGTGATTTTTTCACTTATCCATAGTAAGAGTTTGAAAAACTGGAGAACATTTTTGTGATTGTTTGCTATTGCTATTGGAAAAATGGTGTTCTTTGAGAAGCTATATTCATAACTTTTGACGACTCATTCAAAAAATTGCTAAAACTTTGATTTTATAATATGGAATAAGAACTTCTCTTGAGAATTAGTGTATCTACTCCTTCATGATAATTATGCTGTAATCATTATCAACTCAGTGGCGGCTTCAGCGTGAGAACTTTGGTACAGTTCAACATACAGGTATAGAGGTGTATGCAATGTATAATGTACCCTTCCACCCATCAACAAATTTGATAGCCTACAAGAGAAGACGGTAAGCTGGTGAGGCGATTTGAGTATTTCCATGACGGAATACTTAATGAACAATTTAATATTAAAACTGACACTGTATTCCACTTTTATATAATGTTTTACTCACATATATTGGAAATGTAAAACATTCACTTCTGAAAAGAAGCTTTGTCAGCCAGGGGTTATGCTTTGTTGAGGTTAGTATGAGCGGCCATTATGTAGTTAAATGTAGTAAAATGCGTTTGATTTGAATCATGTTTGGTCGTTGAGTAGGTTCTATCTTGTTTATGGTGTTTGAATATTTCATATTGCTCCAGTGTATTTAGTTTGTGTCTTTTTGGGATGTGTGCAGAATTTCTAAGTCAGTTTGGATGTTATTGTGTGAGTGTCCAGTGTTGATTAAGTGATCTGCAAATGTTGAGTCAGAGTTGGAATGCAGTGGTTTGATGTGTTCTTTGTATCTTGTGTTGAATGATCTGCCTGAATCATAGCGTGCGACTACTAAAAGAAATGGATATGCAAAATCCACCATCTACACTATTTCTTGAAATTCAGAAGAAGGTCAACATGCAAACTAAACCTTATTTAGGCTCTATGTCAATAATATGGATACAGAATATGTTAAATGAGAACAGGAATGCGCGAAAGTATAAATATAGTAGAAACGTTCATGTTAGGGTTGGTATAGGCCATATCCAACTTGGGTTGATCCATCAATCTCAACTATATGAAAGTAAATGTTCATAATCTAATCAAACTAAAATGAATGACAACGAATGGAAAACAAAAATCTGTTTCTTATTTTTTTTTAGATTACGTCTTGGAGACTTCAGTTAGGGAGTATAAGAGTCAGATTAACAGATATACAATCTTATACTCTAGTTTCCTTATCAGATAGTTGAGGTGCGGCTTGAAATTGGATTACAAAGGTACTGCAAATTGAATTCTTCCCCAGATCTGTTGGTTTTCATGGAAAATACGAATATACGAGAAATTTCAGCGAGTTTCTTCTACGCTTTAAACATGAACGTATTTTCAAATTGAACAACACTTTAAAGTCACTTACGAGAGACTTCCGTAATAGTGTCGTGATTGGAAAAATAGCAACTGCTACAGAGGTAACAGAGTGAACTCAATATTGGAACTCAACACAGAGTGAACCGAATATTAGATTGTGAATCAATCAACATTATACAATAACTAAACAGAAAAAAGGCCGCAGATAGGAAGAAGATCATCATGATGCTTGAGAGAGTGGTGGAGATATTGGGTGCGTGTGTGAGTGTGTCTGTGTATTCATCGTTCAATTGAGAATGGAAGCGGGCCTGCAGTTGCCATTACGTAATGAGTGCTGTACTGAATCCAACCTCATCCAAGCATGTTCTCTCTGGGTGAGAGTATGTTGTCATGAATAAAACATGCTCTCCCTTGAAGCCGATGCTCCAGATTTGCATCGACCCTTCTACATCCTGATCACGTGGTCACCCATTTCCAAAACTTGAGAACTAACCAAGTTTTAGCTGGCCGTCTACTTGTGTGAATAGAACACAAAATCAATAACTGTTAACCTCAAAGTTGATTCTCTCGATATGTTCTTAGCTAATTCAATAATATTTTAGGGAATAGAAGATGAGAAATACGTTCAGTTCTAGATCCTAATGGAAATTTCAATAATTGTGCTGTCATGGAAAATATGGATTAAGCCATAATACTCTGATAAGCCTCAGATTGGAAGGCTGAGAATATGGATACCTTCTATTATTGTATGGGTACATTAGTTTATAATAGTACATGCGTCGTTCAATTAAGAAAAGCAATTGCCATTTCGTTATGAGTGCTGTAGATTATTGAATTTATCATCCTCACCGAAGAATGTCAATTAGTGTCATTTGTTTTGGTTGGATGATGATGACTACATGTGGAGAGAAGCTTGTGTGTGAGTAATGAGGTGAATGATGACGAGGTGAGAATATCCAAGATTGATTGAGATTCAACTCGAGACCTCGAGGACCAGCAGCCAGGCAGAGTCTCATGTAGTGAGACAAGCGCCCCAATTGACTGACCCGTGGCCGACAATATCAAAATTATTAGCCTAAAACAATTAGTAGCTTAATATTTTAATTTTTTTTTTAAATACAGAGTATGCATCACAGTAGTAAACAGTAAAGTCATATTCATTGTTAGTCAAGTCACACTATTATTAGGCCCATTCAATACGGGAAAAAGCGCGACCAAGAAAGCGCACCAGATATGCTTAGAATAAATTCCCAATGTTACTTTATCGGCCAAACTATATGGCCGATACTCGGCGCCAGGTGATTTACGCCTGGCGATGCAATCCAAGTAGCTAAACTCGGAATTAGTTAATCTACGTAATGTGACGAAATGTGTGAGAGAATCTCACATCATAGCAATTCGGCGCCTAAAACATCTGCTAGTATGGTATACAAAGACAAAATCGGCTAAGCTGAGTTAAATTTTGGTTGCACATTTTCTGTCCGTATAGAATCGGTCATAGACATTAAATTCATCTATGATTTCGCAGAGTACTTATTCGTACTCTAAATGTGTGAATGAGAGCTTACAATAGAAAATATATATTAAATGATTGCGATTCTTGTTTTTATACTAGCGAGCTTTTTTCAGTACAGACTATAATGATTGGCAAAAGACTAATCTTTTGATGAATTCATACCATGCAATTTATACAGCAAATTTCTTAGAATGAAATCCATTAATACAAGAAGAGCAATACATTTATTACATATAAGTTAACTTTATTAAATACACAAAAGTCTTTTTAAAAAACTTTTATTTGGTTAACAATTACAATAAATATGCGTACTTATACATAGTACTCAGAAATGAGGACTATCCGCTATGCGCGCTGGAGTAGAACTGAATACTTATTACAATGATGCTAATATCTCTATTATGCTTAGTTAACAATAATGGGGTAGAAGGTGCTACATAACTCCTCCATCCCTAAATAAAACTTCGGGGGTAGTAGTGTTGTTAACAATGTTAATGTTAGATGTTTCCTTTTTCTTAAAATAAGAATACAATAATAAAATTGATATTGAAATGATAATAATAACATAGATAATAATAGTCCAAATGCTAATTGAAGTAGTTACAATATCTTCTTCCATTATGGGTGTGTATTTGTTAACATCTATCGGTTTGAAATTCAATTGTTCTAAACTTATTTTGAATTCTGGTTCTTGAAATTTTTCTAATTTTGTAAGCACAGTATCCAAGTTGATTAATTTTGTCTTATATTTTGATTTTGATACATGATTAAGTAATTTGTTGTTATAGTAAATTGAATTATTGTCATTCGTAATTAAATATACTCCTTTTATCGATTTCGTAACAGTTTCATATGGCTTTTCAAACCTTAAGGTTTCTTCATTTGGAAAAATACATAGGTAACTGTCTAGCTCTGGAGTCCATTCAACAATACTATTTGATACTATTACTTCAGTATATTTGCAGTTTGAAGTAGTACCCATTTTAACAATTTCTTTTTCACAATTTAACTTATCATGATACAATTGTTCTGTAGAGCAGATATAACTTGAACTGGTCTTTTTACCACATTCATTGATAAGTCCTTCAACTGACACTTCATTTTCATGATACTTATTTGTTTTCAGCATATATCTAACTTTAGGTATAATGGTTACGTATTTATTATCTAAAACATTTGGTGTTGAAAGCAATTTGTATAAATTAAAGTTCGATTCATCAACAATTGGTAGTTCCAAAAAGTATACTATTTCTTTAGAAGTTAATTTACAGTTTACATCTATTAAGTTTTCAAATTCCCACATATTTTTCAATTCTGGTTCTAAAGGTAATTGTTTATTGTAAAAATTGAAATTTTCTTAATCTGTTGGTACAATTCTTTTGTTGATATGATACTTGGATGTAGGACTTTTAATTTACAGAATATTAGAGAATTTTCAATATCTTGAATCAAGCTTAACACAATATTATAAAGGATATTCAAATGGTTCAGTACATCCCTATATTTTTCTAATTCTATATAATCACTAAGTTTCTCGTTAACAATCAGGACTTTCTTTTTCAATTCATTAAAATTGTAGTTAACAGTTTTCAAGGTCTGGTTGAATTCATAGATCATTTCTGAGTTGAATGAGTATTGAGATTCTATTTGGTTTATGATATTATTTTGATTTTTCTTTAAATGTTCGAATAATTTATCATATTTTTCGCCATCGTCTGAATCTAAGTTTCCTGTTACAAATTTTATCGCATTTCCAAGTCCATTTATAAGTCCTCTTCTTGATCTTCTATTATTATCTAAATTGATTATATCCAACTTATCTTCTACAACATTCTTTGTATGATTTATTAGCTTTAAATAGCTCACTATATCCCTAGCTTTACTACCATTATCTGTTACTAAATCTACGTGTGCCGTTACAGGAATTGTATTCTTAACATTTTCCGACACTTTGTCGTAATAGGAATTCAAATTATTTACATGATCAAAAATACTTTCTAATTCGTAATAATGTATAAAAGTGTGTCTTGCAACTTCTAACTTTGCAGAGCCTAGATCTACTGAAATTATTCCTAAATTGTTCGTTATATTCCTCAATTGTTCGGCTCCTGATGATACTCTCAGCAGGAAGTAGAGGGACCTGGAACAGGGTTGGAATCAGAATTATTTGGTTGTCTGGTTTCATCCTCGTCTTGATTTTTCTTTTTTTTCTTTGATTTTTCTGGGTCGCTTAATCTTCGAAAGGTGAATTTTCTCTTTAGTATTATGGTGTCTGGAGTTGATTTTGGCTGTTTTTAATTCTTAATTTACGGATTGAAGAGTTTCCTTGTCGAATTTGTTTTTCGTTTTACTTTGTTTTTCACATAGACTTCTTTTGGAATGTCCGGTAATTCCTCTCGATTTTTGTTTCTTTCGTTGATGACGTGTTCTTTTCTATTTTGATTGATGTCCCGTACATGGTCGAATAATTGTTTGGTTTTTTCCTTGTGATTACTGACATAGTCGTTAATAAATTTCTTTTGTATATCTATTTCAATAATGGGATTCGAATCTATGTGTCCATATAAAATTTCTAGAGGTGTCAGCTTCGTCACTGAGTGAATGCTATTGTTATAGGCAATTATGGCATATTTGACCTTGCTTTCAATTGTTTCTGTTTTGAACTCCTCTCGATTGTTGAATATTCGTATGTGTTCTATGAGAGTTGAATGAAAACGTTCGGCTAGGCCGTTTGATGGTGGATGTTGAGTGCTTATCCAATGTACTTTGATTTTATGCAATTCAGTAAATTCCTTTACAAGTCCATTATTGAATTCGCATCCATTGTCGGCAACTATTGTCTGTGGAATACCATGGTGAGAAAAGAAACTCAGCAGTTTGTCGGCTATTTCGATACTGTTGCAACTGGATACCGGATAGCATTGTGCGTAACGTGGAAAGCTGTCAATGATAGTGAGAAATTTCTTTTTCTCTAATGTTATACTATCCATGTGAATTATTTGAAGAGGCCTCACAGCTGTTGGAGTCAAGTTCATTTCTAAATTGAGTGGATTCCTTTCGTATTTTGTTTTAAGACATACTTCGCACTTATTAATAAAATTTTGGATGTAGTTTTTCATGTTGGGCCAATAGTATTTTCTTTTAATTTGATCATACGTTTCCTGTATACCTCGGTGATTAGTTTTTCCTACATGATAATTATCTATAGTTTCAATTTTATCCTCTTCATGGGTTACGTCGAGTAGTTTTACCTTGCACTTTACGAGTACGAGTTTTGAGAATTTGAAATTTTTAGCAATCACTGAAGCAAATTGTTCATAGAATTCATTTTTGAAGTACAAATTGTATTAAACATTTGGTACTAGGTATTCTTTAACAAATTCAATCACGTTTTTATCGAAATTATTTTCTGATATTTCTACCATCATCCTCATTTTATTATCAAATAGTTTGATAATAGTAACTTTCTTTGGATTATTCTTCACAAGTTTCAATATGATTTGGTTTTTGGCAAAATTAACTGGATCTTCTGACACAGGTATTTCTACTGAAGTATTGTCTTCATAATTGGAGTGTTGTGTGTGTGAATTATTTTCTATGAACTCTTCTTCCTCTTCGGGCTCGTTCTCCTCCAATGCCGGTTGTTGAGGTTGCAGGTTGATGTCGTTCCCTTGAAGTTGTATGTTGGTGTCGTTCTCTCCATTGTCAAATCCAAGAAACTGGATTTCTATGTCGTCTAACTCTGTTGGTTGAAATTGTGGGTTGTCATTCTGTTCAATGTCGAATCCTAAAAATTGAGTCTCGTTGTCATCTACGTTGGCGATCATGGATTGTGTTTCTTCGTTGATAGGTCCAATATTTGTCACTCCCTCAATAGCCTCATTGATTATAGCATTGACGTCGCTTAAAATTCCAGGTGCTTTAGTAGTATTGTTATTATTCAAATGAATTCTTGATAAGGCATCCGCATTCTGGTTAGTTTTTCGTTTTTTATAAGATATCTCGTAATCGTATTCCTCTAATTTCAATCTCCACCTTAATAATTTCGAATTGGGTTCCTTCATGGAAAATAACCATTGTAGTGGTTTATGGTCTGTGAATATTTTGAACTTTCTGCCATAGAGATAGGGGCGAAAGTATTTTGTTGCCCATATGATTGCTAGGAGTTCTTTTTCAATGGTTGAATAGTTCATTTCGGTCTCATTAAGAGTTCGGCTTGCGTAAGCACAAGGTAGGTCAGCATCGTTTTTATATTTACTCAAAATTGCGCCTATCGCTACGTTGCTTGCGTCGGTGGTCAAATTGAACGGTTTTTCAAAATCAGGATATTGAAGAATTGGTTCATTGGTCAGGATGTTTTTACAGGTTTCGAAACATTTAACATATTCCGGGTTATTTATATCGATTTTAGCATTTCTTTTCAGGCATTTAGTGAGAGGCTTTGTTAGATGGGCGAAGTTGTTAATGAATTTACGATAATATCCTACGAGTCCTAAAAATCCTTTTATTTCTTTCGTTGATTTTGGAATGGGATATCTTTTGATGGCTTCAACTTTGTCTGGATTTGGTTTGACTCCGTTTGGTGTTACTAGGTGTCCGAGAAAACTAACTTCTTTACGTAAGAATTCCGTCTTATCAAGTTGCACTTTGAAGTTGGATCGCCTCAATCTATCAAAAACTTGTCTTAGCCTGTCGATGTGCTCTTCTAAACTAGTTGAATAGATTATGATGTCATCTAAATATACTAAACACAGTTCATTTTGAAGTCCTCTTAGTATGCTGTTCATGGCTTTTTGGAATGTGGGTGGACCGTTTTTCAGGCCGAAGGGCATACGTAAGAATTCGAAATGTCCAGTATCGGTAGAGAATGCAGTTTTCTCAACGCTGTCGGGATGCATCTCTAATTGGTGGAAGCCGGAGAACAAATCTAGAGTGGTGAAGTATTGTGCTCTTCCTAATTTGTCTAGGATGTCGGTGATGTTAGGAAGGGGAAATCTGTCATCTATTGTTTTAGAATTCAACCCTCTATAGTCGATTACAAGGCGAAATTTCTTCTTACCGGATGCATCTTGCTTCTTAGGAATAACCCAAACTGGTGAATTCCATGGTGAATTCGACGGTTGAATTATTTTTTGTTCTAGCATGTCATTTATCTGTCTATTAACTTCAGTTCTGTAGATTTCAGGGTAGCGATAGCTCCTAGTGTAAACTGGAATATCATCTGTAGTTCTAATTATAAGTTTAATTTCATTTGTGAATGTCAAAGCGTTCCCTTCGATATGAAATACGTCAGCGTACTCTTTAATCACTTGAGCTATGGCTTGTTTTTCTTCTGCGTTCATGTGATTAGTCCTTATCTTTGAAAAGTCAATTTGGTTATTTTGATGATTAAGTTGATTGAAATTCGTGCATGCATTATGACTATTTAATTTATTAGGCGGGATGCAATTGTAGTTTTCCATAGTTTCAACAGTTATTGGTTTATCAATGGAAATCTTCTTGTCGGATGTAGTAGGGTTTAGGATAGAGCAAAGGGCTTTGTTCTCTTTTACTTTCACTAAACATTGAGGTATTTCGAGTCCGGAAATATTTTTGTAAGACATTATAGCTTCACCTTCACTCACATTTTTAATTGGAATTTCGATTATGGTTTGAGTTCGTGCTGGAATGAGAAACGATTTTATTTGAGGCAACTGATTTTTTTGAGTATTTGTTGTTGTAGTCTTAACTGGTTTTCCTTCTGCATTGAAATAGTAAATCGGTAGTTTCATTCCGTTGAAATTGATACAATCATTGATGAAGTCCAAATTGATTTTTAGTTTTTTCAAATTATCCAATCCGAGAAGTAGATCAAAATTTTTGTGGAAGTCGAAAAGGTAGAATGTGATTTTTGATTTATCAAGTAGGGGAATTTTGGTACTGATTTTTTCTGTTGAAATGCCGTGTGCTGTTATGACTTCAAACGGGTCTACAATTAAATCTTCTTTGTAACATTCCGTTCCTATAATTTTCTTCACAAACGATTCAGTACTTGCTGAATCAATAAGGATTCTAAAGCGTGTTTTAGGATCTACGAAATAGGGTAATTCGTTTTTGTCATCTTGTAGGTTCATAATTGAAAATTTCTTTGGAGGCTCATATCCTCTAAAAAAGGATCTGCTTCGGTTTGTTCATTTGTTTCAAAGAATGTTTCGTTTTGGTCATCAAAAGTTAAGTGTTCGAATTGGTTCTCCAATTCATCCTGGGAGTTTTCACCAAAATTGTTATCGAAATCGTTGTTTTGAGTGTCATCAATAGGTCTTCCTGTCATTTGATTCAGCCTAGGTCGTTTCTGAGGGCGATTGTTAATTGATGAGATGCTCATTGGTGTTGGTTGATAACTGTTTTGGGGTCTCGGCTGATTGTTATTGTTGAAGTTTTGTGGTTTGGGTTGATTATTGTTGAAGTTCTGTTGACCTCTATTTTGTGGGTGTTGAAACTGGTTTTTGTTTTGAAAGTTTTGGTATTTTGGAGTTTGATTTTGGTAGAATGATTGGTTTCTTTGAGGATAGTACTGCATTTGCGGGTGAGATTGAAGTTTGTGTTGATTTTGGGGATGCTGCAATGTCTTTTTCGTGTTAGTGTTTTCATTGTAGTGGCCAATTTTGAATTGAAAATCGTTGGATAGCATATGGAGAGCACTGTCAAGTGATTCCAGGTTTTTTGTTCTCATGAGAGAACCAAGAGGCTCTCTCAATCCTCTCAACAACACCCTAAGTGCTAATCTGTTTACGTACTCACACATGACTTTTGAGACGGCTGATGTTTCTTTATTTTGAAAATAGGATATTTGTAAATTGAGTAATTTTTGGATTCTCTCAAAGAAGGAGAATGGAGATTCTCCTGATTCTTGTTTGAGTTCTGCCATTTCGAGGTTGAGAGTGAAACAATCTCTTTTGTCCATATAACTGTTGAGTAATACTTTCCTCACATCAGGCCAAGCGTATGAATTGGAACTAGTAATCAAGTCTAGAGCTGGACTTTTTATTATTGCAAGGATTGTGGAAAAAAGATACTCGTTTTGGAAATCATCGGGATTAGCTGTTACGAAGAACTTTGCTACGATTTTGTCACAGATAGAAATGAAGCGATTTAATAGAGTAGGCTCTCCGGAATATTCCGGAATCATGTCTAGATACTCCTTTTTCAGAATAGGGGTTGTCGCTGCAGGGTTAGTGCTATTTGCATTAGTCGCCATTATTTAGTTGATTTTTAGAAGTAGCAAATAATATTAAAATTGTTCAAAATTCAAAAATGAAAATAATACAATAATTCCAAATTTACTCACAATATAAGAGTGTTCATTTTTATCCAATGGTTCATTAGAAGTTCGATTTTTCCGCCATACGTGTAGAAAAAATCAGAGGTAGAAAGTCCCAATGTCAGGTACTTTTCACTATATGAAGTTCTTCGGAGTTTCCGCTGTACGTGTAGAAAATCCAGAAGTACTGTAGAAAGTTCCAATGTCAGGTGCTTTCACAATGAAGATCTTCGGAGTTCCGATGTTAGGTGACCGAAAATTTCACTATTGTTCGCGTCCACTTCGTAAACGATTTAAAAATCGAAGGACACTAATTCACTAATATTCTCGAAGTGTCCTACCGACTGCGCCAGTTAACTTTATTAAATACACAAAAGTCTTTTTAAAAAGCTTTTATTTGGTTAACAATTACAATAAATATGCGTACTTATACATAGTACTGAGAAATGAGGACTATCCGCTATGCGCGCTGGAGTAGAACTGAATACTTATTACAATGATGCTAATATCTCTATTATGCTTAGTTAACAATAATGGGGTAGAAGGTGCTACATAACTTATATATATGTAATATATATATATATATATATATATATATATATATATATATATATTAAGCAATACAAGAAGAAGAAAGTCTAGCTAAAACGCGACTTTAGCATATTTTACGTTCCAGAAACAAACATTAAACGAAAGTGTAAAGAGTTCAATGTGTGTACAATAATATGAAATCTCCACAGGATATCCTGCTCTTTGAAAATAGAATGGACATTTTCAATGAGGAAAAACGGCAAAATAATATATAGAAATAAATTATTGAATCGCGCTCCAGTTTGACACACTGTCTGTAAAAATACGAATTGGAACGCTAAATTAAAGTTCTGCGAAGATAGCAATATTCAATAAAATTCATCATTTTCTATCAACTTCAAAATGTGATGAACAACATTTTTTATGAGTGAATGTTTTCTGTTTGATTGATCTTCTTGGAAAAGCATGTGTCTTTTACAGTGGCGGCTCTGACTGAGAAATTTGAGGAGGACACTACCCCCCCCCCCTCCCACACACCATACAACTCCGCAAATATAGTTGAATATGGGCTCTATGTACTGTTGAATAAAGTCTATTTTGAAAAACCGATTGCACAGTAATTGTGAAAAATAGGAAAATTAATGTGTAGGCTCACTCACCATTCATATCAATAGAGTGTATAAGTGGTCCATCTTGAAACCTGGCACTGAATACAGCACATTATCCAGATTGTAAGCAGATGCTCAGATTTATCACAAGATTATCCTATTTCTCACTAAGTTTCACTTTCACAAGTGTTTCATTCAATTGATATTAATAATTCCCTACTAAATAAACGTCATTATAATTCTGTCATTTACTTTAAATAGGGGCATTATTTTAATTGGCTCAGTCCAAAAACTGAATATGAGGCACACTAAATATAGATTCAATCGGACAATAAAATATGTATTTACACTACTTAAAGGCCTACATCCTCAGAAAGTTTTTAACAGTTTGATTTAAACAACAATGTATGACAGCTCAATTTTACGGCTTTTAGCAGAAGCAAATGTTCAATCACAAGTTCATTGAAGTTGAGAAATTAAGAAATTAATTTTTGCTCGACTGAAAGCATTGCTAGGGAATTTATCTTGTTCGATAGTATAGTGATCTTGTGCGATGGTATTATGCAGGACATTTTTGGAGGACCTAGCATTTTTACTGCCAACCGCGTTTTGTAATCACAAACGTTATTTTTCAAATAATCCATGAAATTCATTTTAAATACAGTCAACTAATACTAATCACAGCTCACATTAATCACATTGAATGGACAACTTGATTGAGAAAATAATACAAATTCCACGTACCACTACTGCATCCACAATCTTCTTCTCTATCTATAAAAGGATGATACCCTGACTCACTCATCAACGCAGAGCCAAAACTACTAGGCCTATGAACTTGAAATTTCGTATGAACAATCCTTATAGGATTTCACCGTGCAATAAGAAAGGATTTTTCA
This sequence comes from Conomelus anceps, assembly GCA_948455865.1. Lineage (NCBI taxonomy): Eukaryota > Metazoa > Arthropoda > Insecta > Hemiptera > Delphacidae > Conomelus > Conomelus anceps. The sequence goes on from OX418216.1 coordinate 89,282,030, forward strand.
AAATTCGCAATTTTAGGGGTGTTTTTAGGAGGTTAAAGTTTTGCCTATGCAAAGCATGGGTACATGGCTACTGGGATCTTTTAATCATATAGAAAATAATTTGAAATTTTTCGATCTGCTGTACACGCTGTTTCGATGGACAAGCTGTTTGTGTGTTTTGCAAATCATCATTCACCTAACCTACTGAACTTGCCGGCCAAACAGCTTAAAGGAACAGCTGATAGAAGTCAACAGTTTTTAATCATAAGGCAGGTCCCGTAGCGGCGTTATTTACGCTGTCTGGAACGCAAAAACTTTGCATGTAGGATACCGTGCACTCGAAGCCTTGCAGTATGTAGGAAACATATGACTGGGTATGATGAAATGTAATTATGCCGGGTTGATGAAATCTGTTAACCAATGCAGCTAGACATTTGAAATGTATTCTCAGTAGGAGATGGCGAAAAATTAAATAAAAAACCTAGCTTCTACCGTGGAAGGTTTAAATTTGAAATGTTCATTGAGAGGTAGTGATTAAGGTCTTACTGTGTAAGAAAACAACGAAGGAGGCCTCTCTGATCAGCTGGAAGAGCCCTAGGAAGACTTCTTCCCTAATAGTCCTAGAAGGTTGAAATTTGAAATGTAACCTCAGTGGTAGGTGACAAATAATAAAATCACGAATTTTTATAAGAACACAGCAACGCGCGTCGGGCCAGCTAGTAATTTATAAACAACCAATGAATTCTAACCTCAATTCTACTAAAAACTTTGAGGATAATTGGCACCACATGATTGGTACATGCGTAATGAAGCTGCGGCCGCCGGCCGAAGAGCGTATTTTACAGCCGGGATCATGTTGCCATTTCTCTCGTAGAGAATTTTTCATTGAATAGCAATTTCGATATGGCAGCACTGAACTGGCCGGACGCAAGAGGAAGTGTCCCAGCAATGCCCAACATAGTTACAAAGGCTCGCTGGAAACCTCTTCTCGTACCGCGATGCGGCTGATCATTTTCAACTATCTTACTGTCTATTTCCAGACTTCCACACTCTCTTTCCTCTTGTCAAGAACAAATAAAGACAAAAATATAAAATATAGTGGAATTATTGTATTCTCAATAATTATGCAATTTATCACAAATTGACAGGGAGGACAGTGTCCGAGCGCCCCCCTGGTGGAGCCGCGCCTGGTCTTTTACCAGTTGTATTATAATATTCAAATGGTGAAAATAATACTTAAAAATTCATATTTGTCAATGTTTTGCCCATGTATATTCCTCCATTCAGTATATAGAATATACAATGTTCTATCATTTTTCAAAAATATAAATTGATCCGCTTCAAGTAATGAAAATTTAGTAAGGTCTATTGTCCACAGAATTTCTAATAATTTATTTGAAGTGTAAATTTTAATACTGTGGAATGGAACAATATACTCTTTCTCACTCACTCACTCATCTCTCTTTCATAAACACACACTCTCTTTCTCGTTTGGCTCTACAGCCCGGTGTGGGCTTTGGCCTTTTTTACCAGTCTCCTCCACTCATTTTTGTTAGCAGTCTTGTATTGCCATCCTCTTACATTCATTCCTGCCAAGTCCTTCACAACACCATCCATCAAACGATTTGGTGGCTTTCAACCATAATGGCTATCCATTATTTTGCCGCTATGTCATATAATCAACTTTAGTTTTAAAACTGGCATTTTTCCTGTTGTTTTTAAACTGGCTCTATACAAGTCGGGAGAAAAGGGAGACACAAACAATTATCGCCCAATTTCATTATAAAGTGTATTTTCTAAAATATTGTAATTGAAAAATGTTTCAAAAGACAACTGACACAATATTTTTTGAAAATGGACTTCCACAGGGTACAGTTTTATCTCCTATATTGTTTATTTTATATGTAAGCTGTCGGTCCCGGCTGCCTAAAAACAGTCGTTAAGTCACGTCAGAGGCCCTGAACTTATTCCGGTGCGACCTGATAACTCTGACACCAGACCTGAGCCAGCCAGGTCACACGATATTATTATTATTATTATTATTATATGTAAACGACCTTATGAAATTAAATTTAAACGACTCCACTTTAATTTCTTTTGCTGATGATACAGCAGCAATATTTATTCTCTGGTAACTCATGGAATGAAGTCTTTGGCAAAGCTGAACGTAATGTTTCTAAAATAAAAACCTGGTTGGATTACAATAGCTTATGTCTGAATATAAATAAATCAAATTACATAACTTTTTCTTTCACAAAAACTGGCAAACCCGACAGAAATAAATCACTTAAACTTCACAAAGGTTGCAATTCTGATCCCAACTCTTGTAACTGTCCTTGTTTAAAGAGAGTTGCAAGTACAAAATATCTAGGTATCATAATAGAAGAATACCTCGAGTCGAGTCGTAGACGCAGTAGCGTTAACATCAAACGGAATAGCGTAGTTGTAGTTTTTTTAGTACAATAGTTTGTAGTGAGTCAGCAGATATTCTTTCCGTGGTGTTTATCTAATTATCCTATTAGTTTTAATTATTCCTCAAATATCGAAGAGATTATGTATTTCATCCAACAATATTAAATATGAATACTCCAAGAAGACCTCCACCGGGTATTATTCTGGAATTCGAGGAAGCTGACAGCGATGAAGATATTAATTCGCAATCTCTTCAGCGTTCAGGAGAGCTAACTCCATCTTTCCTGGCAACTAAAACACCTACGGGAACATCAAAGGGGAGCATAGAAAGTGAAAATCACGAAGATATTGAGCAGCTAAAAAGGGTTCACGGTGATCTTCTTACATGGGCAGCATCGGAGTTCGAGAAGAAAAAAATCACAAGAATCGAGTACGAACGGTTTCAGTTAATGTGCAGTCAAATGTACGTAGCTGTGAACAGGATCGAAGTGAGAACAGCCACCATTCTTCGCAAGGATGTGAAAAATAAGGACTTTAACAGTAAAATTCAAGCTATTGAAGGAAAGTTAGATGCATTGCTGAAAAATACTGAGGTTAAAGAAGAAACCCGAAAAACTTATGTAGAAGCTGTTCGTCTGCCGGGAAGAAAATCAGATCTACAGGATAACGTCAAAAGGAAGGAGCTGAACATACGACGATCTATGCCGGTTGATAATGTTATCATAGTGAAGCCAAACAAATTACAAGGAACTGAGAAAGAAAGTTGTGATAAAATTAAGAATACAATAAAAGAATCTATTAATAAGGAACAAAGTTTAGGAATCAAAAAAGCAGTGAATGTGCGGGGGGGTGGGGTTCTGTTTGTTCTTAATGAAACTGCGGACAAAAAAAACATTCTAGGCGATGAGATTTTGAAAAATCCTGACCTGAAGGTGAGTGAGCCTCAATCAAAAACCCCTAGAATTATAATATATAATGTACCAGCAGTATTCACAGATGCCGAATTAGTAAGTGAAACTTATTTCCGAAATTTCAAAGAAATGAATGAAAATATATTCAAAACTTCATTTATTCCTAAATTTAAAATTGGCCCTAAAAACAAAGATCACGTGCACTGGGTAATTGAATGCATTTCTGAAATGAGTAAAGTAATAAATAAGGCTAGAATTTTCATAGAATGGCAGTCGTGCAATGTGAAAGATTTTATTTCCGTTTCACGCTGTTTTAAATGTCAGGGCTTTAACCATATTGGTAAATATTGCAAAAAAAAGATACTAATATAATTTGTTCTCATTGCGCATCTGTTGGACATGAGTATAAAAATTGTCCAAACAAATTAAATGAGCCAACATGTACAAATTGTAAAAACGCAAAGAGAGACAGCAAACATAAGGTCAATGACAGAAATTGTCCAGAGTACATAAAAGTGCAGCAGCAGCAAATCGATAGAACAAATTACTTTTCCATTAAAAAATGAACATGGCTAATATAGATGAAATTTTTCACGTATTAGATAAGGAAAATCAAACTGCTGAAATTGATGACTATTGTAATTACACTCCCAGTATAGATGGAAAAAATGTAGAATTCTTAAATATACTCACCACTAATATACGTAGTCTTAACGCAAATTTTAACCAATTGTTATGTTGTCTTGATAATTTCAAATTAGATTTTCATGTAATAATTGTAACGGAAACTTGGCTTAACGAGAATGTACCTTTTATGTTTAACATTCCTGGATATACCGCAATAAATAAAAATACCAATCTCAATAAATGTGATGGACTGTGTATATATGTAAGAAACGATATAGAATTCAATATGGTGGCTTGTGACATATCCGATTCAAATTCTCTGAGTGTAAACTTGAAATGCAATAATAAAATATTAAAAATTATCGGCATCTATCGATCCCCTAGTAATAAAAACATAGACTTATTTTTAAATAGCTTAGGTGATAACTTGAATAATATACCCAGCGAAGTAAGTGTATGTATTGCTGGTGATATTAATATAAATATTCCATTAAATAGTATACTTGTACAGGAATATTTAAATATTTTGCAAAGTAAGGGTTACAGATCCTATATAAATGGAAACACAAGAGTAACCGATACAACTAAATCTTGCCTTGATCATATTTTCTTCAAAAATGCAAAAAATAATTTTAAATATAGCTTAGGCAACATATTTAAAACAACAATCTCAGACCATTACTCTGTAGCAATTTCCTTGGGCAATGATAACAAAAATTCATCTCAACAAAGTAAAATTAATCCTAAAATGTATGTTAAAATGAACTCTGATCTCCTTAATGACTATGTTAAAAATGAACAATGGAATTCTCTATTAACAGAAAATAATAGCATTGATAAATAAATGTCAAACTATCAAAAAAATTCCTCACAACAAACGCCCTTTAAAACCTTGGATTTCCTTAGGTATTATTAGATCAATAATTAAACGGGATAAAATGCATAATAAATTAAGAAAAGATCCTGAAAATTTTATGTTGAGGGAAGAGTACAGGGCTTATCATAATACCTTGAATAGAATAATTGATGGGGCTAAAGAAATGTATTATAAAAATAGAATAGGAGAATGTGAAAATAATAACCTAAAATTATGGAGATATATCAATGAGGTGATTGATAATGGTGGGAGGGATGTTGAGAGAATCGGGGTAGGTGCTGTTGAATTAAATGATTATTTTACTAATGTTGGAAAGATCCAAGCAGAGAATATAAATATTATTAATGATTCAACTGAGGTAACTTCTACAGTCACAAATCTACAACGTATTGCAACTTCTTTTTTCATGTCTCCTACTTCTCCCCCAAAAGTAGAAGCTATTATCATGGAACTAAAAAATAATTGTAGTCCAGGAGTTGATAATATATGCAACAAGGTACTAAAAACCATAGCTCATCCAATTTCGCAACCACTTAGTCATATCTTCAATAGATGTTTCGAGCAAGGTTACTTTCTGAACCATTTCAAAGCAGCCAAAATAAAGCCACTCTTCAAGCAGTGAGATCCTACAGATCCCAGTAATTATAGGCCTATAAGTCTACTTAGTAACTTAGCTAAGATCATGGAGAAGATTATCAAGTTAAGGGTCATGAAATTCTTAAACAAACATGATATAATTCATCCAAACCAATATGGATTTCAAAATGATAAGAATACAGAAGACGCACTATAAAATTTCACAAACACTGATTCAAAAAACTTAAATGATAATCAAAAAACAATAGCCGTTTTCCTTGACATAAGGAAGGCTTTCGACACTATTCCTCATGGCTTACTCTTTGAAAAGCTTGAGAGGTATGGGTTTAGAGGAGTTTTCTTGGACTTAATAAAAAGCTATCTTCTTAACAGAACCCAATCCTTAACAATAAATGATACCAACAGCACCAATAAGCTAACAGATTATGGACTTCCACAGGGTACAGTTTTATCTCCTATATTATTTGTTTTATATGTAAACGACCTTATGAAATTAAATTTAAATGACTCCACTTTAATTTCTTTTGCTGATGACACAGCAGCAATATTCTCTGGTAACTCATGGAATGAAGTCTTTGGCAAAGCTGAACGTAATGTTTCTAAAATAAAAACCTGGTTGGATAACAATAGCTTATGTCTGAATATAAATAAAACTAATTACATAATGTTTTCTTTCACAAAAACTGGCAAACCTGACAGAAATAAATCACTTAAACTTCACAAAGGTTACAATTCTGATCCCAACTCTTGTAACTGTCCTTGTTTAACGAGAGTTGTAAGTACAAAATACCTAGGTATCATAATAGATGAATACCTCAAATGGGATGCTCATACTAAATTCTTGTGCAAAAAAAATGAAATTCCTCTCCTACAAATTATATCAAGTTAAAAAAATTCTGAGTCTTAATCAATTGAAAATGCTTTATTATGCAATAGTTCAATCTCTTTTACAGTATGCTATAGCAATCTGGGGTGGATGTTTCAATAATCACCTAAATGAATTATTTACCACACAAAAGTTAATAATAAAAAGCATATTAGATAAACCTAGGCTTTTTCCTACAAACCTTCTTTTTTCGGAATTTCAAGTTTTGACTCTAAGGCAGTTATACGTTGAAAATGTTATAAAGTAAATAGTTAAATATAAAATAAGTTTTCCACTCACAAACAATAACATGGTAGGACATTACAGTTTGAGGCATTCAACAAATCAGTACAAAGTTTACAATACGAACATAGAATCAATTAGGAGACAATTAATTTATATAAGCACAAAAATCATCAATGAAGTTCCAGAAGATTCCTTGCATCATAGTAGGTATAGGTCAAAAGCTACTAAAATGATAATTGAAAATTGGATTAGACATAGATACTTTTTCAGATTGTGAGCTTTCTTCCAAGATGAATAGTTTTTCCCATACAATCCAACCTTTTTTATCCCATCCTTATCCTTACCAATTCCCTAACTTGACCTATCCTAGTACATGTAACCATAGTTGGTTAGGTCATTTCTCACTCCATATGTTACTTTTATTTTGTTAATGTGTTAGAATTTTTATATTTTATTGTATTTTCGTAAATGTATATTGTCAGTTGTAATGACTTTGGTGAGAAAAAAAATAAAGAATTGAAAATTGAAAAAAAAATTGAGAAAAATATTACAGGAAAGATGCTTTTATTCGCCGATTACACTGCTGTATACTTCGAGTCAGATAGCTGAAGAGAGGTTTATGAGGCTGCATCTGGGGATGCGATTTAACTAAAGAATTGGTTTGATAGTAACATCCTTAGTATGAATATAAAAAAGACCAAAATTTTGCCAATATTCCTCAATAAGAACCGCACCCCTTCAGACAACCTCATTCTTAACTACACACTTGTGGTTAAGTATGGAATGATGTTTGTGACTGCCAGGAAATTGAATCGGTTGATGAATATAAATATTTAGGTATCCTCATTGACAATAAACTGACTTGGTACCCACACATAGTTTATCTTAAAAAGAAATTAAGAAAATTGATTTATATTTTTTCCAATTTAAAGGGAATCCTTAATATTAAATAATTAAGAATGGTCTATTTTGCATTCGCACAATCCATCATTTCATATGGTATTATTGCTGGGGGGGTGGGGGGGGAGGGGGGGAATACCTGTGATTATTTTATTAAAGATCTGTCGGTAACGCAGAAGGCTATAATCAAGGCTGGACTGGGTCTGGAGAGAACCTACTCTTCTAGCCGATTATTTGCTTATTTCAATGTTTTAACTATTAAGAAACTCTTTGTTATATGTGTTCTTATGTATCCTTTTAAGAATAAAATATATTTCAATAATTCCGCCCATCAAGCTTGTGACAAGAAGCTCTAGTCTTCATTATTCCGGACTGGAGAGGAATACACGGTCTGCCTGCGACAGAAACGTGTCTTTCCTAACACACGTGATCCTGAGAAATGCGCCCCTAAGAATAAGTCAGCCAGGTTTTTGCTCCGTGCCACGTTATAAGGGCGTACTGCAAATATGGTTAGCCACCATGAGAGACGATGAATGTGAAATTTTACTAAAATTCATTTATGTGTAATTGATTCAAGTTTAACATTAAACCAGAAAGTCCTGTTCCTTCGTATTAGGCCTACAGCTGGTTTGAATGTGTGTGCGTGTGTCTGCTTTGCTTTGCTACGGTGTGTTTGGATTGCGCGCGCGCGCACGCGTGTGTGTGTGTGTGCGTGCGTGTGTGTGTGTTGATATGTGTCACTTTTTTCCCAGAAGAACATGATTTTTTTATATTTCATTTAATAATTTTTGCCTTTTTTAATCGTAGATTAAGTTAATAAGATTGTAATATCGCTGAATAGTGAATTATATAACAAAATATCAACGGTTGATGAATCGGCCATCACATTACCCCAAATAACCTGGATAGATGGTGTGCCTGGTTGCGGCAAGACTTATGCTATTCTAAATCAACATAAGCCACGCCATGATCTAGTCCTATGCCAAACAAGGGAAGGAATCAAGGAAATTAGAAAATAAATTAATAAAAGATATGGTAGAAAATACGATGATATAATTAGGAGAAACTACAGGACAGTATCCTCATTTATAATAAATGGTTCTGTGAAAAAATATGATCAAGTTTTCATAGATGAGGCAGTTTTGATGCACGCTGGCTATATAGAATTTGTCTCAGCCTTATCAGCTCTTCAAAAATCTTCCTGTTTGGCGATTCCAAACAGATTCCATATATAGAAAGAAGCAAACTACAAACTAAATGGTCCCATCCTTCTTCTTTTTGTGAACACATAAAAAAGGTATCTGTAACTCATAGATGTCCGATTGATGGATTGATGTATGCTTCATACTTTCGAAATACTACAATAATATAAAGACAACAAATACGAGGATCCGATCAATAGAGAGAACAATCTACTGTGATGAATTTCTACCACTGGAGCGAGGCACACTTCTTCTAACCTACACACAAGCTGAGAAATTGATGCTGCAGCAAGTCTTGCATAATAAATTAGATGATACAATAAAGATCCACACCATCCACGAAGCACAGGGACTTACTTCTAAATACGTCATTCTGGTACGCATCAATACTAAACATTTGGAAATTTATAACAGTGTTCATCATATAATTGTAGCATTGAGTAGACATACACACAAATTAAGATACATAACAACGGGAGAGGATGATTTAATGTTAACAATCACTAGAAGAATTCAAAATTACGATTATGCATATCTCATGAAATGGGATGAGAAGATGATGAACAGCATGCTAGGAGGGAGGCATATTAAAAATTACAATGATGAATACAATGAGATGGCAGAAAAAAATCGCAAAATACATGCAAGGAGGGATGCGTCTATAAAAGAAAAATGATGAGTAATAATGATGTGTTGTCTGTAGCAAATGAGCTCGATTCAGTGGATGAGCTGGAGGACAGGGTGGTTGAGGATAAACAGCAACTCCATGCTGCTCTTAACAGCTGTAACTTGACTGTATTTTGTCTGAACATCAGGAGTGTTAAGAAAAACTTTGATGATCTGATGGTTCAACTACAAGATATGTCTTATGATTTCGATATTATTGTATTAACAGAATGCTGGATCAAAAATGATCATACACCTAAGGAAATGAAGGATTACAATATTTTTCACTCTTTAAATAACTGTACACAGAATGATGGAGTAATAGTGTATGCAAAAAATTCTCTAAATGTGCAGTCAGTGGAGTCGAATATCAGGCAGGCCAATGTTCTCCATCTACAATTGCAAACTCCAAAAGAGAAATATAATATATTAGCAATCTACAGAACCCCTTCGCACTACAGTATAACAGAATTTTTAGAAGATTTAGAAACTGTGCTCAATAGACTGAGAGGACAACTGATTATTTGCACAGGAGACTTCAACATAAATATGCTACAACCACAACAGCACTATCAACTTGATGAATACTATGATTTATTAAGTGAACATGGATTGAAGAACTGTATTAAAAAGGCTACCAGGGTAACCACGGGAACATCTACTTGCCTAGATCACATGCTGACCAATTGCAAACACAATATTCATCCAATCATATATCATTCAAGTATCACAGATCACTTCATTACAATTTTGGGACTGCAAGAATATTCAAATATCAGTAACAGAGCGAATTTAGATGAACAAGATTCAACTAATTGTAGATCAATCAATTTGGATGGATTGAGAGGAGGACTACTGAGAGAGCATTGGGAAGAGATTTTCAAAAGTGATAACACAGATGAAGCATATGAAAAATTCATAACAATTCTGCAACAACATGTGGAGAAGAATACGCATCATTACACACAGAAGAAGAAAATCAAGATCATCAAACCATGGATCACAAAAGGACTTGTCTCATCCATAAGAACAAGGAATCGTTTAAATAGAAGAAGGAAGTTAGATCCAGAAAATCAAGAACTCGCAAATTATTATCGAATCTACAGGAATACATTAACGTCTCTTATCCAAAATACAAAAGAAAGTTACTTCAAGAGTCAATTCAACAAAGCAGGGAATGATGTAAGGAAAACTTGGAAAATTATCAAGGATGCTACTGATTCAAACCAAGAAAGAAAAATTCAACTCAATGCTGTAAAGATTAATGATAAAATTGTAACACTGAAAGAAAATCCCGAAGTTCTATTGAACCATGTAAATTATTACTTTGTTAATATTGGAGAAACAATGGCTAGGAAAATCTCTGGAAGTTTAAATAAGAATATTAACCAAGTTATAGCAGATTATGAACCAGAGTTACATATTCAAAATACTATGTTTGTTTTCCCCATAGTTGAGCAGGAAATAATAGACAGTATTAATTCTCTTCGCATCAGTAGTGCCCCAGGGCTTGATGGATTTGATAATGGGATTTCAAAAGGCATAAAAGAGTTAATTTCTAGCCCTTTGACTCATATTTTAATCTCAGCTTGTCAAATGGAACTTTTCCTAGAGCAATGAAAAATATTTGTGTTAGACCTATATATAAGATGGGAGATAAATTAATTATAAGTAATTATAGACCTATTTCATTAATCATTAATATATCAAACATTTTAGAAAAACTAGTTAAATTACGATTAGTGAGCTATCTGGAAAGGAATCATATTTTATCTCCAAACCAATTTGGTTTTTGTAAAGGAATAAGCACAGAGTTAGCAGTTCTGGAGTTATCTAAGTTTGTTACTCAGAATTTAGAGGAGAAAAATAAATGCCTAGCAGTATTTTTAGACTTGGCAAAGGCCTTTGACTCAGTATCCCATGATTTATTAATAAAGAAACTTGAGGCAGTAGGCATAAGGGGGGTACCACTTGAATGGTTCATATCCTACCTCAATAACCGACAACAAAGGACAAAAGTTGGGAGCCAGATGAGTGCAGAAGGGTCCATGAAGTTTGGAATACCACAAGGGACTGTTCTGGGCCCAGTTTTGTATTCAATATTTGCAAATGAGCTTTGCTCCATCCAAATCCAAGGTAGGGTGATAGCCTCTGCAGACGACACAGCACTCCTCTTTCAAGGAAATAACTGGGAAGAAGTATTTCAAATAGTCGAAACAGAACTTTCAAAAATCACTAGATGGCTGGGAAATAATTTACTCTCATTGAATGCAGAAAAAAACAAATTTTTAACATTTTCTTTAACTGATAGTACCAAACCACGTAAGACATTGATAAAACTTCATTATTGTGATAGAATTAATAACAATTGTAATTTTCCACTGATAGAATGCTCAGATAGTATTAAATATCTTGGAATAATAGTAGATGACTTATTAAAATGGAATAAGCACATATCATACACAACTGCAAAAATACGGAAGCTAATATATAAATTTTATCAGCTGAGGCATATTATTAATAAAGAAATGATAAAAACAGTGTATTTTACATTAGTTGAATCTCTTATAAGATATGGTCTGTTAGTTTGGGGATCCGCAAATTATAGTTTTGTGGAACAAATTTTCAAAATTCAAAAACGTATTTTAAAAATAATGGGGAATAGGGAAGCCCGCTTCCCAACCAGCAAACTATTCATGGAAAACAGAATACTTAGTGTTTGGCAATTGTATATTTTGTTGTTGATCATTTATATAAAGAAAAATGATAATGAAAATAATATTGTAACTCATAGCCACAATACTAGAATAAGAAGCCTCAATTATCAGGATGTACCCAGTATGAACACAGCATTTGGGCAAAGATCAATAGGATATTTAGGGCCAACAATTTACAATAGAATTCCACTGGAAATAAAAGAAAAAAGCAATAATAATAGATTTAAAAGAAAGATAAGGAATTGGTTATATAATATTGGAGTCCACCGTAGTGAGGAGCTCATAGTAAATAGGATGTGAATAGAAAAATAATACGATTATGCATACTTAGGTAGTTTTAGGTAGTAAATAGTTTTTATTATTGTATCAATTATAATGGCTAGTTAGGAATAGTATTAGCTTCATCTAAGGTTTATATTGATGATCACCCCGACACATGATTTTATAGTGGGGAATCATATTTTTTTCAAATTTAGCAATGAAATCACTGTGTTTTATATTTAATAATATTGTCATGTTTGAGCTATATCAATAAACTCCTCTGGATGTGTTCTCCATCATCCAGAGAAATTATTATTAATATGCTCCTTTAAAATTATAGGATAGAACTCGTTTTCCACATACAGACTGATGCCCATGATTGTGGTGGTCTTTCTTTTTATGTTTACTGTATAACTGTTGCCTATGTTACTGTTTTATGAAGGAAATAAATAAAGTTATCAATCAATCAATCTTTCCTCCAGTTGTCCAGCTTGCTCCTCAGTATTCTTACAGGTAGTTGTTAACCCTCCTCTATTCGGCTAACGTGTCGCAGTCTTCTTAGCCTCTGAGACTTCACAAAGCTCACTATATTCTGACTCTGTATAAGTGCATGCTATTTGGCATTATGCTTCATTCTCCAGACATCGTTCACATGTTGGACCGCAGATTCTTTGGAGCACTCTGCTCTCAGAGACTCTGAGATATAGTGGAAGAAAATCAACCCGGAATAAAATTAGAAAAAAGTGTATGGAAATCATAAATTAGAGGTGATATGAATGTTTTAAACCAATCATTCTGTTGAACGTTAAGAAAATGAGAAAGAAAATTAATATTTCAAAATTTTCTTATTTTGAAACCACTCATGTTTAGGGCTGGACGCCTCAAGACGTGAATGATTTCATCAATCTTCTTAGAATATTCTATTGTGATAGATATAACCACTAAAATTATTATCACATGAGATACTATAGTTTCGACTGCCACGTCATTTTTCAATCTCAATGAAACTCAGTTTGATTAGCTACCAGTTTGATTGAGATTGAAAAAATACGTGTGTTGATGACTTTGGTAGTCGTGTCAACATCAGTGAGATTTGTTACGATTATCAAACATATAAAGCCTCACTTGAAATTAACATCATTGTTACTAGCTCAATTTTGAATAGATAACATGAAGTTGGCTCAATAACGTGGAAATAGCTTTCAAAGCCGTATTCTGCCCATCAAATTTTACCTCCTCAGAATAATATAATTAATACATTTATGTAACATTATTGAACCAGATCATTTTTAAGGAGCCTTAATAAGTATAATTATTACTGATTACCCAGTTACACTAGACTTCAGGTAGATTAGACCGATCTCATTTCCACCAAATATGGATAAGTGATTAGATCATACTATATACATGCTTTGTGGTGGATCAGTGATGGAGGCGGGAGTAACTGATGCATCAGTTGGTCAACAACTGAAACGAGCAGTAGCCTCGACAAGAGAGAGATGGGCTGAGATGAGAGAGAATGGGTCCTATACTACTAATGGCTGATTAATGAGGGCGATGGATGAACAAATAATAGCAAGGCTCTCTCGCACGCACACAAGTGTGGCATGGAGAGGTGCACTGCTGGTTCTCACATATAGGCAACACGCCGAGCAAACACAATTACAAGGCTCGTCTGCGCTAATGGTGTTTGCCTTGCTCACCAGCAACAACAGGCATCGTCTTCCCTCATCGGTATCCGAGTGCCATTCAAGAGCACGGCTCAAGGCCCAGGGCCCAAGGATTTGCCCAGTCTCGGTGCACTGACAGCCAGCCATCTCGTTTAATTCTGAACATCAGCCAAGTCCCACTTAAACTAGGCACCATATTCTCCAAATAGGCTACCCATTGGCCTTCACTGAGCATCAGCTCCAAATAATTATAAACGTCAGAGAGAATCTTTTGCCACCTTCTGCCAGTGATTCATTTAGAAGGAATCAATATTTTTTCGTTGACAATCATTCTTCTAAGAAGCGTTAAAGTTAATTCAGAACTTAATAATTGAAAGCATTTGATAGATTGCCTCTATTGTCAAATATTGTTGTCCAAAGACCAGTGTTCTACAATAAATGTTGGGACAATTCTGAAAAATCTTTAATACTTGAATTCAATAGAATGACACTTGTTTTCCAAACCATTAGTGTTGTAAATTAAATGTTGAATTACAATAAATAATTATGGAGAAAATATCTTTGAAATGTTAATGAAAAAGATGATCCTTTCCTCAATGACTTCATCCAGAATGAATCATCAAGAAATAGATTGCTATTATACAGTGGCGGATCCAGGATTGAGTCAAGGGGGGGCTAATGGTGGTGTCGGGGGGGGGGGGTTCACTTTGAAAAAATCATCATGCATTATTGATTACTTGATTACTCACTTAGTCTTTAGATTGTTTATTTACTTTTTGATTGATTTTGAAACATCTATTTAAATAGAGGTCTAGCTCGATAAACACATTTGTCTTGGTTTTGTCTGGCTGAAGTGTTGTAAAACCTTTTCTATTTCTATGTTCCTTTCTTTGTGAATGTGGGCCAGTGCAATCCCGTTTAACCGGTCTTCTATCATATAGTTGACCTAAGGTACGTTTTGATTCTTCTCAGGAAAGAAAAGCTCCTTTCGATCGAGGCGGTTGTCACCGGAACAGTTGCAAATATTTGTAATAAAATTGCAACGTTTGGGGAAAAGTCTCTATTGCATTTAGATAGAGCAACTTCACAGCACTGTGGAAGATCCTTGGAACTTGTTGATTTCCAATGTTCCCTTCAAAGTTGAAATTCTGCTAATAGCTTCAAAGTTGTAGAAATGTCTTTGCAGTAGATATTTGCTGCTTCAACTACCTCATCAACACTAACTTTTGTGGAATTTGATGGGATCAGTACCTCTAGATGTGCAGCTTCATGTACTGAACTAAATCTAGTTTGCAGCTCAGAAATAATGTGATCCAAGAATGGTAGGCTATATTATATACTGTCAATTTGTAGTACTCTTCTGCATCTTGAATATTTGCTTGTACATTAGCTCTTTGTGTCTGTCAACTGCATGTTCGGGGCAAAATTATTTCTTCACCTAACTTTATTGTTGTGGCTTGTGAAGAAACAAATATGACATTGAAGTCCAAGTCCATGTCCAATCTCATTTATTTGAGTATATCATTATTAGTTTCTTCAGCCTTTCTTCGCTTATTAACATGTAAAAAATAATTAGTCAACTTTTTCATTCTAAGCAAAATCTCAAATAGACAATCAAAAAAGCGTTTGAGGTTATGTAGTAATTGTAATGAGCCACGTGGGATGAGCAATTGAGCATGAGCATCGATAATTGATGTTTTGAAAACAGGTTTTTGCCATCAATGGTTGGCGGACGATGTCTTTTGTAAATCGATGTTTCCCCTTCTATCAGTAATTGATGTTTTCTTCCTTTTTGGATTTCCCATATATAAATATATATTAATCAACATTATAAAGTACCATTCTATCTAGTTTAAATTGGTCAACCAAGGGGGGGGGGCTATAGCCCCTTGCCCCTTGGGGCTATAGCTATACCCCCCTTAGCTCCTCTCTGGATCCGCCACTGCTATTATATTGCCAGGAGCACTGGTGGATTCATTGAATGTAAGAACCAGTAGAATAATTCTACAATAATTATTAATAGAAAAAATGTTCAGTTAGATAAGAACATTAGCTTCTCAATTCCATTTTCATCCAATCTCAGACCATGAAGCTCTTAAAGCATTTCAGCACATTCACAGTAATGCTACTGGAGCAGACAAAATTCCTATTAAACTTATCAAGAAAATATTATTTGCTGTTTTACCTATTATCATTTCCATTTTCAACGCATCTCTTCAAAGTGGAAGTTTCCCCAAAAATTGGAAGTATGCTTTGGTTTGTCCATTAAATAAAGTTGCTTCTCCCAATAAAGTTGAAGATTTTAGGCCTATCAGCATTCTACCAGCATTATCTAAAGTTCTTGAGAGACTTGTCCATTCACAGATAGTCGAATTCCTTGAGAAGAACAGTAAGTTACATAATAACTTTCAATCTGGGTTTAGAAAATCTCATTCAACTGTAACGGCTCTATTGCGTGTCACTGAAGATATCAGGTTGGCTATGGACCAAAGAAAATGTACTATTTTGAGTCTATTTGATTTCTCTAAAGCGTTTGACACTGTTGATCATAAAGTTTTACTCAATAAATTAGCTCTTCTTGGCTTCAGTCTTGAAACCTTGGTATGGTTCCAATCTTATCTCACAGGTAGAAAACAATGTGTCACTGATTCTGATAACAGATCACAATGGAAAAATGTAATACATGGTGTTCCACAAGGCCCTATCCTAGGTCCCCTCCTTTCCACCTTGTATGCAAATGACCTTTCCTCCATTATTGAGTTTTCAAGTTTTCACACTTATGCAGATGACCTACAAATTTACTCCAGTTGTCCTAAATCAAAAATCAATGAAACGGTTGACAAGATGGACAAAGATATCAAACTTATTGTTGAATGGACTAAGAAAAATGGTCTCAAACTCAATCCTGTAAAAACGCAACCTATAATCATTGGTTATTCACGCTTGATTGGCAGTATCGATTTGAACCTTATTCATAAAATCGCCAAATTACCATACTGTAGTTCAGTTAAAAACTTAGGTATAATCATGAACCAAACAGTTGACTGGTCAGGACAAGTTATTAAAACATGTAAAAAGGTTTTTTCAGCTATGCATTCTTTAAAGAGAATGCAAGATATCCTTCCTCAAAGTATCAGATTACTACTTGTTAAATCTCTTATTTTTCCACATTTCATGTACTGCAATTCTGTAATGAATGACATGACCATCACTCTAAATGATTGACTGCAACGCAGTCAGAACTATTGTCTTCGATTTGTTTACTCTCTCCAACGTCATGAAAGAATCACTCAATCCCATGTACTAAGCTCAACACTCAAACTACCTGATCAGAGATTATTCAGAATAGTCAATCTTGTCAAAGATATTCTTAAATTTGGTAAACCAAACTATTTTAAAAATGATTTCAAATTCGTGTCTGAAGGCAGAAGGAATGATGCTTTGCACACCAGAACAGGTGACAATACTCTTAGGATACCAAATCATCGTACAACCATTTATACAAAATCATTTGTTGTAAGTGCCTGTCGTGCTTGGAACGTACTTCCTAACTTCATTAGGTGCCTTGAGAGTTGAGTGGGCTTTACCTCGTCATTGAAAAAATACCTTATGGAGAAAATGACTGCATCCGTCCAACCCTAGAGCAACTGCATGGCAATAAAATCTAGAAATATCAATCTTAAAATTATCCATTAACTTTGTAAATAATATGCCTTTATTGTAGTCTATAGCATACTGGAAACACGATTCAACATTCACCTCAATACATTATGAAAACCTGTACAAAATCATTATCTTTAATTACCATCCCATCTTCTCTCACCATCATTCATACCATCTTCATAATCATTCTATATATTTATTTATATTTTAATCATCTTTTGTCAATCTATGGTAAGTGAGCCATAATATTTGCATGAATCGCATAATACTTTCGAAATTTTCTGGGACATATTCAAGTAGCCTATAACAATGTGTAGTCGTTGAATTGAATCCTTTACTCAGACCACTATGGTTCTTTATAAAAGCTAACAAATGAAAAAATTGAGGGGTAGTGTCCCTCTCAAAATTTTCAGCCAGAGCCGCCACTGCTAGAGATTATTTCATCGGAATTAAGTATTATGAAGTGTTATCGGAAGAAGTTCAATGTTGGTATTCGATTTGATTACCAATAAATATTTTCATTCAGTTTAATAAGCAACACTGAATCAGCTCAGAAAACCCTAACAAAAAAAAAAGAAAATTTTATAAATCATCTAAAAAATGAAGATTTTAGAGTTTTTGGACCCCTCCCTCTAACCCCTCCCTCTAACGCCTCCCGTTGGGTTTAACAAATTTTTGTCACATATTCAACCCCCTCTCATATTGTTCTGTAAATTTAAAAAACCACTCTCACCCAAATCAGACACACAATTAATCGGGGCCCACTATAAATTATGGGATACATTATTTAAAATTACCTTATGCATACATTTCTCGGCTTAGAAATGAGGAAAACTCAAGCAAAATTTCATGACAATCGATCAACACGTTTGGCCGTAATCGCAAAACAGACAGACGGACAGACAAAGTGCAGAGCGGTCGGGTTTAAACAGATACCTTACTATGCTCGGTCGATTATACAACATAAATATTCTCACATAGCACACCTTGAATTGTGATTATATACTATTTTGATAACCCTACGTCATCTAAACACGGGATATCCAACTCGTCGAAAATAGAATGGAACTTTTCAATGAGGAAAAACGTCAATACATAGAAATTATTATTGAATCGTGCTCCAGTGCATGTGTCCGAGAAGTGAGATTAATTTTAAATTTTTTATTTTGAGATCCAAGAGCTGTTGATCCAATCACGGAATAGCATCTGTAAATTGGCTGACAGGTTGGAAGTTCTTAAAAGATGAGAATTATTATTCTTATGATATATTATTTTCCTCGCTACTGTGATGCATTTGTCAATTTAAATTTCGCGCTTGGGTACGCACCATTTTTTTAGCAGAAGCTAGGTACACTATTTTAAATTTATGATAACCTTTTGAAGTATAATATGTAAATTTGTTAAGATATAATTAATTATTATCTTATCAGCAGTTTACTCGTTCCTAGTGGCATTAAAAATAAACTAATTTAAATTCATGTCAAGCTGATGCACTTTATTATCTGTTTGATTTAGAAGGCAGTCTTGCCGTTGGATGAGGCGATATGACGTATCAACTCAACCGAATCGTAATTGGTTAGACCAAGTTAGAAAAATTGTAATCTGTGTTGAGACTTGTTGAGTAGCTGGGAGCCTACGTGATTTGAAACTTGGCTTCGCATTTTTCTTCCTTTTGGTTTGAACACTGAAAGATGGAGGTTGAGCGATGAAAGAAAATTAATTTTCTTTCATTAATTAATTTGGAGATGTCAGTTATGCAAAACTCTGACCTGATATTACTCATTTGATTTCTCTCAATGTTTCCTTTTTTAGCTTCTCTAGATACTGATTCAATTTTCTACGTTTTTTCTTAAGAAGTAACTAAAGGTTACATTGGATGGACGATAAAATTTGTTTCTCTGTTAATAATTTCGAAAGTGATTTCATTTTTGTTCGTTTAGATTTAGAGAATATATTTTTCTGCTTGGCTTTCATACTTGAATAAAATCGAAGCTATCAAGTTTTCTTGGCATGATGAGGAAATTGAGTGATAGGGAAATTAGTTTAAAATTACAGAAGCTTAGACTTTTATTTGGATAGAATTTAACGTGATAATCTAAAGTTTAGGAGTAACATTATCGTTGAGATAACCTACCAGTGAATTATACCTGAATTGTTCAACAGAAATACATTGAACTAACGTATGTAAAGAAAAACAGTATATCAATAATCTCTATATTCAATTGATAATCACGTGCTATGTTACTCCTTATTCTAGAATGATTTTGAACAGAATTTATTAATTTCGAATTCCTTTAATTGCTATTACTTTATACTGAAGACTTCCGCAAAGGCGGATATTGACAACAGCATTGAACAGCTGATGGCAATCGATGAATGCTACTGTACAAAAATATCAGTCACCACCGGGAATCGAACCACGGACCTCTCAATTGCCGGTTGAGCGCCCTTAACCACTAGACCATGGAGACCTTTCTGCACAGCAGCATTCATTTTCAATTTGGCCATATCGGCTCGTATCTCAACTCGTACAAACTAACTAGTTTATTCAATTGTCAGTCACTTCAAACTAACTAATGATTTTGAGTTCCAGAACTTCAAGTCCAGTGAATCAAAATTCAATTAAATTGAATATTTCATCTTCAGAGTTAACTGTTGGATTCTTTTATTTTTTGTAACTTGTAAAAAGGATATTAGTTTGTAGCAAAGAACAAATTGTAGGAAAAATTGGTTTATTTCAGTGGTCCTAGTTGGAAGCAAGTTCTTTTGGATCAATTTGATGTCACTAGATGGCTGTTTATTAAAATACTTCTTGATTTCCTGACAATAGAAGATAATACCTTAGGCCTGCTCCTGGAGGGGGGGTGTCTTTAATGCGGCCTGGTAACCAGATGTGTGTACTGTGCGCCAAATCAAGGTACCGATACAGGTAACAAAAAAAATCATCAACTAGTATTAGTGGGCCCACTCGTCGAACATGCCATCAATAATATTTGGACTGAATCATATGGACATATTGAGGGAAAAATATGAAGATTATTTTGGATTTGATTGCCACCGTGCGAGATGTTTTTAAAAATTGTAATAATTTTTTAAATTGACTATTGAGTAGATTTTAATTGTTTCTCAATTATTTATGTTTAAATTTATCTGACCTTTTACCTATGATGCATGAGCGCGGATAGTAGACAATTAATAGTAGACACAGATTGAAAGTAATATACTTGAGAAGGTAAGGGTTTGAACTTGAGAAACTCATTTTTGAAGTATAAATCTACTGTAAAGCCTATAGTTTCAACCTTGAACGTTGCAGGATGGCAAGTTTCCCAGTCCGCTCTCCAAATGTAGTTAATGTTCCAGTTGTGAACTACTGGGACTTGAAAGCACAAATGGATAATATTTTTGACTTGACCCTTTTTACAACCCAGAGAATTAATCCGAATTATCGTGTAAAAGACACTTTGCTTTTTGAACTGGAAAATTTGCATTTTCCTATTAGTACTATCCAGGATTTAGATGCGGACAGTTTAAGAGCCAAGTTTAGAGCTTCTAAAGCTGATCCTGATGCAAACATTTTTCGAATTGTTTATAACAAAGGTAATGTAAATTCTTAGCTTGACAAAATCAATTCAATTCTAGTTAAATTTGATGACTATGTTGGAAAATTTGGTACCCTACGTATCGTAGACAAAAGACTGAGTTTGACAAAGGAAATGTTTATTTTCTTACATTTGATCAATAGAATTGTTCAGTTAATGACTTATTGTAAAGAAAAGTCTGATGATAATATTATTATTCAACTCAATAAAATTTTAGAGCGAATGAAAGTAATTCATGGTCTTGTTTATACGCAGTTGGAGAAAATGACACAAAAAACATAATTACCAAAAATCAGAGAAAAACTCTTGCAAAGAGTAGAAGGGCTTGTTCAATAAATTTTTGAGGAGAGCGTTTCTGAATTGAACAGGAAGGAGGAAGTGTCAACACTGATTCATGTAACCTAATAAAAATCATAACCTCCAACACCTTAAAGGAGTTTCATGGCCATGAGAAACATTTCTTGTGTAGATCTTGTGCCTATTCTTATGAGTGTACTAGGCAACAACATAAATATAACGGATGTACACTGTCAGAATCCTTAATGAGACAGAGCCAGAGCTTCCTGGCTGTAGCTCCCATGAGAACTCTAACCACTTTCTTCTGAGAGAGGAGAGCATCTGACACAGCTGCTACCTCTACAGCTACAGCTACAGCTAGATAGCATGCGACAGTCACTAGAACAACTAAATTACGCTGGACGCAAGTAATTATTCGTTAGGTGGCCCTTTAGAGATCTCATAAGATAGATAAATTTTGAAATCTCACTACATATATGTCTACAATAGGCAATAGGGTTGCCATGTCAATTTTGAATTATTTAAACACCTGGAAACTTCCGCATTTCTCTCGTTATTTGTGTTATAACTGAATCCAGTTGGAAATGAATTATTCATTATTGAATGTTTGTCAACTTTGTCAATATAAAATATCAAGCAACGTTGGTTGTTATGTGGCCACAGATCTGTCGATATCATATTATTACTACGAACATCAGCTAGCCTGAGTATAACATATTGACGAGTTCAAAAATAATTTAAACAACGTCGTAATGTCTCGTTGGGAAACAACAACATTCATATAGAAAACATTCCCCTATCACTCCAATGTGTTTCCATTATAATAATAATAATAATCAACGTTATCATTGTTATTCAAGTTCAAAAATTGAATATGAAACACTATTTTCCTCAATTATATCAAATTGAAACTGAAAATTATTTGTTGATCTATTTATGTTATTAGAGACTTTATGTTTTCCTCCTTGTCAGTCTACAGGCGGTATTAAATTCATTACACAAGCTGTTGATGTGAAAAAAATCTGGGTTTATGAATATAGTAATATAGTTTATAATATAGTAATAGACACGGAAACCAATAATATCATCTTTAAAAATGTTCCAGGGTCGAAATAAGAATTTTTCTCTCCTCGTTATACACTACTATTTTTTGTTAGTGAATAGATTCAGTTGCAATAACAAACTCCAGATTCACGCAACATTCTCCATAATCATTTGGTATCTGCGGCCCATAATACACTGAAAAATTTGATTGAAGATCTTTGACAAAGTATTTTAAACAGTATCAGGCCTTCTTTCATAGAAATTCATTCTATAGAACATAATAGGTTAGCATTATAGACTATTAATGTAAAAAATCATTGAATAGTCTGCTAAATCTTGATTTATTAGGTTCTTGTTATTACCGATACGAAAAAAATGCTTGAAATGTAGAATCTTCAAAATTGTTAATTTCATTGATTACTATTATATTAATTAGTAGTGCCTGATCATCAAATAAGATGTGCGATGTTGAAAATAAAAAACCTCAATTTGTATAGTTTATGGAAGATTATAATTGTTTTATTGATGAGATACATAAAATCATAACCAATTCCAATGTTGAACTGGTAATAGACACATGATTAAACATGATTCCAATGATAACTTATATGACTTTTAAGCACCCCAAATGATTAAATCGATGTACATTATTATAGGAAACAGAAGATGCTTTTACAAAAAGCTAATAAAAAAATCCCAACCTTACAATCTTTGAAATCTTGATGCATTAATCATTTTTCAGAATTTCCATTTTACAATTTTAGAATAGATAATAATCAATCTTTGTTTGTTTTCAAACAATGTAATAGCCGCTTCAATAACGTATCAATTATTTTTCGCGATTAACATAACACTATTTTTTACTTTTTTCACATTTATTTTGCAGAGTAATACAACTTACTGAGGAAAGAGTTACTTTCTGAATCTTTAATGAAAGATGGAATCTATCTTTAATAATCTTTTTTATCAACTACTAGCTGACCTGGCGAACTTTGTACCGACTAAAAGGGTCAATCCCATCTAAATGAATGCATGTAAATACAATCATGTCAGTCACATGATGTAAAATGAATGTTCAGTGTAAGTTATGAATTAAACTGATTGTTGAGCTGATTAGGGTGAGCTATCACACAGTGAACAGATGTAAGTTTCTGTTGAAAAGTAAAATTTTCACCCATTCAATCTTTTTTTAAATTTCACTTTTTTGGTTTTGGGCTAATTGGAGTTTTTTGCGATGACAACTATGGTTTCAAATAAAATATTTCCATGTATGATCAGTATTACTGTAGAAACAAAACATGAACATGAACTATTCCTATGTTTATATAAGATATGGAGAAGTTGCAGAGTAAAAAAATACACAATTGAAGTGGGGCTATGCCCGATTCCCTCCCTGGACCTCAGCCAGGTAAAAATCATAGCCTGATTCCCTCCCAGACGTGAAAAGGTTTGTAAAAATCATAGCCCGATTCTCTCCCGCAATCAGGAGCAGTAAGGTAGAATAATTTTGTAACTACCCAGTAAAAACTTTCATTGAGGAAGATGCGAAATTTCCTCCTGCAGTCTGGGTGCAACTAAGTTCAAGTTCACAAAGAACTAACAATGCTTGTGAAAGTTTTCATAGTAAATTCAATAAAAGTTTTTACTCATCACACCCAAACATTTTCAAATTTGTGGAAGTCTTGAAACTGGAAATGAATTTCAATGAACTCTTCAATTACACGAATAAAAGAGAAGATTACCAAGAAAGAGAAATTAATACAGAAAAAAATTGAGAATTATAAATCTGGAATAATTGCAAGAATGGAATATGTGAAGCGAGTGTGCTATAAAAATAAAATACATATAATTGATGGAGCTGATAGACAGCAAAAATGTAGAATTTATTGTAAATAATTCAATGTTGACGCAGCTATAATAAACAGCCAAGATTTCAACACATACTTGAAGCGAAAATCTAGAATTAATTGTAAGTATTTGACACACACGTTTTGTATAAATTTGAAATACTGATGCAGCTAATAAAAAGCAAAGACTGTGTGAGTCAGTTCACCCCCTCGTGGTGCACCCTAAGCGAACTGAATTATAACATACAATGTGTATTGAAATAACCCTCTTCCAACCACCGTACACCCTAAAAAGTAGCATATCTCTGTTAATTTTTGGCCAATCTTGAAAAATGAGGTATTGTTAGATTTGTAATAGAAATATCTAAATGCACCCTAAGATCACATGCACCCTATGTAAAAACTCTTTCCACGGTCCATGTATGAACTTGAAAGAGGAAGACGTAGAAATTCTCTCTTCGTGGCTTTGCTCGGCTTGTAATTCTAGGGCGCGATCACAGAGGTCGGATTCCACGCCGATAAAAAATGTACAAAGTACTCCTGTGTCAGTAGAGTCTCCATCAATTGATGTAATTTCAACATTGCATATGCTTCAAAAAGCTTTCAACGATCTGAGAGAGGACATAGTGACTGGTCAACGTGAAGTTCGTGAGTCTTTGAAAGCTTGTGAGATGAAACTCGAAAAGAACTCTTTGCTGCTTTCAAAGCAAGAAGAAATCATAAAAACCCAACAGAACATTATAGAGTGTCTTCAAGCGGAAAATCTGAAACTTAGACTTAAAGTTGATGAGCTGGAGGAGCAAGCGGATATGATGGAGCAATACACGCGGAAAAATTCCATTGAGATCCTTGGAATTACACAGACGCAGGGGGAGGATGTGCACAGGATTGTCGCGGATGTATGCGGGGCAGTAGGTGTGAACATCGGGACAAATGACATAGACTGTTGTCATCGACTAAAAAAAATCAACGACAGGAGTCTAGGGATAATAGTGAAATTCGTTCGTCGTGATGTCGCCGACAGTGTCCTGCGCAATAAAAGATCAAAAAAAAACTTGTCTACGCAGCATCTCAATCTTGGTGGTAGAAATCAACAGATCTACATTAACCAATCCATTACCTCAAGGAGAAGGGCGTTATTCATGAAAGTAAAAGGCCAGCAGAAGGTGAGAGGATGGAAATTTGTGTGGATCGATAGAGGAGGGGCCATCAAGGTGCGTATCAGTGAAAATGACAAACCAATAGTCTTAAAAACAGCGAGTGACATTGACAAATTCATAAACTCCAATAACAAATGATTTATGAAATGCAAATGAGCAACAGAGACGATTATTCTAATTAATATTTCAAGTATTTTTGAGTAGATCGAGATGTTTTTCCTGTGTGGGTGTGTGTGTGGATTTTTAAATTTTATAGTAAATGTATAAAGAAGCAGTAAATTGATAAATAAGAGCTGATTGTAGGAAAGCATGATAAAATTAATACTAAAGTAGCGGAAAATTGAATTGATTGATAAGCAGGCACGTTATCAGTAGATACGATTGATTTATGGTTTCTCTTTTATTTACAACTATCAATGGGTGAATGATGAATGTTTTTCGGTGTTTTCATATATCAATAGATGCGATCAATCTATGGTTTCTCGTTTTATTTCGATTTATCAATGGTGAATGATGAATATTGATGAATAATTTTTTTTTTTTTTTTTGCCTGTTGTAAGAAAGAATATGTATGTGTGAGTGAATGAGAATGAGTGCATTTTTGTTATAGGTTTTTTCTTTTTCTTTGCCTTTTTGTTCCTCGATCTACAATACCTTACTAGATTCTTTTATTTAAGGTTGTTGCACAGAGCTGGTCGCCTTGTCAGAGGAAACAGCTTTTCTTTATTTTTCTTCTCTCATAAATAAAATCATAATAATTTCCATCATCTTCATCTCACTTACTTGATTCTATCATCCTCATCTCACTTACTCGATTCTATCATCTTGTCCTAACCTAACATATCTAGATATTTCTCCATATAATTATACTATCATAGTTTCTTTCTCTCTTCTATCGTATACCTTTCTCTATTATAATGGTACTGATTAATGACTTTGACAGTGAACTGAGTGAGGAATGCTATGGAACCGAAACGGTAGAGGATATATTCGCGTTTAATCCTAATTCAGAATTAGGGGAGACGGATATAAATGTAATAAATGTTTTCCAAATGAATATTAGGAGTATTAAAAAGAACTTTAATCAGTTCACCTACGTGATGCAAAATAGCTGTATTGATTTTCACATCATTATTTTAACGGAGACTTGGGTTACCGATGAATATAATTTTAATTTTAAATTAAATGGTTACGTTGAAATAAGTAAGCCAGGAAATTTGAATAAATGTGATGGTGTATGTGTATTTGTTAAGGACTCCTTATCAGTCAGCACAGAGAGTTGGACTATAGCGGAATCAAACTCTATTATAATTAACATTAAAGATCCTAAAGCAAATATAGAATTAACAGTAATCGCAATATATAGATCGCCAGCTGGTAATATCGATGTATTTTTGGAGGAACTGAATGATTGCTTAAGAAATTTGGGAAAAGTGAAAATGTTGCTCTAGTGGGGGATATAAATATAAACATAAATAACAATAACAATGTAACAAATGAATACATGAACATTATGTCTATTAACGGATTCAAATCCTATATAAATAAGACAACAAGAGAGAATCTGGCATCTGAGTCGTGCATTGATCACATATTTTTTAAAAACTCCTCTTTTGATCCAGATAAAACTCGAGGCATAATTTTCAAGACATCAATCACTGACCACTATAGCACCGGTTTAATATTAAAAAAGCCTGAAACAAGCAGAAATCATACAAAAACAATGTACAGAGAATCCATCAACTATGATGCCTTGTCACGTATATTGGAATCAGAAAACTGTTATGAATTTGGGAGTAGCCCAAATTTTTTTTGTTAGATTACCTTGAATAACTTACTTGTTTGGTATCATTTTAAACGTTATTAAATTCTAAAGATATTTTTTTATGTAAAGTTTTCTGAATTAGGACATTTTAAGCTAGTTATTGGAGAGTTTAGATTTTAATTATTCGTTTTCAATAAAAGTAATTGAATCGATTGGGTTTTCATGTTGGGATTGGTATTACAGTAGAGCATTGTTTTCAGTTTCAATATCGAGCAGGATTGAATCCCACGCTAGTCTAGTAAAAAAGGATAGAGCTAGTTTCTCATTCTTTTGCTCTATCTCACACTCACTTTACCTGTTCATTTTTTATTTGCGGAATAGGCGTTCTGCGCAGGCCTGCAGGCAAATCTAGAGTTTTGATTCGATGAGAAGTACGTAGTTTTGTAATCCCCGTTTTATTTCTGAACATCGATTCCCACCAAGAGCAAACTCGGTTTGTAGGCAAGCGACTGGCTGACTTCTCAACGAAATTGCATGGAGCAAACACCACGTTGGTTAAGATGAGCTTGTAGTCATTTTTTTTTTGAGGTTATGGTGACATGATTGTTTTGTTTTTGGCCCTTGTGCTGGGCAAAGTTTATAATATCAAATTTATTTTAATTATGTGATTTAAAAGTTAATTATTGGGAAACCGCCACTCACCTCATGTTTAGTTTGAATTAGTTTGTTTGATTTGAAGATAATTTGTGATGTACTTCGCCGCTTTATAAGGTAACAACAATATTTTTTAATATGAAATACTTTGTGAATTTATATTTCTAGCTTAATTGTTCTCATGTACGTAATTGATGTAAGCAATTGTTTGTCAGAATTCATAGGCTATGGATAAGGAGTTTAGTATAAAAAAGGAAGATATTAAATATTCAATTTAAATCAGTAGTAAAAGTTAGTAGTTAGTTGTGATAAAAAGATTATGAATTTGATGATGTAACTAAGAAACTCAACTTCCTTATTGCTATAGATTAATGTGAACTATTTTGAATTCTGCGATGCTGTGATACTTATGAAGTAAAGGTTAGGTTTGTTTAATTGTTTGAATTTTAGTAATGTAGATGTGTAATTAAGCGACATAAATGTTTGGGATTTGTGGTCGTGAAAGTAAATTGGACATAGTAGTGTTCATCTCAAGTTAAGGGTTTATTTCATTATCAAAATAGGAAGTTACAAAATTTGAAATTTCAGCGGTTCCCGAGTTGGGGTCATTCCCGAGTTGGGTCGTTCCCGAATTGGAGTCATTCCTGAATTGGAGTCTTCCTGAATAGTCAAGACTTCGAAACTTCGAGGGCTTGAGTATTCCAGCATTGGAGAGTACGAGAATTCCTGACCAAGGCTGTATTAGATCAACATGAACTCTATACCTTGGAAGTAGTAAGGATTATCGAACGAGGTAACAAATTTATTATATTTTTTTGCTTCGATCAAAGTGAGTGCAACGAATTGTGGGGAACTATTAATTCAATGGGATTACGAAAACGACGATATAATTTTGTTAATTAAAGTAACCTTCGAAATGCGCAATAATTTAAAAGACTTGAAATAAGGATAAGTTTAGACTGTAATGTTGATTGATATGTATAATTTTTGATTTGGTTATTTTGAGGTTAATAAGGTGTGATTATATTTTCGAGTGGTTGTTTCCTAAACATGCGCTTCATTTGGCTTGGTAACCTAGTTCCTCTTGATTTTGTATGCATGGGTATTTGATGGTGTTTTGGTGTACAAGCGTGTAGAAAGGAAATGTTTTCCTTTTTCCACGTTTTGCCTTCTAAATTTTTGGTTGTTTCCGTCATTCTAAATTTATTCTAAATTAAAAAACAAATTGATGGGACAAAACTGGGATGATGTTGTAGACCCCAATATGAACGCAAATGAATCAACTAAGACATTTATTAATAGGGTGGTGTCATATGTAAAGAATGTTACTACTATAAAGGAAACCCCCCACAAACTCAAACCGTTAAAGAACTGGATTACGACAGGTTTAGTTCACTCCATACGTGTAAGGGACAAAATGCATAAAAAATTGAGTAAACAGCCTTTTAATAACATTTAAAAAAATGAGTATATAAATTATAGAAATTTGTTAAATAAGTTGATCAAAATTTGTGAATATAATTATTATAAAGAAAAACTTCTGGCAGCGAAGGGCAATAGTAAAAAAATTTGGACATGCATCAACGAAATTTTACAGATTAAACATAATAAAACAGATCCCAAAATTGACTCTGAAACACTAAATGACTAATTTTGTAAATGTTGGTAAAACTTTTGCAGATAAACTGGGCAACTTAGACCTTATAAATGATTGCAAAAACCTTACTGAAACCAAGTCGCCAAATTCGTTCTTCCTGTTCCCGACCACAGAAAATGAAATAATAATAGTTATAAATTCACTTAAAAATAACTCAGCTCCAGGTTTCGACAAAGTGAGTAATGTCTGTCTGAAAAAAATTGCTTTACTTATTGCTAGACCCCTGACCTGTATCATAAATAAATGTTTCACTGAGGGCGTATTTCCGGAGCACTTCAAAATAGCGAATATTGTCCCATTGTTCAAAGGTGGAAACCCAGACGACCCCTCTAACTACCGTCCAATTAGCTTATTAAGTGTTTTCTCAAAGATAATGGAAAAAATTATTAAATGTAGACTTATGAAATACCTGGAAAAACATAATATTATTAGTTGCAATCAGTACGGCTTTCAGGAAGGTAAGAGCACGGATGATGCGATTGTAAGGCTGACTAGTATAATAAACAATAATTTTAATAATAAAAAAAAAACACTGGGGGTGTTCTTGGATTTGAGTAAGGCATATGATACCATACCTCATCCTAAGCTTTTACACAAGTTGCAGTGCATAGGCATTCGTGGTATACCGCTGATGCTGTTTAATGATTATTTGAAAGACCGATCGCAAATCCTTACAATTGAAAACAAAACCAGTAAAATGTATTGTTCCAACTATGGCCTGCCGCAAGGTACCGTATTATCTCCGATCCTATTCCAAATTTATGTAAATGATATGATGAATTTAAAAATAGACGATTGTGAGGTGATATCATATGCTGACGACACAACGCTTATTTTCAGTCGCAATGCATGGCCTGATGTAATGAAAAATAGTGAGCTAGGTCTGAATAAAATAAAATCTTTTCTAGATAATCACACTTTAACACTTAACACAAAAAAGAGTCTTTTCATGACTTTTTCTCCGAACTCGGCTGGGCAACCTGATAATAACTATAACCTGACTATCCACTCAACATCATGTTTAACCAATGTAGATCAGAACTGCGCTTGCCCAAAAATATCAAGTGAAAAAAAAATTAAATTCCTAGGCATTATATTAGACCCTTATTTACGATGGGATGCACACATTAATAATTTATGTAATAGATTAAAATTCCTAATTTACAAGTTCCATAGTGTCAGCAAATTGAAAAATATTAAACTGTCAAAAATGATTTATTATGCCTATGCGCAAAGTGTATTACAGTATGGCATCAAGGCATGGGGTGGAGCTTTAAACTCCCATCTGAATAAATTATTTGTGACACAGAAATATCTTATAAAAGCGATATTGGGCAAACCCAGGCGTTATCCCAGTAATGCACTTTTCTGTGAATTTGATGTTCTAAAAATTAAACAGTTGTACTTGAAAAATGTCATACTATATATAAACAAAAATAAAGACAAGCTTCAACAACGGAAGACACCGTACAGTTTAAGAGAAACCTCAATAATGTTTACAGCAGCCAGATCAAGACTGACGGTTTGCGACAGACAACTAAATTTCACATCAAATAAATTAGTTAACATAATTCCAAGCTACTTCATCAGAAATAAAATCTCCAAGTCTTTAATCAAGGAAATTAATCAATGGATTATTTCCAATGCACCAACATTAAATATATTCTAGGACATATGCTCCGTTTTTTATTAAAAAAAAATTATTTCTATTCCTTTACCTCCTGAATGCATACGGTAATAAAATATCGTTATATTGTTGTATCACTCTGTAGCTTTCAAATCCATAAACTCCCTCATCATCCCCATTCCTTTCATTGACAAATGGTTCATCCGTCATTAGTGTCATGCATTTTCCTCCTTTTCACTTAACTAACAACAGAAAAATTTCATCTTCATTTCATTATGTATTATTATTATAAACTTAGTAAGTTATGCGTATGCTTTTGTTACCTTTCCTGCGCTCAGGCTTATGCCTTTGCAGGTTTTTTCCTGATTTTGTAAATATGTTAGAACGTAAGATTGTATCTTAAATATTTATTTTGTATTGTGGCAAAAAGGAAATAAATTTGATTTTGATTTGATTTGATTTAAAAAAAAGTTATTCAGTCAAATGTTGATAACATTAGCCATTATTAATTTAATCCTGTTCAAAGATTTTAAATGGCCGCCATTTTGTTTTTTAATGACGGAAAATTTTGATTGATTTTTTTAAAAATTGTTTCAATTAAATTTGCATACAGCAGAAACACTGCCTAGAAGTATTGGTAGAGAGTTCCGAAACACTCTGTATATAAATATCCATATTCAACCAACATGAGACTATTGGGATAAAATCATTTCACTAACGGAAGGGAATCGGAATCGGGCTATGATTTTTATAGACCTGTTCACGTCTGGGAGGGTCGGGCTATGCCCAACTTTCTACCTGAGGAAACCGAGGGACAACCTTTCGTCTGGTAGGGAATTGGGCTACACCCAATTGGAGTATTTAACCAAGTTATTTATCAATTGAACATCTGTTTTATTGATTTGAACCGCCTAAGCAAGCTGAGTAGATCAAAATCATGATACAGCAGATAGTTTAAATTCGCAAATTCAAGCCGCCTCTTGTACAGTCACAATTTGTCTTTTCACGTTTATGAAAATGGTTTCAAATTTGAACAGCATCAGCAAGGTAAGTGGAATGAACTATTACAATATTGGATATTTTTTTGGGGAGTTGGAGTTCAGCCACCGTAGAGAGTAGACGTTGTTGACAGTGCGCTCCGTTATCTTAAAGATAGTATCTACAAGACTTAATTCTTGTACGCTTTTGCTAAATTTATTTCAAGTTTCATTTGCTTTCATCTTTAATATTTAAACTAGTGAAAGAATAACATAGTGAATTTTATGAGTGACGGAAAGAAAAAACGTCTACGTGAATCACCGGGTCCTTCACATAGTGCTTGCAAACGAGGGCAAACAAGTATGTCGGACAAACAAGTAGGAAATATGTCAGTCGACCAGTTAATGGAAAAGACAATGGTATTTAGTCGACCAGTTAATGGAAATTTTCAGTGCTTTGTTGGACAACAAATTGGCTTCTGTTGCTTCCAAGGAGGATCTTTAAGATTTGGGCGCTTAAGTTGTGACGTTGGAAAATGAAAACCGTGCATTGAATAGTGAAATAAAGAAGCTGAGTCATAAACTGAATGAGCTAGAAGGAAGGTCGCGTAGGAACAATGTGATATTCAGAGGGTTTAAAAATATGCAAAACGAACATTGTGCGAGTCAAGTGAAGTCATTTTGCAAGGCAGTTCTAGGAATTACGCGTGAGGTGCAGATAAACCGTGCTCATCTGTTAGGGAGAACGAATTCCGTAGTTATCGCTTACCTGCCAAGAGACGAAGACATAGGAGAAATATTGTCTATTTAAATGTTAACGGTTTGAAATCTAAAGTAAAAGACATTAATTTTTTAAATTTTATAAATGAGCAAGATATTTTTATTTTAGCAGAGACATTTGTGTCAGAAAAAGAAATTGATTATTTCAGTAACTTTTTTAAAAATTTTGAAATAAAATGTGTGTATGCAGTGAGGACTTCACGGTTTGGTAGAGCAAGTGGAGGGTTTCTATGGGCGATAAATAAATGTTCTAAAATTTTTAGTGTCATAAGTTTTAGTAAAATTAATGGAGTAGATATAATTAAATTAGAGTTATCGGAGAAAGATAGTGTTAACATTTTACCAATTTATCTAAACTGCAACAACTGGAAAAATGAGTTTAACAATTTGAATGATTCAATTTATATGGCAGAAATACCTAACTTAATTCTTATAGGGGATTCAAATTTAAGAATAGGTGAGAAACAGGAATTATCTGATGAAATATTTTTCAATGGAGAATTGAGTTCTCTATTCAATGACTCTTTAAAAAGAAAATCAAAGGATAAAACTGTTAATAGTAAGACAAAAATTCTTGGAACTATGTGAGGACTTTGGATTGATTGTTGCAATGTCTAGTAATAGTTTAAAATTTCTACATAGTTTCACAGTTGTACCACAGATTTTCTCTGATCATTTGCCAGTGCAACTTCAATTGAAAAAAATTGAAGCAGCTGTAAGAAAAAATAATGCTTACAGTCTTCTGCCGCCAAAGTTAATTTGGAGTAAAGATGATGAGAAATATTATAAAGATAGAGTTATAAGCAACATGCAACGATTGAATATTAGTGGAATAATTGCAGATAGTGTCGATGTAGGACAGTCAGTTGTTGCAGTTGTAGATTGCATTAAGAAATCTTCAAATAAATCTTTACAGATAGGACAGCAAAAGGTAAAGTTCGGGCAGGGGTGGTTTGATAAGGATTGTGCTAGACTGCACGATAAGATATTTGCTTTATTGAAAATATTCAGAAAAACAAATTCCGATTTTATCAGAGAAATTTTGTTGACAGAAAAGAGGAATTATAAGAAACTATGTACAGTCAAGCAAGAAAGTTATCGTATTGTTATTTACAGCAGTTTAGAGGCGGCAAAAGATACAAAATCGTTTTGGAAGCTATAAATAAATTTAAAAGACGTGACAATCGAAAAATTAATAATATTAAAGTTCTAGAATGGGTAAAACATTTCGCTGATTTATTAAAATCCCCCTTGTGTTCAGATTCATTTTCTTTTGCAGAACCTTTCATAGTAAATGATCATTTAGATAAAGATTTTACGTTGGAAGAGTTAAAAATAGTATTAAAAAAAGGCTAAAAATAACAAACCTGCTGGAAGAGATTGTATACCGTACGAATTTTATAAAAATGCACCACTTTAAATGCTAGCTGAAATAGTCAAAATTTTCAATGAAATATTTTCTAAAGCAAACGTACCTGAAAGTTTTAAACACTCTATTATTTATCCTTTGTTCAAGAAAGGTGACATAAATTTAGTATCCAACTACAGAGGTATTTCATTCATTGATGCTATTGCTAAGCTTTTTACTGGACTTCTGCTTCTCAGATTGGAATCCTTGGTTCAAAATAAAAGGATTTTGAAGGAAAACCAGGCAGGATTTCGTAAAGGGTACTCAACGGTTGATAATCTGTTTAGTCTCATATCAATAGCTGAGTTGAAAACTGCAAAAAGAGGGGGCAGGTTGTATGCGTTCTTTGTAGATTTCCGCGCTGCCTTTGATGCAATTCATAGAGGAGCGTTGCTATACAAATTGTCAACTATGGGGATATCAACTAAGTTCTTCTCAATTCTGAAGAGCTTATATAGTGATACAACATCAAGTGTGTGGTATAAATAATTATGGTATAACTGAGTCTTTCTGTACAGGTACTGGTGTCAGACAAGGCTGCTTACTCAGTCCATTATTGTTTGCACTGTTTTTAATGATTTAGAGGATGAATTGGAAGGGGGTGTTCGTATAGAAAACGTTACAATAAGAGTACTAATGTACGCAGACGATATTGAATTACTGGCGGATACTCCAAAAGAAATACAAGGTATGATTGTGAGGCTAGAACAGTATTGTAAGATGTGTTTTAGCGTGAATTTGAAAAAATCGAAGATAATGATATTTAGGAAAGGCAGAAGAAAAAGAAGGGATGAAGAATGGTTTTATAATGGTGAAGCTATAGAGGTAGTGAAAAGGTATAAGTATTTAGGTATAACACTTACACCAACTTTGAGTTTTACACCTCATATGACTGATAAATTGAAATGTGCAAAGTTAGGTTTGAATGCAGGGTGGAAGCATATAGTCAGTGATGCAAAGGTGTCATTATCTTCAAAGTGGGTATTGTTTAGAGCGGTAGTGTAGTATTTCTACCAATAAAGATAAATGCGACTTGAAAAGTAACTCTCGTTTATTACAACAAGCAAACAAACTCTGTCATCAATCATTACCTCTCAGCATAATATTTGGTTGTCACCATGACGACTCCCTCAGCTGCGGTTGTAATGGAACAGTCACAGCTGTCATAGCACATCCTCCCCTTTCAAGTTGAAAGTACAATGTGTGCCCTGTTTCTTTGCACTAGTGCTCCATTCTCAAATTGCACTAGATACGATCTAGGTTGTGGGAGTTTGCACTTGATAAAACCTTCCCGTTTTAAATCAGGGATCCAAACCGTGCAACCTTGGTTGAGTTCTGGAAGTTCCCTGGCCCCATGTTGCTTATCATATCTTTTCTTCCTCCCCCTTCTGATGTGGTCTTCTTTATTACGCAATGCTTCTTGATCTGGTGCTTGGGGATGCAAGTTATCCATTGCGATAGGGACGGTGCTTCTCAGTTTTCTTCCCATTAACAACTCAGCAGGCGAATATCCATTTTCAAGAGGTGCTGTTCTGTACGAAAGGAGACCAACGTCCATGTCTTCACATTTAGTTAGAATGTTTTTTGCTGTCTCAACTGCTGATTCTGCAAGGCCGTTTGACTGGGGGTATTTGGGGCTGCTAGTGATTATTTCAAAACCCATATTTTCAGAAAACTTCATCATTTCTCCACTGCAGAGTTGGGTTCCATTATCACATCTGAGGCAATGAGGAACCCCAAACCGGCAAAACAATTTCTTAAAACATGCAATTATTGTAGTCGAGGTTATGGAATGTAGTGGTCCAAGAATTTCCAAGTAGCATGAAAAATAATCCTGAAAAACCAAGTAGTTCTTTTTGTTGAAGGTAAGTAAATCAGCACCTATCACAGACCATGGCAACTTAGGTATTTCTGAAGGCATGAGTGGCAAAGTTGGATTGTTCCTATTTCTCAAGCATATAAGGCAGTTAGCTACTTTTCTCTTGATGTCTCTATTTATTCCAGGCCACCAGACGGTCTCCTTTGCTAGGCCCCGGCATTTTGATATTCCTAGGTGTCCTTCGTGAATTCTGTCTAAAACCAGGTCTTGCAAGCTGCATGGGACAACAATTCTACTTCCTGTCATGATCAATCCGTTGTGATCAGCCAGGTTATCCTTAAATTTTACAAATGCATTGCAGCGGTTATCTATTTCATTCCAACCAGATTGTATATAGGTCCTCAAAAGTTTGAAAGTTTCGTCATTGGTAGAATGAACTTTAATAAGTTCATGTAGACGGTCGCAGAGAGGCAGATTTGCTAAATGTTCTGAAATTTCTTCCTCCAGCTCGTGTGGAGGATTATCAATAATTTCCCCAACCATGAGATTGGTTTGACGAGAAAGTGTGTCTGCTACAGTTAGGTTTTTTCCTGGAACATAGGAAATTTCATAGTCAAATCTAACCAATCTGAGTCGTAGTCAAAGCAGTCTTGGTGATAGATCATGCATTGGTTTCCTGCCAAGTAGTGTGGTTAATGGTTTATGGTCTGTCTGGAGTGAGAATCTTTTTCCAATCAGGTATATTTGGAGTCGCTCACATACCCAAGTACATGCTAGAGCTTCTCATTCAATTTGAGCATATTTTCTCTCAGTGTCTGTCATAGCCCTTGAAACGTACATTACAGGGTAGAATTTATCGTTGTGCTCTTGTTCCAGTAGACCTCCAAGTGCAAATGAAGATGCATCTGCAGACACTCTACTTGGGGCATTGACATCATATGGTTTTAAAACTGGCGAAGTTGTGATTGCTTTCTTTGTCTCCAAAAATGCATTTTCTTGAGTTTGGGTCCAGATAAAATCAATATCCTTCGCGAGTAGATCTCTTAAGGGCTGAGCAATTGAGGCTGCTTTTGGTATGAATTTTGTCAGGTAGTTGAATATACCAAGATATCTAAGAAGATCACTCTTGTTGCTTGGGGTCTGAAATTCTAAAATTGATTGTACTTTCTCTCGATCAATCGACACTCCTCTTTCACTCAATTCATGCCCCAAAAACTTCACTCTTGTTTTTCTGAACTCACACTTTTCTTTATTGAGAGTGACATGGGCTTTCTTGAGAGCTTCAAGTACTTTCTCTAAGTGCTCATCATGTTCCTCATTTGAGTTTCCCCAAATAAGAATGTCATCCATCATATTAGCACACCCTTCAAGTCCATCTAAGATTTGGGAAATTCTTCACTGAAAATGTTTGGGTGCTGATGAAATTCCAAATGGCATTTGGTTATAGCAAAATCTTCCAAATGGCGTTATAAATGTTGTGAGACGTTTAGACTCTTCTGACAGTGATATTTGCCAGAATCCCATTCTAGCATCAAGTTTACTGAATATTTGAGCATTGGAAATTCTTGAAAATATTTCTTCTGCTGAAGGCATAACAAACCGCTCTCTTACTATGTGTTGATTGAGTTCTGTGGAATCCCCACAAAGACAAATAGCTCCAGATTTCTTTGTTGCTATAACAATAGGGGCGCACCACTCAGTAGCTTCTTCAATTTTCGAGATAATACAATTTTTTTCCATTTTCATAAGTTCTTCTCGAACCTTTTCATACAAGGGTGGAGGGATCCTTCTAGGTGCTGAAATTGCATAAGGTTTAGCATCCTCAACGAGTCGTATATGATGGGATCCGCCAATCATTACTCCAGGAACATCAGAAAACAGAGTTGTAAACTTTTCATCGGCTTCTAGATGTTTGTCTTTACTAATTTGACAAACTTCGGATGACATGGTGAGTAATTTTAAACAATGTATCGCAGGTCTGCCAAGTAGAGGATTTCTTAACTCATTTAATACAAAAACCGTTTGATTAGATGAGGTACCGGAACATGTTTTAAACTCTCCCTTAAAGGTACCGATGCAAGAAAGTTTTCCTCTACCAGCATGTTCAATTTTTCCATTGAACTCTTCTAAATCGCATTGAGATTTTCTTAAGGTTGGCAGTAGTGATACTGGTATGCATGTGATGTCGGCTCCCGTATCAACTTTGAATACTACAGGAATTCCATCTATTGTGATTGAATCTAATATAGGCTCATTGTTTTCATTCCTGGAGTCATTGTTGTTAGAAACCATTTGAATTTTTTTAGATCTACAAACTCTAGAAAAATGACCCTTCTTTTGACAATTATGACAAATTGCTTCTTTTGCCGGACATACATTTGTTTCATGAGGCTTGAGAGAGCCACACCAATAGCAAGTAAATGGTCTGGATTTCGATTTGGGCCTAAGCTTCATGGCTAACGTAGAAAACGCATCGTTATGTTCTTTTCTGATTGCCGTTTGCTGTTCCTTTACTGACTCCGATTGTTTTGTGCGATCAATAGCACCTTCTAAGGTTAGTTCGGCATTCATTTGGAGAGAGAGAGAGAGTTTACTGTCAAGTATACCAACTACTATATGATCACGAATTAATTCATCTCTGAAATCATCATATTTACAAGTCTTAGATAATTCAAAAAGATCCGTTATAAAATTATTGACAGATTCATTTTCCTTTTGAGTTCTATTGTTGAACTTTGCCCTCTCGAAAATTATGTTGTTTTTTTTTTGAAAAGTAATTGTTGAAATGCTCAATTACACAATTGTATTTCTTTTGATCTTCATTTGAAAGGTGGAAACTCTCGAATATAGTTTCGGCTTTAGATCCCATTGTCAAGATTAAAGTGTCAATTTGAATATTATCAGGTTCGAAACATAATTTTGAGGCTGATCTATATCTTTTGAACGAACGGGACCAAGCCTCTCATTCAGAATCAACGAACTTGAAACATTGTGGGGGTTGACCCTGGAATGAAAATCCATGTTGTACGGAACACGGTTGGTAACTTACGGATTGAGAGGTAGATTCTTCGATTCCATGAAATTCATCTTCATTAATTTGTCGACCTCTTCTTTTCGTTTTCTTCGACATTTTGGTAACACCCCACACCTGACACCATGTAGTATTTCTACCAATAAAGATAAATGCGACTTGAAAAGTAACTCTCGTTTATTACAACAAGCAAACAAACTCTGTCATCAATCATTACCTCTCAGCATAATATTTGGTTGTCACCATGACGACTCCCTCAGCTGCGGTTGTAATGGAACAGTCACAGCTGTCATAGCACAGGTAGCAAGAGCAATTATGTGATATGGTGCTCAAATATGGGGATACAAAAAATTTGAAGGAGTTGAGAAACTGAATCGACACTTTATAAAGCGATTGTTTGGTCTTCCCTATAATACGCCCAACTATGTTCTTTTCTTGGAAACTATGGAGCCGCCTTTGTATGAATTTACTCTTGGTTGGCATATAGCTTATATTATCAAAGTACTATCCTATGGTGATGAGAGATTCCCAAAAAAGTTAGCTTTACAAATAATTGGTCAACGAGTGTCCTGGTATAAGCATTGGAATGATGTAGCTGAAGATTTGGAAATCGAGGTTAACTTAGTATAAGATTATTCAAATAACTTCAAAGATAATCATTTTACAACTGCTTTATTCCATTTCCAAAAGGAATCTGATATAAACAAACTAACAACAAGAATAATAAACATCTGTCTAAAAACATATGATAGTTCCACTATCTTACACTTTTCCCCCTTTAATTAGGGTCGCTGTCCACCATAGATGAAATCCTGTTTTTGTCAATAGCTCCTTCACATGTTCTCATCTGGTCCGCATGTTTTCTCTTCAATTGTGCTCCGCAGAGAACTTCGTAGGAATATGGACCATTCTTTTCTACAACTCTTCCGGCCGACCAACCTCTACTATTCTCATTCTTTATCCATACATCTTCCCCCTCTTCAAAACTTCTAGCCTCCTTTCCATCATGTTTCACCTGTTCTTTCCAAAGTTTAACCTCCATTTTTTTCTGATATTGGGTTTTAAATTGTCAAATATTGTAGGCATTCTTCGAGCTAAGAACATTTCAGCCGGCGTCCTTCCAGTTGTTTTCTGAGGTGAATTTCTGTAGCTGAAAAGAACATTTTGTAGTGCTGCCATGGGGTTTCCTTCCTCTATTTTTTCCGCACGATATCGTCTTTTTAAGGTTTTTATCATCCTCTCTACAAGTCCATTACTTTTTGGATGATAAGGAGTTGTCTTGATATGGTGTATTGAGTTTCTTTGGAAGAAATCTTCAATCTCTTTGGATATAAATTTCCGTCCATTATCATTCACAATTTCTGTTGGCAATCCATATCTACTGAACCAGGATCTCAATCGTGAAATAATAGCTGTAGAAGTTGTTGTCTTCATACAGTCTACTTCCGCCCACTTGGACAGTGCATCAATACCAACAAGCCACATGCATCCATCTATTGGGCCAGCCAGGTCGATGTGTACCCTTTCCCAAACTTTATCAGGTACATTCCAGGGGTATAGTGGTACCTCTCCTATGTTGTCACGATTTTCTTGACACGGTGTACATCTTTTCACAAAAACCTCAATATTATGATCCATATTGGGCCACCACACATAATATCGTGCTACAGACCTCATTGATGCAATTCCGGGATGTCCTGAGTGTAGAACTTTTAAAACGTCAGGTCTCATGCTTTTTGGAACTACAACTCTTTCAAACCACAGCAATAAATCATCTTCCACCACAAGTTTGTCCTTTCTTTGCTTATAGGGTCTTAGAAGTTCAGGAACTTCCATAGGCCATGCATTCCTTAAAACATAGTTTTTTGCTAGTTTGAGTTCTTTATCCTTCAGTGTTTGCTCCTTGGTCAAATGACATGATAGTGTTAAACTTATCCACATTTGAAAACTTAATGCAAGTTTCTTCTGGCTGATCTTCTTCAATCGGAAGTCTGGATAAAGCATCTGCACAAACGTTATCCTCACCTTTCCTATATTCTATTTGATAACTGTATTGGTTGAGCTCAATAGCCCACCTGACTAAACGATTATTTATAACTTTTGGAAGGTCTCTAGAATTTCCAAATAATCTCTGTAGTGGTTTGTGGTCCGTAACTAATGTGAACTTGCTGCCATAGATATATTTGTGAAATTTTCTTAATCCATATACAATTACCAAAGCTTCTCTATCAATATTAGAATATCTTTTTTCAGCAGGCATCAATGTACGACTTGCAAAAGCAATTGGTTTTTCTAGCTGTTTCTCAAATCTGTGCATAAGCACACTGCCCAGTCCATTTTCTTAAGCATCACAAATCAATACCAAGGGTTTTGTTTCGTCATATGGTACTACTGTGTCTTCACTTGAAAGAATCATCTTCACTTTTTTAAATGTTTTCTCTTCGTTTTCAGTCCATTTCCATCTTGAATTGGTTTCAGCTTATGAAGATCACTACATATGGCATGCAACCGAGGGATAAACTTCTCATTATAGTTGATTGATCCCAAAAATGATCTAATTTGTTTGACATTAGTAGGTGAAGGGGCATCTCGTATGGCTTTTATCTTCTCATCTGTAGGGTGTATGCCATTTTTGTCAATAATATGTCCAAGGTACTTTACTGATGGTTCAAAACACTTGCACTTACTAGGTTTTGCTTTCAACCCAGCCTCTTTCATTCTTCTTGGGACTTCTCTCAAATTTTTCATGTGGTCAATTGTATTAGTTCCAGTCACAATGATGTCATCCAACAGAACTCCTACTTGTGGTAATCCTTCCAGAAGCTTCTCCATGTACCTCTGATAAATTACTGGGCTTGATGATATTCCAAAAGGTAGCCGTAAGTATCTGTAGTAACCATTGTGGGTTGCGATTACAAGGAACTTCCTGTGTTCCTCAACAACTTCAAGTTGCAGGTAAGCATCTCGTAAATCAATAATTGAAAACTCTTTCCCTCCTGCCAGTTTACTTGTAAGCTCTTCAAAGGTAGGTAGCAGAGTCGTTTCCAAAATCAAATTTGGATTCAGTGTTACACGAAAATCTCCATAAATCCTTATGGATCCATCAGGCTTCTCTACATTTACTGTTGGAGTTGCCCATGGAATAGGCGTTTCTGCAGGGTCAACTTCTTCTATTATTCCTTGTTCAACCAGTCTTGATAGTTCGTTTTCTATTCTTTTCTTTAGAGGGAATGGAACTCTGCGGGCTGAGAAATGTTTTGGTGTCGCATCCTCTGTTACATGAATCTTTGCTTGATGACCCTTGATCTTCCCTAATCCATCAGAGAACACCTCCCTATATTCTTCAATAAGCTTCTTCACATTAGATTTTTGAGACTTTTCTCCTTTTGTATTATTTTGAATTTCCACCTTGTTTATTGTTACATTGGGGGGTAGTTTCATGTCAAAAGCCAACATCCAAGGTAACCCAAATAGTGGTTTATCATTTCCATTTACTACGGCAACTTTCAATTTACGAGTCTTGTTACCTACTGCAACTCTTACATAACATTCACCCATTATATTTAATACGTTATTGCCATATGCTACAGAGTCCGGTCCCACAAGATGTCAAATTATCTTAAGATAGAAACTGCAAAACTTCAAATCTAGCATTACACTTGTCTAGGTTGGGTGATCCAATCTTTTCCCAAAGAGGTCTCCCTATCATTGAAGCACGTGCTCCAGAGTCAAAGTCCATGTTCACTTCAACATCATTTAGGTTCAATTTTATGCGAGCTTGCTGAATTTCCCCCTTTTTTTTACTTCATATATTTTTAAATGCTCACTTCCCACCTCAGAATTATCATCAGAAACCTCGTTTACTTCGTTTATTTTTTTTAGCCTACAAACTCTTGAAAATTGTCCAACTTTTTCACAGTTAAAACACTTTTGTTGATATGCAAAACATTTTCTAGGTTCATGCTTTGATCCGCATTTACTACAGTTAGTTTTTGAAATTTTAGATTTTCTGGGCTCGTTATTTTTTATTTTTACCGCCTCATTCGATTTACTTACTTTATTCATATCTATCCCCATAGTTTCCCCTTTGTCTATTTCACGATTTGCTCTTTCCATTGATGAAGCTAATTCCAATAAGTCTTCTAATTTTAATTTGGAACCATCATCTTTTACACCACTAGGCCAACGTTGACGTATTTCTACTTCAAATTTTGGAAAGTTTATGCCCCCAGCAAATCTGTCACGTATTCTTTCATCGAAACTAGCCCCATATTTACAGTATTGTGCTAGATCTTTCAGGTGTATTACAAAATTTGAAAACGATTCCTCCTCTTGCCTGACACATTGTTCAAACTGTAGTCTTGCTGAGAATATAGTTTTTTTAGGCTTATAAACAGATCTTAGCCCATTAACTACCTCATCCCAAGAGGCATTGTATATATTTAATGGAAGTAAAAAATTTGATACCTTCCTCAATGGTGTAGGTCCGATATAGGCCAGCAAAAGGTTTCTTCGAGCTTCGTCTGTCTCTTGAGAATTCTCTCCCAACCCTTTAACCTTGCACAGCAAAAGAAAATGATTTTCATAATCCTCCCAGTTAGTAGACTCGTCATAGCTTTGACATGAAAACTTTTCTATTTTCCTCTGAAAAGATTCGTCTCGGTTCGTCGTTTCGGGAAATCGCTCATTCCCGTTTTTTGATCTTGATATATTTCTTTTACTCATCGCCGCCAATATAAGATTATTCAAATAACTTCAAAGATAATCATTTTACAACTGCTTTATTCCATTTCCAAAAGGAATCTGATATAAACAA
Organism: Conomelus anceps; assembly: GCA_948455865.1. Classification (NCBI taxonomy): domain Eukaryota; kingdom Metazoa; phylum Arthropoda; class Insecta; order Hemiptera; family Delphacidae; genus Conomelus; species Conomelus anceps. Next base: position 89,326,104 of record OX418216.1, read on the forward strand.
ACTAACAACAAGAATAATAAACATCTGTCTAAAAACATATGATAGTTCCACTATCTTACACTTAGATTTTCAAAATTTTTCGAACTGGAAAGGAGAATTGAGAAATTTGAGGGAGGGAGTAAAATTGAGGCATATAGAGATTTTTCGAGGTAAGGCAAGAGATGCGCGCTTTCACCTCATTTATAAGAATCTCAACTACAGTTTAGGAAATCATAGTTACCTTAAAAGCGACTTGGGATTCTCTCAGGTTCGATGGATTATGAAGGCAAGAGGGGAGTTAATAGATTTCAATTATAAACCATGGATGCCGGAAGTGAATTTGCTATGTTCTCTCTGCAATAGAAAAGAGCAGGAGGACGTCTATCATTTTGTAGCAAGATGTCCGGTGTTAAGAGAATGGAGAAAGAAGTGGTTGGGTGAATCCCTCTTGGAAGAAGATGTGTTCAGAGTTATATTGTAGGGATGCATGGAAATACCGTTGGTTCATGATTGAAAATTTCAATCATTAAATATAATTAATTATTTAGTTTCTTCTTTTATTTTTACATTTTTATTTTGTATTCTATTCTATTTTACTTTATATTTTATTTCTTCTTGAAAAATTGTGTTTATATATAATGTTAATTTTTATTGGTTACTCTCGTGTAGATACATGACAAGAAAGTTTATAGAATTTCATCTTCAGCTGACGGCTTAGAAGCCAAGCTTGTGATTTAGTTTTTAATTTATAAAAGTATGTAAAATTGTTTCTTGTTTTTACCAATAAATCATTATTCTATTCTATTCTATTCTATTCTATTGGATATTTTTATTATTTTTAATATTGGATATTAATATTACAACAGTGGATATTTTTAGGCCGCTTTTATATGTAATTATCAAGGTAATTAATAAAATTAGAAGACAAAGAAGTGTTCAACAGCATGATGCTCTCTTAAAACGCAGATACAACTTTCATTCATCAATTGCAGTATCAACCAGAATTTCAAGAGCCTATGTAAATCTGCATGAGATGTCTGCAAATGACATCAAATTTCATCAAGGACCACATGAAAGGTGGTTTTACCAATTTATGTTTTGATTCCGTGTGAGCACATCCGACTCTCATAAATCAATACCTTCCTTTCTTGCAAAAATGAAGACTATTTCTGGCCAAAAGCTCAATGGTAGTAGTTGGTGACATCGTTGATTGTGGGGTGTGTCTTTTGCAGGCGGACGAATTGTTGAAAGTTCTGTCACAGGATTCAATTTGTAAGTGATGCTTGCAATGGAGACGATGTCACTGTAGTTTCAATGGCTCAGGAGGTGGCGGCTTTTGCTGCAGTGCAAGAAGGCTTCTTTGATCAGAAGGCGTTTCCCTGAGGCGGTCGTCAGAGATCAAAGGCTTGTTCGCAGGCTATTTCACCTCCCTTTGACTCGACCACTCGGCTAACCGAAAGACCTTGCTACATTTGGGCTACCTCCTTTGAGTGGACCAGGTGCTGATTTTGTACGCTGTACTAAGAATTTTGAACAATTTTCTGTTTACTTGTTCTTCAATCTTGTTAGAGATAAAAATCATAAACTAGACTATATAATAATAGAAATGTACACCCATGTTATATTCGGGCTTTCCCCTTCAAGCGAACCAGGTGCTAAGTTCGCACACTGTACAGAGAAATAGAACATATTTAGTTGATTCATCAATATATCGTTAGAAAAACAGAAGGGGTATTCAGGTATTCAATAAAAATAAACTTAACTGCCTATAAATTTAATAATAGAAAAGCTACACAAGACCTGCGGGCTCTCTCCTTCAAGTAGACCAGGTGCTGGTTTTGTACAATGTACAAAGAATTTAAGTGGTTTTTATTGATTTATCCTTTAATAAATAAACTGTAGAAATGAAAAAGGTATTCAGTTATTTCATATGAATAATGAACTAAGCTACTGTACCCTGACTTCATTTGAATGTTTCAAACAAGGTCAGGTCACTTAAAAGATTGAAAGCTGCTTAGGCGGAGGGCCTGTGGTGAAATTCTTGAGGTAGGATACTGAGGTAAATAATTAAAACAGGATTTTCACGAGTCACCAAAAAAAATTATAATATAATGCTAAAAAGTATGGACAGAACAGGCTTTAAAATGGTTAGTAAAAGTTACAATGGTAAATTGTTAATAATTTTGAGTCTTTGAGTAATTTCGAATATGCTATGAAACGTAGCGAGTAATGGAGCAATAATAATACATGTTTTAAAACAGAAATGATTCAGTTAATCCAGAGGATTAACTAATAAAATACATTTTATAACAAGTGCTAAGGGCTTAGCCTAGATTCTTGGTGCGACTTGCTGAGGGCAGTAAATTACAATTTCAAGTACAAAAATAAAATAACAGAAAAAAGAAGAGAATTAAATTTGAGTTACAAAGAGACGAATAATTGAAATGTATAAGAAATAACAGCAAGAGAAATAAAATTTACAGAAATACTTTAAAAGTTGTAGTAAAAGATAACCTAATTACAATCAACCATTAAAGTTTCATAAGAAAATTTAGTTTAGTTCTAAAGTGAGCTAATTTCGAGAAAGAAATTTTTAATGAGTCCAGTTAAGATACGAGAATTAAAAAGAAATAAGAGACAAAATAATGATATTAAACATTTCAAGTCTTGTTCCTTAACAAGCAATAACTAGTTCCAGTTGGAAAAACACATTACAAGAAGTAAGTTTTTTACAAAATACAGATTACTCACCCATCTGGATTAAAAAGGTGACTCAATCAAAATTATGGCATTGATATTAAAACATCTTAGCTAATTCCAATTCCATTCTTAAAATTCCCAAAATAGTGGTAAATTTAAAAGAGTCTGGTACCATACAAAAGCTTACATTTTCGTGGTTGATTGGCGAAGAGGGATGAGAGTTGTTCAACGAAGCTCTATTCGCTTCTAGACAAAAATGAAGTATACCAACCAAACAATACATATTTATGTTTCTTATTCCAATCATTTTTAAATAAAATAATTACAAAGAAAATATTTAGTTTAATTTCCTTGATACTCTGTATTATATTATCTTTAAAAAAAAAAAAATATTATTAAAAAGTATGATTATAAATTTTGGTTCACTACATAATAATAAGAAAGCTACACAAGACTGCATCATCATTTGTAACTGGTGAAGGAACATCTTTTCATTAATTATAAACTTGCATCTACAAATGAATTTGTCTTGCCCTATTATACACAGTTAGTCCAGACGTGAAGGCGCACCAGAATTGAGGATAAATTACATATTACACCAGCCGAGTTAGAAGTCAAACTCAACAATGCCAAAGTAAACATGGAAAAACCCACATAATTTAGAGCTCTCAGCTGATTTTCCGATCATATTGAAACAGAAAGGTGGATGAGCGCACTTCTAACTTTGATGGTATGTTTCATTCACAGTTTCATGTTGACATTGACATGTCACGCTTTTACGACGCTTCAAATGGTCCCTATTGTCTGTACTCTTACTTGCTTCTATATTGAATGCTCTTCTAGGCTGCCGTGGTTAATTCTTGTAGCTCCTGGATTGTGTTTATTTGTCTGGTGTAAATACAAAGATCTAATTGAACTTTCTGGTAACAATGGTTATATTAAAAGGGCTCAAACATTTGCCTGCTAGTCAGTTATAAACCAGCACTTGTGAAAGCAACTTTATGAAAATTCCACAAGTCAGACTAACTGCACAACAATGCTACGCCTAGAAGCAAGTGAATTTCGGGATTCCAGTGTGAGAATGATTGTGACAGTATATTATGTGATCAGGATTTTAGAGATATAGCAAATCGTCTTTGGGACCAGGGCTATCCTAAGTGTATTATTATTATTATTGAGTTTATCAGACAGCTTATTGGGTATTTATTGAGTCATAGAACCTGTTACTCAACAAAGTTCGAAGTACAAGTAAATAGTGAAAAATAATAATAATAAGAGTAAGGCTTTCATTGGTGGGGAGACCCTGACGGGTAGTTTCACCTCGCAATAGTATTATTAATTTATTTTAGTTACTGCAAAGTGCTACAACGGTAGCTGCAGGTAGTTTGTGAGGCAGTCCATTAAGGTTGAGCGATCGATAAAAAAAATTTTTTTAATATTTTTTTTTCTTCTTCCAAATCATTAGACAGGTTCTTAGGACATAATGTATAGGATTAAATTTTTTTTATCATCTCCCGTTTGTTCAGAATGGGACTTCAAAAGTGGCTTTTTTGAGGATAATGGTACACACACCACATAAAAACTACTAACCAAAAAGTTAAAAAAATATATACACAAGTCTCCTTTTTACTATAGCAAAAAATAAGTCAACTTTTTTTTTAAGAATCTCAAAAAATAAAAATTTATATGCATTTTAAACACTTTTTTTCATACTAAATGTTTGTTTGATAGGCTTCAAATCTATCCGAACTTGTAGCGCTGTTCATGATGAATACATTGAATGGTGAACACTTTTATCATCGCAATAATAACCGTTTGGTGTGTGTACCTTTCAAGCGTGGTTTTACGCCTGCTGAGCTCGCTACGCACACTAACGGATGATATACAGCGCCCGCACTCGCAAGAAGGGCAGGAGCGCCAGGCTAATCGTAGCCACCTTCCCCGTTCCGCATTCAACCTTCCCCACCATTTCCTGTGACTCATGCTAGAGCTGCCTTGTCCGGACTTCGATGGGGAAATGATGCCCAGCCCGTCAAGCTCTTCATATTGCAACGCTTCCGTAAATTGTTGATATCTCAGTTACTAATAAAAATATTGGAATGAAATAAATTTCAATGTCTTCCTCATATCATTCTCTACAATTAATGCTATGTCCTTTTTTAATTGTCATAATTTGAAAGTTATTCCTGAACGAATCTAAAGAATAAGGTATTTACGATTGCATACGTTTTTATTTTCTTCTATAGCCTTTATTCCCAGCGTTTCACAACAAAATGTTTTAGACAAAACCTTTAGTTCGTTTTCAGATCTTCAAATCGATATATAATAACTAATACTTCATAGCCTTGAAATGACGACCAACATTTACTAAGAAGTATCACCGTGTCCTTGTTTCTGTTCGCGTAATGTGTAGGCTAGCTACAAGAACTTTGTCAGTGGCGGATCTTTCAGGCTGAAGCCCCCAAAACCTCCAAAAATGTTATTGCTTAGTTGTAAATTGTTTACCAATATAATCAGTTTGAAGCTTCTAAAATATTCATTAGCAAGAAAAACCAAATTCCACTACCAATTCTTCAATTTTATGATATCTGTTAACGTTTTAATAATGTATCATTTCTTAGTTACATTCACATTGCCTGAAACTAATCAGCACAAAAAGTGTTTTGTGTTGCAAAGTGACTAGCGATGAAGACAATGACAATGTTGTCTCTTGGACCAAGTCTCCAAACAAAAATTCTGTGTCCCCAAAACTATGCATTTATCACTCTCACCAGTAGAACTACTTTGTTTCATTAGATGTACGATATACTTGAAAATAAATCCTTTTCACAATTTAATGTGCCTTTTATCAAATTGCATGAGGAAATTAACAAACAAAACATCCTGAAAAAACGTTTTTAATTTAAAAAACAACTATGGTACCACACTGTTTTGATTGCTTCATTATATGAAAGTCCTTTCACAAAATTTTCCTCCGTTCAGCCATCCCCAAAATAAAATCTCTAAATCTCTACCAATAGAAAAATGAGGAGATTCCACAAAAACGTTCATACTCGAGCAATGAATGAGGAATTTGTCACTATAATATCTGAGGCTGCTTTGTAGTTTCGGCTTTAAAGATATTTTGAAAATTGTTTCACAAATTTTGCAAATCTGATTCACATCTGATGAGGGCAGTACTAAACCTCCACGAGTTTTTATCGATACTAAATTAACACAAGATTGACAGGGCTGTCATCACAGTTTGAGGTGACAGCTGCTAAACATTCTTCGCATTTGATTTGGAAAATTGGATCCATTGGTTCAGTAGACTATTCCTCTTCATAATTTTCCAATGAAACCTTTGAGGAATTATAAGATATCAAGGGTGACAAATACTACTCCATATTTCTTCACAATTCTTCTAAAGAAGAATTAAGAAGAAGTTCTGCATTTCTTCTAAAGAAGAGAAGAGGAACGAATGGAAATGATAGAAAACAGTGGAGAATTGGAAAAGAGATGACAATAGAAATTTGTAGGAGAGATGAAAATAAAAAAGTCTAAAAAGGGTGAAAATGAGGATAAATTAAAAGTAGAAGAAAATGAAAGAGATTTTTCAAAGTTTAACACTGCTTTCAGAGATATTGTAGAACTGTTTCATGATTGAATAATAATAACACAGATATTGTCAATTTCTACTAGTTTTTAATATGCAAAACCAGGTTTCAATGCTCATTTGCATATTAAAAAACCTGGTTTTGCATATTAAAAACTAGTAGAAATTGACAATATCTGTGTTATTATTCAATTTTTCAAAGTTGTTGACAACTCCAATTCACATCTGATTGTTCAGAATGGGCTTCAAAAGTGGCTTTTTTGAGGCAAATGGAACATACATTACATAAAAACTACTAATAAAAAAAAAAATTATATGCATTTTAAACTCTTTTTTTGAATTAAATGTTTATTCGATAGAACATTATTATAGTTCCAATTTTTTAAAGCAACTACTGTATTTACTTTTTGAAAAACATTATTATAGTTAATATATAATTTAATGTTATAAACATTAAAAATATATAATTCTGATAAATGTACAGACAAAACTCTAATTTTATTTATCTAGATATGTTGCAAAAGAAGAAGGCTTGGTTGCCTTTCTTTTTTTCTTATCCTTCTTATGCAACACTATTTTTTTATGTATAATGAATGTTTATATATATTCAATTTTTTGATGGTTATACACATACACGTGCATTACTAAGAGTAACATTCATGCCAAATTTCAAATAAATCGGTTCACGCGTTCAGCCGTAAATATGTTACAAACAGACAAACCCAAACGGTCGACTCGATACAGAGACCTCTCTTCGTTCGGTCAATTATTGTGATTGCATATCATATTATTTTTCCAAAGCAGGAGGAACGAGTGTGTGTGTGCGTGTCTGTGTTTCAAGTACAGTATCAATAATGTAGACGTATGTTGACTAATGTTGACAATACGGCCATAATTGCGATTATTTCCGTATTGCAGATTAGAGTATTTATTTTTCCCAAGAAAGGTGGAATCTTTCCACACTCCCTCATGCTCTTTCTCTCTCTCATCAGACCTAACAATATATCTTTGACGAATGCCAATCTATATTTTATTCTCACTCCTTTTATTCAGTGTGAATGTATGCTTTTTTATATTTTTGTGCACTAGTGAAAGATGACGTGATTTTTACTCTACAGAATTCTCATTTCCAGTCGGCTAATTTAGTTGACTCATTATGAATTATGCTATTTCCATTTGACCGCTATTGTTTGACCGAGCGAACCGAGGTCTCAGTTTTAGCTCGAGCATTTGGCATTTGGTCTCTTTGATTGATTGTTATGATTTTTTGCATGCATGTTACTTATTGAGCAATGTGTGTACAGGGTTTTTCCATTGTTGACCCCCATTTTTTATGGGGGCCCCAATTCATCCCTCATTATTGGTGTGTCCTGATCGAACCGGAATGATTTTAAATGAAAGTTTACTTGATTTTAATGTTAACTTCACCCTAGAACAAAATCAAAAAAATCTCGAAGGAGGTCAATTTAGAAGGGGATCAAAAAATTTAAAATGTTAAATATTAAGATTTTTGAATTTTTTTTTCAACATTCAATAGAGCATTTCAAGTGGAATAAGATTTGGCAGAAGAAAGTTATGAACAATTGGCTTCTTGGGGATGGTGGTGGCTGAATATCAGAAAATGATGCTTCTGAAAATCAACTTTTTTGGTTGAAATTTATTGGTTTCACGATCAGGATCTTGTTTTGAAAAAAATTATGTTTGTTAAAAATAATAGTGACTATTTCTAGCAAACACATATTAAAAGAAAATATTTAGTGTGCGCATCATGCACAATAATTATTCAACTAAATCTAAAACATTTTTTGAGATTATGTATTTTTATGACAGAGTTTAATACAATGTTTTGATAAGTGTAACGTTGAAACTATTTTCAGTTTTTATATAAGGAGAGTTTTTGCATATCGTTACAATATCAAAATGAACCCCAAAATGAAGGGCTTAGTACTCATAATTCAGCCTTATTTGCTGAATTATTGAAGACCAATAACGATCAGCTATCATATCGGAGTGATGTGCAGTTTCTGCATTGAAAGTAGAAAAATCCCCTTGTTTGTACAGCAAATTTTAGAAAAATCTGTTAGTCTGAGAAAAAAATATATATACATAATGTATAAAAAACATACTTTTACTGCCACGTTTTCTCAGCATCGGGGTGAAATTCGAACATTTTTCAAATATAAATCATAAATTTGATGAAAGAGAAAATTCCAGGACAAGCACAGCTGTGTTCGTATTTAAAAATGAACAAGTTAATCTTGAAAATCCTCCTTTATCTAACATTACAATGCATTATTACTACCCTCCTAATTTTTAATAATTTTTTATATAGCTGCACACGTCATAGCTCAGGGATAGCGAGGGGCTCTGGACAGTACTAAAAAAATAAGGATTACGATAGTTCAGGGTAAATCAGTTTTTTTTGTGATGACAACTCCTCCGTGGTTTCTCGACCGATTTTGTTCGTTCACGTCTCATTTGAAAGATCTCATCGAGTAGATGTTTGATAAGGTCTTACATTTCGAAAAAAGTCATCGTGGACATGAGCAATGAACGATCAAAGTTTCAATTTTTTCCATTGCTTCAACATAGGGATCGGTGAGCTGAAAATTTTCACATTTCAACTTATGATTTGATGATCAGCTGTTTTGAAACAAAAAGTTTATTTTTCATTGTTCAGAGAGAGGGTGGGAGGATAAGATAAAGAGGAAGAGAGAGAGAGAAAGAGAGAGGAAAGAGAGAGAAAAGGGGAAGAAGGAAGAGGAGAAGATGAAGAAGACGAAGGAGAAGAAGAAAGAGGAGAAAAAGAAGAAGGAGAAGTCGGAGAAGAAGTAGAAGAAGAAAAAGAAGAAGAAGAAGAAGAAGAAAAAGCAGAAAAAGAAGAGAAAGAAGAAAAAGAAGGAGAAAAAGAAGAAGAGGGAGAAAAAGAGGAAGAAAAAGAATAAGAATAAATAGAAGAGGAAAAAGAAAAAGAAGGAGAAGGAGAAAAAGAAGATAAAAAAGAAAAGGAAGAAGCAGAAGAAAAAGAAGAAGAGGAAGAAGTGGAAGAAGAAGAAGAAGAAGAAGAAGAAGAAAAAGGAGAAAAAGAAGAGGAAGAAGAAAAAGAAGAGGAAGAAGAAAAAGGAGAAAAAAAGAAGAAGAAGTGGAAGAAAAAGAAGAAAAGAAGAAGTATGTAGAAAATCTACATTTGGAAAGTATTTTACAAAGTTTAATAAAGTCGCACATTCGTGCGACCCGGGATAACCTAGTTTTATCAAATTATTTGATCAAATCTAGCCTCAAAATTCAGTTATTTTGTAATTTTTCGCTGAAAAATGTAATGGCGAACTATTAAATTTCATAAAACTAATTACTTTCATTAAATAAAACAGAAATTCTTCCTAAAATATTGCTAAGCCATAAAGAAATAAATAAAAGATGAGAACGATCTGTGATAAAGATCCAATAAAGATTGTGTTATTTGACCTGAAGAAAGTTAGAATAAAATCCGTACAAAACCAACAGTTTGTTATAATATAAAAGTGAGGCTCATGAACAGTGGTCATCATTTCCTAGTTGTGTAGAAGCGCAGGAAGAAGTTGTATTTGTATTTGGTGTACTTGCGAGTGCGGAAGAGTACGTTGGTGAGAGGGGTCTAGAGAATGATTGAGTGGGGGGTTGGTGACGTTACTTTGAGGGGGGTAGTCTACTCACACACATGCAGTCTGTCAAACATCGATACAGTGCCCGACATCTAGTGGCAGAGATTCGACATTAATAGTACTCGCACTGCCTTAATAGTCTCCTTGAGTCCTACTATCACAAAAATCATTGAAAAATAATCCCTCCAAAACAAAGCTATTCATGTTCTTTGGTAAGTTTAAAGTAATAACAGAACTCATTAATAAAATAACAAAAAACTAGCTATAAAATGTTGAACTGTATAATTAATTTCATGGAAGCATGTATTAAAAATTACTCACATTGCTGCATTATGAAGATTGTAGTGAAAGCTTTGCTGTAGTTTTCACAAAACGGAATCAGATTCACTGGATCCTTTGCTTACCTGCTCCGGGTCAACTTCTATTTCTCCATCAATATTTAAACTTTCTATTCCATTTAGTCTGTTTTCTTTGATGGTGTCATTGGCAACTGCCTTGCGATTAATGAGGATAACAAGCCTTCATTATTTAAACGATACTGAATTCTTGAATAAGATTAGAGACTATATTTTTTATTTCAATTCAAGTTGAGAATCACTAAACGTTCTATTTTTTTAAACTTCGAGTATTTCTAGTAAGTATTTTATTAAAATCTTTGTATTGGAGTTGGCTTGAGGGAGGAGGTGCTTGAGCACCTAGAGTACCCCCCTTGGGTGCGCCACTTGCTATATTGAGTGTTAGAATACTCACAGACAAATTTGTCACACTCACATATTTCAACAAAAATCACACAAAATAGCTTACATCTTCCAAAAATCCGGATTTAGCACAGCATTCAGAACAACAAACAACCTGAAACACCAGCTTCAGCATAAAACAGCTCACCTAACAAACAGCACAATTCACAAATTCAACAAAACAGAAGCATATAAGCTCAAATGCAACACATGCCTCAAGTACTACATAGGACAAACAGGCTTATCATTCAACACAAGATAAAAAGAACACATCAAAGCACTACATTCCAACTCTCACTCAACATTTGCAGATCACTTAATCATTACTGGACACTCATACAATAACATCCAAACTGACTTAGAAATTCTACACACATTCCAAAAAAGCCACAAACTAATTACACTGGAGCAATATGAAATATTAAAACACCATAAACAAGATAAAACCAACTTACTCAACGACCAAACACAATTCAAATCAAACGCAATTTTCAACTACATAATGGCCGCTCATCCTAACCTCAAAAAAGCACAGGCTGACGAAGTTTTTTTCAGAATCCCTCAAGCATCTCCAATATAAGTGAGTAAAACAATATATAAAAGTGAAATACAGTGTTAGTTTAAATATTATATTGTTAGAATACTCATGCAATTCTGACATTCTGCCACTGTGTGCTGTACTTATCTTGATTGAGCTCATCAAGCACCATGTATCAGAAGATAACATGTGAAATAATTTGATTGTAATGGATGGGTACATAGTCACGCCAATTTACGGGCGTCAGTTTAATTGGGAAATGTATCCGTTTAAGGTAATGTCAGGGTTGGTACGGTGAGATTTGTGAATGGTGGGGAGGGGATTGCTGGATGAAGGAGGTAGATGGTAGGGGATATAGAGGTGGTTGGTGAGAACTGGGGAAGTGGTTGAAAACCCAAAGCAATTCCCATAGATCGTAAATAGTAGGACATGCAACCGCAAATAGCTCTTTCCAGTCAAGCTTTACATGTCTCTGAGAAAACCTGAAAAGCTTTAAAGAGAAAATGCTCCAACCACATAACATTAGCGTTGAAGTTTGAATGCCTTCCACTGATCTGTTCCAGAGTTAAATTTATTGCTTGAATGCTTAAACATTGGATAGAATTTGATACAATAATGGAGACTTACTTTTTAAATGTAGAATTATTTAAAATTTATGTTCATGTAAATAATTCATTAAAGCAAGCTGACCTTAGAAACGCTATGCAAGCATTGCGAAAATTGGGTAAGCCTTATAGAATATTCATCGCTGTAATTGAAAATACGGTATAGAATATTCATGGACGTTTATTTTCTCTCAATCAATGATATTGAATAAATCATTTAGTGCATATTATTATTTTTGCTCTTTTCTGTGTCAACCAATTTAACTAAAAAAATTAAAATATGTAAATTACTCGTTTCTCTCAACAGAAATATGAATTATGATGATAACAAAATTCTGGAATTGATCTCAGAATTTTCATGATAGATGTTTGTTTTGATATTTTACTAGTCACTCTACGAACTCGTTGAGCTCGCTCACCAAACAATACCTACTAAGGGTATGGTATATTCGAAAAAGTTGAAGAACACTTTCTACTCAATTTACATTGCTTCATTAATGATGAAAACTTAAAAAATCTCCTATTTGAAGAAAATAACATTCTTGACAGCACCTAAAAATCACTGGTTTCGAAATTATACATAGCAACACAGGGTGTCACTATGCATTATCAGCATCATCGTACTCTAAATATTCATCTCCAATCACCTCTAAAATGATCCATCAACAAATAATTTCGAAATTTGTTTAACCCCTCTTTTTTAAGTGAAATATAGTTTAACAACCTTCACTTCAAAGAAGATAATTCAAATCTCCTCTAAAATCATCTTAATGCTGCTAAGACGATCACCTGAACCCAAATCAGGCACTTTCAAAATCGGGGGTGGGTTGGGCACTTGGAAAAATGTGAAGCACTTTTTGAAAAAGCTTCGACCTGAGAATAAAGAACATACAGGGTGGGGGAAATGTTTGGAAACGGCTTAATATTTCATATACAAAGGTGATTTTGCGGTAGGTATGATTGAGGATCCTACTCAAATTGAAAATACTATTTTACTGTGACTTTAAAAATCTGGTCCGCCATCTTGGAACCGCCATTTTGAATGTAACTTTTTTTTTTTAAATAGGAAGGGGGTCATGCGATACATGATTTCAATACGGAATTTTAAGACAAAATGAATGCCGAAAACCGCACATCGATATGTCAACCCGTTTCGGAGATATTTACATTATTAATCGATACCATGAAAAGCAGAAATGAAATAAATAAGTACATTAAAATCTTACCTATCAAATTTTTTGTTAATAGTGTTTGCTAATAAACATTAAAACCCAATTATTTTAATAAATGTTCAAACTGTTTTCCTTCAGCTGTTTGACAATGTGCTAATCTTAAATAATAGCCATCAATCACATTTTGAATCATTTCGCGTGGAATTCTGTTAGCCACTTCAGTTATACATTCTCTCAGTTCATTAATTGTTGCTGGTTTCTTTTTGTACACATTGTCTTTCATGTAGCCCCAAAAGAAATAATCAAGTGGAGAGAGGTCAGGTGACCTAGCGGGCCACTCTATTGCACCTCTACGACCTATCCAGCGTTGGGGAAATGTTTGGTTCAATATATCCCGCACTCCTAATGCATAATGAGGGGGCGCCCCATCTTGTTGAAACCACAAGTTATGTAACTCTTGTCCGTTGATGTTCTGGATGGCTGGAACGATCAAATTTATTAACATGTTCTCGTAAATGGCACCTGTTAAATTATTCTCGATAATAAATGGTCCTACAATGTGACCATTTACCATACCAGCCCATACGTTTAATTTTTCAGGATACTGTGTATGACCCTCCTTCATCCAGTATGGGTTGACATCGGTCCAGAAACGATAGTTTTGCTTATTTACATTGCCGTTAAGCATGAACGTAGCTTCATCCGAAAATACTACATTATTAAAGAAGTTTGGATCATTGTCATACTTGTTCATCATTATGTCACAAAACTCTACCCGGCGGTCGAAATCATCCTCATTCAGTTCTTGTAATACATGAAGCTTAAACGGATGGAAATGAGATTCCTTAAGAACTTTTCTGACAGAACGAGTAGACATACCATGTTCCTTGGCAACGCTTCTAGTTGATGTATGCGGATCTTCAACAAATGATTGCATTACCTCTAAAGATTTTTCATTGTTGGTGGCAGTATTTGTTCTTCCAGTGCGAGCACGATCAGTCACTTTGCCCGTTTCTTGAAACCGCTTTACTGTCTTAAAAACAACACTTTTACTAATTGGATTTCTGTTGGGAAATGTTTCGTTAAATAAATCAGAAACTTCTTGGTAAGACCGTACTCTATCTCCATAGCCGCGCATCATTAACAAAGTTATTCTCTCGGTTTCATTTAAAAATGCCATTGCGAACGACTTTAAACACACTCACTACTTCATGATTGAAAAAGAATTCATTAAATCAGTTGGATTATTACAGATGATTTTAGGTTGATATCATGATTATTGTTGATATTATGATATCCAGAGTCAGATGTTCATCACGCGAAATGATTCAAAATGTGCGGTTTCATTTAAAAATGCCATTGCGAACGACTTTAAACACACTCACTACTTCATGATTGAAAAAGAATTCATTAAATCAGTTGGATTATTACAGATGATTTTAGGTTGATATCATGATTATTGTTGATATTATGATATCCAGAGTCAGATGTTCATCACGCGAAATGATTCAAAATGTGCGGTTTCATTTAAAAATGCCATTGCGAACGACTTTAAACACACTCACTACTTCATGATTGAAAAAGAATTCATTAAATCAGTTGGATTATTACAGATGATTTCAGGTTGATATCATGATTATTGTTGATATTATGATATCCAGAGTCAGATGTTCATCACGCGAAATGATTCAAAATGTGCTTGATGGCTATTATTTAAGATTAGCACATTGTCAAACAGCTGAAGGAAAACAGTTTGAACATTTATTAAAATAATTGGGTTTTAATGTTTATTAGCAAACACTATTAACAAAAAATTTGATAGGTAAGATTTTAATGTACTTATTTATTTCATTTCTGCTTTTCATGGTATCGATTAATAATGTAAATATCTCCGAAACGGGTTGACATATCGATGTGCGGTTTTCGGCATTCATTTTGTCTTAAAATTCCGTATTGAAATCATGTATCGCATGACCCCCTTCCTATTTAAAAAAAAAAGTTACATTCAAAATGGCGGTTCCAAGATGGCGGACCAGATTTTTAAAGTCACAGTAAAATAGTATTTTCAATTTGAGTAGGATCCTCAATCATACCTACCGCAAAATCACCTTTGTATATGAAATATTAAGCCGTTTCCAAACATTTCCCCCACCCTGTATATGCGATATTTCATTACAATCGGTCAAGGCATTTGACCCCAATCGTGTAACAGACAGACGAAATGCTGTATGGTCATAAATCATTTTCGTAGGGGTACGAAGTTGGAGCGCACTCCCAAGCCGCACTCCACCTTCGCTCCTCTAAATATTGGTTCTGAAACTATATATTGGTTCTAAACTTGGTTCTGGCCACGCCTTTTTCTACCTGTTATGTTATGTTATATATATATATAAGGGACGGATTCAAAGATCCAAAGATTCAAAGATCCTCACACGTCAACCGAAGCTTATTTTCTATCTGTTACTTACCTGATCTAGTGAAATTATGATAATATATATAAATATACATGCCACTTATTTTGTAGTGTTCTTCAATAAACTCTTTCAACAAAAATCGATGTGTTGAGGACCAAATTGTGAATATTGAAAGGTAATAGTATTGTAGATACTAACCTAACCTAACCTAACCTCCATTACATTAATAGATTCGATTCTGGAATTGCGCTGCGGTTATTACCACCTCTAATAATAATAATAATTGTAATAAATTATTTTCCATTAGCTGGCGCCAGCTATTTTGCAAGAATATTCTGCTCATACTGGAGTTGTACAAAATCATTTTCCAAGTTTCAATAGAAACTTTCAATAGATAGATTACATCTTAAGATACATAATTATTATTAATTACAAGTAAATGTGGAGACTTACGTTTCAAGTTATATATACTTTTCCTGAATTTTGAACCCATGTCAAACTCAAATCGTAGGGGTACAAAGTGGAGTGTGACGTTTCAGTGCGCTCCATCTTCATACCCCACTGATTTTCCTCTCTCACAGCTTGACAGAACTTTGGCATGCGCTCCAACTTTGTTCCCCCATATTTGAGACATAAGATCTGTTGAACAAAAAGAGAAGAAGAAACAAAGAACTGCCTAGTCCAATATCAGCAAAATAATAGCTACAACATTGCACTATTTTACTAATTCTTGAACAATAATCATTGTTGATGGTGATTTCTATAATTGCCAAAACGTTATTTTATATAGGCTATACAAACAATGAACGGATTACAGTTTTTGGTTTCCGTTCATGAATAAAATAATTCCAATTAAAATATTCTATATATTGATATTTTATTTTCATAAAAAAGCGTGTGGTTTCACAAAAAACTCATTCAATTGAGTATTCCGTTTTTTAAAGGTTTAACCATTCTTTCACGATTGGACGATAGATAAACTTTGTTATTGGGTCAGTTTAATGAACAGCAATACTGCTGTGCGTTGGAAGCGCTAAAGTTCGGTTGGAGCCTGATACTTGGTGATTTCAGTTGGCAAGTCGAGGATAAAGTATGCAAGTTTAATGATTTTACAGTAGTTGGGAACGCGGGTCCGAATTGTGAGAAGGGGCACGCTGTGCCACTGTTACAAGGAATGATTGCATCCCCACCGCGGAGTATGGGTCGGTTGACGATTTGGCAACCCTCTCCTCCTTCCCTAACACTCTCACCACGTTCTACCAACACACCATTCGTGGACGTTCTGTTAACTGTGAAACGCTGGTTGCCAACCAACGGCTAGAACTTATCAGCAGCTGAAAACTTTCCTATCCTGCAAGTTATCTTGGATACAAGTTAGGAGGACCAAGTTCGTTCCATTTAGCCGCAGCTCCATTTCTGGGTCTTCTCGTCGTATCTTCGGTCTGGAATAACGAAGTCTTGGCCTGGAACCAGCCACTGATCTATTGTGCTTTGCACTTATATCCCAAGTTCTCAAATAAGACATGGCCAGTCATCTGACAGAACATCACTGATTGCGCATGTGAACTTCAAAATGATAATAGCTAACCATATTAGTAGAATGTTACAATTTGTAAATAAAATTATTCAGAAACTAAATCAGTTTCTGTTTTGACGGAATCCATTTGAACCATGATGATGGAAATGCTTCTTTGAGATTTTTCTGTTACAACTCATGACACACCAATGCTATTTTTACAACTGTATTTCTCTTGGAAAAAACATACCAAGTGAACAGTTACATAAAAAGCTTTGACAATCGTAGAATCAAAATTCTTCATGTCACTTTCCCTAATCTTAATCACCCGCTTTATAATATTTAATTTTAGTTTGCTTTGTAATCTAATAGTAATTTGCCTTTAAATGAATATACTAACTACCGACACAATATGGATAAGTACTATCCAATAACGAACTTGTTATTGGAGTTTCAATCTATACAGATGTTTTCATTTGTCTGGTGTTTTCATTAATGTAATTTAGTACAGAGAATATCGAAGAAGCGTGGAAAGGCGAAAGAAGGCAAAATTGCAGCCTATCATTTGAGATGGTTTTTGTGTTGAATCAAGGTCAACATATTCTACCTTGGGCTCTTTTCACATCATACGTTGACTGTTTGGAAAAAAGTTCGAACGACTACATTCATTATAATACTTTCCGTCTCTGTATAAGGCATGTGGAAGGGGTCACGCTCTTCTTCCTTCTGAACAGAAATGGAACTGTTAACAGTTTATCGAACGGTTAAATTCGTTAAATGTGAAAAGGGCTTAAAGAACTATCCTGCAATATATTGTGATAATGAATTTTGTAATATATGGAATCTATCCTTTAATGTGATAATATCCTGTAAAATGAACATGAACAATTATTGTTCTACGCAATTTTCAATTCACTCCTGTCACATATGAATGCGGAATGAAAATGTACTTTGTATTTGACAATAAAACAATGAGAAAGCAGAGGAGAAAAAAAAATTACAAGGTTATTTTTCTTCTATTATAGCACAAGAAAAAATATATACACATTGAGTTGTGGCAAAGCCCATGAAAAGATACTGCAGCTTGTTTTTCTAGTGACTGGCAGCCTTCAATTTTTTTATAATAATAAAATAAATGTCACTGACAACTTGAACAGAACAAAACATTGAAACTGAACAGTTTTAAATTGATAATAATCATTCATATTCATATATATTGTCAAGCTGGATTCTCCTCTGCCCTCGGTAATTAGAAGTAACACCTGAAATAAATATTCCCTCCTTGGAAATATCCGAATATGCGGTAGAGCTACAGGTTTGGTCGAGGTGAAAAACTTGGCAGATTCGAATCAAACCATACAAGAAAAAGAAATGTAACCAATAAATTCAGTATCACCTGTGAAATGGCCGCTATTATTTGGATAACGCCACTTTATGTGATACATTCAGATCCAGTAGGGACCAAATACTGTTTCTACCCTTGCTCAATCGTGAACAGGTAAATTCAACAATTTGAACTCCTGACTCACAAATGAGTGATATAAAATAGTTGAGCTAGAGTAATCGTCAAACAGGGTGTAATACAGAATAATTTAAAAAATAATAGTTGAAAAATTTATTGGCGCAGAAAGAGAATCATGGAACCTAGAATTAGAAATCGGATAAAATTTATTTTAAAAAATGAATGGAGATTGAATCTAAAGTTATTTAAGTAATATTGTTTATAATGAGATTTTTCGAAAGTTAATGAAGTTTGCGTGACTTCACCTCACTTAGGGTGTTTTTTGACCACGAGGATGACGGTTCATGCCTGTACAGTTGTAATTTAAATAGAAGTCGTCCCGTATGGATATTTTTCGACGACACTTCTAATATGCGCACAAATGGAATTCCATTAACTTTTATGATCTTTTATATTCACCACTTTGATGAATGAGGTCGGCAGAAGACGGTGGAAAACTGCTGTCCCCTCATTTAGTGGCCATCATGCAACTCACGATTCAGCTGGGCTTAGGCAATTGGATTTCACAATGTTTAAAATAATTAAAAAATAGACATCAATCGTCGTTAGGAACTCTACATTAAATATTCTATGGTCCTGCCTGAGAATTTTACATTTAACACTGATATGAAACATTTTTAGCCACACAAATATTGGGCTCTTCTCTCTAGGCAAAAATGCCAAGGACTCATCAAAACTCCTGAATAAGATTTTTACACAGCAAAAAGTCACGTGACATCCACAATTTCAGGGGTTGAGACCTCTATGGAATTCTTCATGTCACGGACTAAACAAATAAAATAATAAGACATTTATAGCAAATCCATTTTTATGGATGGGGAAAATAATGAGCGGTCCTTAGTGTTTATAATTAGTTATTAGAAAATAGAATAATTCGAACATAATTTGTTTGAAAAAACTTGTCCGGAAGCCGGTTCATTTACAGCTGACAAATTACTGATAAGAATGGTATGGTAAACAATGAATCGAATAAAGTTTTGGTTAGTTTTTACTATTTTGATTTATGATTGAATAAATACTTATTGTACAATAAATTAGGTTTGTGTTATTATTTATTTATCCAGTTTTGTTCATTAATAATTTATTCCAAATTATTCTTAACTTATTACTTTTTATTTTTTGGTGAAATAGTCGTATGAACCACTGACGAGGCTGCTACGTCTTTTTAAATCTTCCCTTTTTTGTAGATAATAATTAAATCAGTGCCCACATCTCCTTTTATAAAAATGCGACCCCACAATATATACATATATATATATATTATTATTAAAAAATGGATTTGCAATAAATTTCTTATTATTTTATTTGTTTAGTGTTTAGTCCGTGACATGCAGAATTCCATAGAGGTCTCAAACCGTGAAATTGTGGATGTCACGTGACTTTTTGCTGTGTAAAAATTTTATTCAGGAGTTTTGAGGAGTCCTTGGCATTTATATATATATATATATTTATTGATAATAATCATTCAACTTGCTATGCAGAACTAACCTTTTTTGAGTCGTGGCGGACGCGTTTGCCACCAAGCGCCGAAGAAGAACGACATAGTTCGAAACGCGTCCGCCGCGACTCAAAAAAGGTTAGTTCTGCACAGCAAGTTTATACATATAAATAATTCTACTGCAGCTCACGAAAAATGGATATTCAAATCAAATCAAATCAAATCAAATTTTATTTTCCATATAAAAAAAAAATACAAAATAAGTAACGAGCCATCTTCATTATATAATTACAATAGAATAAAATTAAATAAATTTCTTAGACAACTAACTAAAGATAATAGATAAAACCATTCTTAATTCCACATTCAATGTCACAGTTTCCATTGTGTGCTATATCATTTGGTGTTAAGGAAATAATACCTGCAAAGGTGAAACCTGAGCGCAGGTATGAGTCGCTTATTGAAGCATGTGAAAAGTTTATAGAAAAGGTCAAAACAAAAAAAAAAAACGTTGTGAAGAAATTAAAAAATTGAAATTGATTAAAAAGAGAGGATAATAAGTTATTGGTTTAGAAACGATAAAAGAAGTTCTCGGAAAAACAAAGAAAACAATATGATTTCCAGAAAACTACTACCTAAGTTTAAGTTTGTTTATGAGAATTAATAGAAAAAATATAAAAAAACAAATTAATTTTAAGAGCTATTGAAACAGTCTGTCACTAAGTTTTTGTGAAACTATCAATTCATCCAGATCATGTCGCATTCTATTATTTATTCTACTGTTTAAAAAATCAATAGGAATAAAATTGGCCAGTTTCTTGGTTACAAATGCAAACTGTCTAGAACACACTTCCAGAGCAACACGGTCACATTCATATATGATACTGGTTGGTCTCAAGTCGTATGAGGTTTCTCGAAGGCGAAAACTATTTCTATTTTTAATTATATACATGAGCAGACTTTTTGTATATAATTGTCTTGCTGTTAGGACGCCAAACTCATTAAACAGGACACTACAATCAGGACACACTATCGTCTAGGTTTGGATGTTATAGCCTTGATTAAGAACTTTTGGATACAGAATAATTTATTGAAGTACAAATTTCTGGCTCCTCCCCAAGCAATTATTCCATACTGTAGAACAGTTTGGGCATAAGCAAAATAAACTAGACGCGCAATTTCTTTATTTTTCAACAAGCCAATATTATAAAACTTATAAATGAGGAACCTCAATCTGCAGCACAGGTTATTTATTTGAGCATCCCATCTCAAGTAACGATCCAAAAAGATGCCTAAAAATTTAGTTTTGTCAACACAATCTATTCCAGGGCAACCACACACATTTGTTGAATCCATACAGCAAGATGAATGAATTTTTAATTTATTGAAATTATCAGGCTGCCCAGTTTTATTTGGTGAAAATGTAAGATACATACTTTTTTTGGTCTAATACCTGCAAAGGTGAAACCTGAGCGCAGGTATGAGTCGCTTATTGAAGCATGTGAAAAGTTACATAATCAAAGACACATTCTTAACGAGAATATTATATTTTCACACTTGCTCTCATTTAAAGCCAGTTTATTGTCCGTATACTACTGCTTTGAACTTTCTAAAGTAACATTTAACTTAGTAATCGTTTGTAACTGTGACCTGAGACATACATTCATTAATAATCTATTTCAACGTACATATCAATCAATATACATTCATTCATATTAAACTGAAACCTTTTTTGTGACTTTTCTATTAACTCCAAAATTAATTCTATTAATTCTCCAAAATTGATAAATTCTATTTAATTCTTATCTTTTGGCGAGTCAGCCCGGAGTCGGCTGTGTCGAATTCACGGAATCGAGGAACTGTCCATCATCCGGTCAAGTCTGCTTTATGTCCTTCAGAGAAAATCGAAACCAGAAATACAAAAGGTAAGAGCTATGAAATGGAAGTCAAACAATTCTACAGAGTGAAGATCATTTTTTGTATTCACCTATTTTAACTAGTCACCTGGTCTAGTCATTAATTTTATCCTGCAGTCTTTAAAACTAAAAATTTATTAAGGATCCGACAGGGCCTTATTGAAATCGTCCCGTTGTCCGTCCATCCGTCTGTGCTCTAGCGCTTGAAAAGGAGATTGTAGACTCTCGAAACATGGTGTATAGCTTTCTCATAGTCCAAGTGAGATCGATATCGATTTAGGAGTTCAAGGTCATATATAAAAATAAGTATGATGTAAAACAAATTTCCACTTTTCGGAATTTCATGCTGATAATAATCAAGGTTTTTGGTAAACTATCAAAATTCCACAGACATATTCCTGCCTAACGTTAATTTGTGAGTGAATATCATTTTAAGTAATATAAATATCATGAAGTTTAAAAATGTTAACTAGTAATATTGCATTCCTTTTACATTCATATTGTGCTAAAAATGATTGCGATGTCCTCATGAGTAGCTGAGGTTTCAACGTTATAGTTGAAAATCTAATTTGTTACAGTGAATCTACGTAGAGTATAAGAATGCAGTTGCGATTTGTTAGAGTGAATCTACATATAGTATGAGAATGCAGTTGCGTGATTCGATTTTTGCTATTTCAAAGCTATTCTCCAAATCTATAAACCTGGAACCTTCTATTCTACGTGGATCAAGTATTTTTCAACAATGATATGTTGAAGTGGCTAGAAATGCAAAGTATCACTTTCTTGGCGAATGAAAATGGCAAATGGCATTGAATAATTTAAAACAAGTTGTAATTCACGCACTTTTGGCCGTTTTGTGCGTGCACTAAGAATAAGAATAAGAATAATTTATTAGTCATTAAATATATTCAAGTATAATAGAATTCGTCGGTAATATACAATACAATAACTTAAAACAGAACAATTTCATACAGACCAACTGGACATATCGAAATTTATATACCCTCTCGTATTATAAAATGCCCTATTCTTCAGCCACTTTGAGACCTTGGTCCTTAATCGACACATTGGCAATTGTCTCACTGTTAACGAAAGCTTGTTAAACAGGAGAAACTGCTCATAAACATAACTTCGAAATGTTTTCTGCAATCTAATGCTATGAGCCTTCTTCGGTCAGCAAAAATTAGCTTTATTCTTCTTAACATGAAGAAGATTGCAGAAAATATACATACATGCTAATGTAATATTTGCAGCTGTGTGAATAATCGTCTACAAGTATCACTATTTCTTAATCCTACAATACTCCTATAATAGCTTTCTTCTGCCAAATGAAAATCGTAATAGTGCCACTTCAATTACCCCACAAGCGTAGCCCATTGTTCAAGTGGGAGTGGATTTTCTACACAGAAATTCCACATGACTGTCCCAACACAACTTACTTACTATGTAGCATGACCCCTAGCAATTTCACGAGCTTGAATAATTTCCCAATTGATCACAAGAAATATTCTTAACGAGAATATTATATTTTCACACTTGCTCTCATTTAAAGCCAGTTTATTGTCCGTATACTACTGCTTTGAACTTTCTAAAGTAACATTTAACTTAGTAATCGTTTGTAACTGTGACCGATTAGATTGGCCAGCAAAAAATACACTGTTCTCTGCTGTAAAATCACTTCCTGGTGGTTCGGAACCCACCTAAAACTGTAGGTCCAACTCATCAATCACCATCATCCAACTCATTACCCACGCACAGGTCTCAGACCTATGTGGGCTTCATCCTCAAAAAAAAAAAAACACATTACTCACATTAATCACATTGATTTTTATCAATGTGAAAGCTCTTCGTATCATCAGCATATAATACTGAGACAGAAGGAACTGATAGCTAAGGAACAAGGAACTAAGGGAACTAATATTTGAATTGAACGTTAGTTTGTAATGATTTCATGTTTTTATATTACTGTGATTATGTGCTCAGAAATTTTGAATCAGTCAAGATACAGCTAATATTCAGAAGTACTAGCATCAAAAACACATTCCTAATCTATAATAACATTAACAATAGGGAAATAAACAAGAAAACGAAAAATGATATCAGCAATTCGATCAAGAGCAACTATTTTTCTGATCTTTAATTGTGGAAAAATAACAGCTATCTTTTCTGTTCGCTTACTGGATTTGCATTTGAACATTTTCAATTCACCATTCCTTTCCTCCCATAAACTACTCCAACCTTTCCGTACTTCTTCTGCTTCTTACTCGCACCCTAATATCATGAGAACCCCTCCATAGTATAAGCGGTTTTCATTTGCACATACAGATGTAATAATATTTTGTAGATTTTATTTATTTTTTATTGATTTCAGCTATTGTAATGTAATATTTTACATGTTATATACATGTTTTTACATATTTAATATGTTTCGAGTCGACCGTTTTGCACTTGTCTGTTCGACTGTTTGTTTGTAATGCATTTACCTGATTTTGATGAAATAGTGCATTTAGAAATATGCAGTGTCGTATCTACTAACTCATATTTCAGAATCTGTATGCAACTTATCATTAGTCGAAGAACTAACAGTTTTAATGCATGTGCGAGAATATTTTTCTATTCTTATACATAAGAGCGTTGTAAACTGAGAGGTCATATTATTAGGAGTTCTTGTGAAAACATTAGATCCCGAATCCTAGCGATAATCGCTAGGAATTATTATTCAAAATCAAAACCAATAGTGTGATACTTGATTTACCTCTGGCTGAGATGGATAATATTTTTTTAATTCATTCCACTCCATTATGCATTGCTTGTATGTGAAAATCATGAATTCAAGCTCAACGAACTTTCCAAATAAAAAATTATTAAAATAAAGTAGTAGTAGCCTAGCTGGCTGGCTCATGATTATCATGACTTGGACATGGTTGCGTGCATCCTTCTTAGAACCTTGTACGCAATTTCGTCAGGGAGAAGGAAGCGAACCTTTTAAGAGTTCTGCCTACAAACTGCTTGTTCGAATTTTATGACAGTGGCAAACTTCTGTAGAGAGGAAGTGGCATTCCTACGGCGTCTGTGGCTTCTGAGCCCGCGGGAATGAAAACTTTGGCCAACAGCTCTTTTAACAACTCAAAGTTTGGACTTGGGTTTCTCGGACAGTTCACAATATCAACCGAAGCTTGAAACAACATTTTTCAAACTTCACATGATTATGTATCGAAAATCATGCTTCGAGTTGGTATCACTCAACAATGTCAAAAAGGTAAAACTGATGCCACAACTGATGCTATAAACCGACGCTTTTGGGGTCGATTTCAGATCTAGCATTGTTGTGTCATAGTTTGCATCTTTGTATCATTAGTCATCCACAAGCCCCAGGTTCGTGTTCATTACTTACATGTGGGATTCCTTTAGAATGAAACGATTGTTAACTTTTCAAGTGAATTCAACGACTTGCAGTCAAATTTTTATTAAAATAAGTAGTATTTCACTTACTTCTGTAGGCCGAACGTTTTCGAGTTGTTAAAACCCATCTTCAAGGCCTTAACTTTTCAAGGCCTTGAAGATAAGTTTTAACAACTCGAAAACGTTCGGCCTACAGAAGTAAGTGAAATACTACTTATTTCAATAAAAATTTGACTGCAAGTCGTTGAATTCACTTGAAAAGTTTATATTAACAACGCAGTTCGTCATGGAACAAAAAATCCAGGAAACGATTGTCTTGCTTATCACACACAATCACTTTTAATGATTTTAAACCTTTAGCCTGAATTTTGGCCTTTATATTCTGGTATCGTAGATAGATTGTTTGAATTTTTGTCATTCTGAAATGGCTTCTGAATTTGAATGTAGTGGCAAACACTTGCGACACTGTATAGTATCTCAGTGTTGTCTTGGTAATATTATTTTTTCTCTTGTTGTTAGAAAGAGATATCTCTTTATTCCACGGTGAGATGCATATAGACAATTCTCAACCTGTAGATTTAAAATGTACGATACGATGAAATAGAGATCAACCTCATTGGTTTCAGTCAATTGCTAATTGAATATTCAGAAAAGTGAAAAGTAAACCCTCTTGTTATAGATAATGTTACGATCTCTTGGCAAAGCTTTTTTTTAATATTAACTTTTCATGTGAAATTTAACGACATGCAGTCAAATTTGACTGCATGTCGTTAAATTTCACATGAAAAGTTAATATTAACAACGCAGTTCGTCATGGAACAAGAAATCCAGGACTTTTTTTTAATTATGTGATTGTTTTGCAAAAACAATCATATAATTGAACCAATGTGGTTGTGACAATTTCGTCTTATCCCTAGTAGCACAAATACAACTTGAATATATATTAAATATGATATCAAAGATATATAAAATATGTATTAAATATATTTATAGTAGACAGATTCCCCCATAAAATACGTATTCTTCTTCTATTAATATGAATTAAATATGTTCTTTATAGATATTAAATTGAGCACTTTTCTCCATTTTATAGGTATTTTACTTGTATTAATATGGATTAAATAGGTTTTATATTTATATTTAATTCAACACTTTCCTCTATTCAATATGTATTATTCTTCCATTAATATGAATTAAATAGGTATTAAAGACATTAAATTCAACACTTTTCTCTATTTCATAGGTATTTTTCTTCTATTAATATAAATTGAATGAGTTTCATTATACATATTGTGACGACACATCTTGGATGGCTGGCAACCACCAACATTTTCCAAAAATTTATTCAAGAAGGAGCTATATAAAAATTAAAGAGTTACCATACAAAAAGATTAGGAGGATTATTTTTAAAACCGGCGCCACTACCGTTATGAATTCGCCAATGAAGTCAGCTGTTTCGGCAGGACCTTCGATATTAAACAGTCATACTGGCGATAATGGCGATAGCTTCAATACTATCGAAACTACACGCGATAAATGGCAATAAATTATATTTAGGCGACTTTAAATGTTATTTAAAAGCAGGAATATGATAAACTATTCTGTCAAAATGTTACACATACCTGGATCTCTTCATTCTCGCAAAATTCTATGTATAATCTGTTGTTGCTTGCAGGGTAACCTTTTACAGGTTAGATTAACCATCACTAGCCTATATTATTGTGATTCTTTGTTGTACAGTGAAATCTATTTGCTCAGTATTATTTTTTATGAATTTAAAATATGTTAAAATGTATTTTTTTATTTATTATTGGCTCGAATTTTATGTTTTCATAAAAAGCCACGTGGACTTATAATTATCGATTCGTTGAGCAGTCGATGATTAACATCGAAATTTATGTGGACTTGAATGTTAATTTTCTATCTTTAAATTAGTTTTTGGCGTATCTGGTTCTTTTTAAAATTACTTACATCATTTTTACAACCCATGAAAACCATAGTACCGTTTTATTCATTTTTTTCTTTAATTTAATTCCAACCACATGGGTTGAACATCGCCAAATTTGGCATCATTTCCTTCAATTTGGCAAAGAGTGGGGGTAACAGTTACCACTTTCTTGAAGGACAGCTGTTACATAGAAGAGCTTGCTCTCCAGACTCCAAAAGGACTAAATTGTCCATTAGTTGTCATTTTTGTGCTATATGTTAATTTTATTTCTGTCTAAAATTCCGGAAAGTTTATATTCGAGCAAGACTAGGATTTAATTTGAGACCAGTCCATTTAAAAATCTTAAAATCTAATTTCCTAAAAATCGCGAGAAGCAGCACTCCTCTACACCTGCGGTCTGACAAAGGCTACCTACACCACAACATTCAAGTGGGTCTTTATTTTAAGGGTCCCCAAGTGTGTGCGCGATTCATGAAAGAAACGGGAAATTTCAAATATAGGCTGTGTCAAGCTGTGCAAATTCGAAGTCTTGCCTTCCGCCAAGCCGAATCCCGACCCCGAGCACAGTATAGATTCAAAATTACAGTATATTCTCTTAAAAAGAACTATGAAATTTATATATTATTTTCCATTTGATCAACTCTCCAAAATTCTTCATTACTGTTTTATTATTTTATTATTGAATTTTCAAACTTCTATCCTATTATAACTATTATTATTTTGTTTAATACATTTTGTTTAATACAAATTTAATTTTTGTTAAATAAAGTCTCCGCATCATTTACCCTTATGCTTGGTGACTTCTGGCAGTTTGAGCCATTATAATGTGTTTAGACGGAATTTTCGTCTAGCACATATTCTTTTATACTTCCTGGATTTCTTGTTCCATTACGAACTGCGTTGTTAATATTAACTTTTTATGTGAAATTTAACGACTTGCAGTCAAATATTTGTTAAGAATAAGTATAAGAACTCACTTAATCTGGCCGAGTACTTTCGAATCTATGAGATCCATCTTCAGAGGCCTTCTTTTATACTGTTCAGGCCATCAGCAGGGGGAAATTGTGGTTGTCTTCCATAATTAGACGTGTTGTCAGAGTGGAGATTTGGGGGTATCTACTCGATGTCCGGTGTGGTCCAAGGAGACATATAGCTGCACCGAGTGATACGTCCATCCTCCATACCTGGTAATATTGTTGTGGAGGATTGCCGCGAAATCCTCAGGCCATTGGATAGCCTTTTCCTACAGGATTTTCGTCGCATCTCCGCAGTAGCGTGTGACTGCAGGGCACACAATCGAGCAGCCGAACCCGAGACTTGCGATCGGTAAGTCGATCATAGACGCAAGGCCTCGAAGGGGAGATAATTTTAATTCCTATTGTTTTCCCAGGTGTCCCTCAGGAAGCACGTTACAATATATAAAGCATATTCAATTCATATTTATAGAGAGAGAATGTCAATTGAATAAAGAGAAATGTTGAGTGTAATAAATATATAGAGAAACTATTTAATTCTTATTAATTTGAGAAATATACCTAATGAGTAGAAGAATGTATTGAATTCATGTATTTCTTCTTAATATAAAAATATGAATTAAGTTCAAATATACACTACAGTCCCATTTAACTGAATTTCCCAGTCAGCCACAAACAAAAAAATAAATTACAACATGGCCAAATGTGGTCTACATTGTGGTAAGCCTATAGCTATAAAATCCGTATTTTTGTTTAACCTAATTCTCTCTCAACCAAAGCATTATCAGATCTATCAAATTCTGTTAAATGGGACTACTGTAGTGTAAATTCAGATGTCATAAGGAAAAAATTCAAAACATTTGATAAAAATTTTTTAAATTCTCCATTTGATGTCACAATTACACTAACTATAGTACAATTGATATAGCATAATTAATACAGTACATATGATACAATTAATAAACTGTAGGCCCAACTCATCAATCACTATTACCCAACTCATTACCCACGCACAGGTCTCAGACCTATGTGGGCTTCATCCTCAGAAAAAAAATATATATACAAGTTTTTGGGTCCTCATAGTTATTGTCATGATTGGTCTGCCTGAAAAATTGAAACATCAAATTAGAAGCTTAAACAAACCAATAATCCTTGTAAAAATATTATTAGATTCATTATGTATTGATTAAGACAGAGGTTTCAGATAATTTTGCTTGACCAAGTTTTCTGTTTGAAGCAATAATACTAGTAGCTCTGGTTTCTCAGACTACCCTTGGTTTCCAAACCACCGGGTAGGTGGTAATAAAACGTATAACATCAAGTCATAGAAGTTCGGTCACCCTTACTAGCGCTGTTTTGAGCATTTGCAGCTGAACACCATGCATGAACATCGATTGCATGAATACCATTCTTATCATGTGACCAAACACCACTCATACATAAAAGCCAATTAAATTTTATCCCCATAAAATTACATCATTCTACGGAGATTAACCTTAATGGAAGGCTTGGTTTGGTTGCACAAAAAGACAATCACAAGCAATAACACAAATTAGGCTAACTGGCATAACAGATATATAACCGCCCACTCATTAAGAATTAAATCTCACTAACTTCTATTAAGTTACATTTTATTGGTCATGTTTACTTAATACCTGAACATGGAACTGCAAATTAGGTAGTGTGTGTTAAAAAAAATTTTTAAATTAATAAAATCCATCAATATTTCAATAATATTAAGATAATTGGATAATGTTTCTATGATTCACAATGAAATGATTCTAAACCCTCATGTTCCACCTGACATGAATCACTAAAATTACAGCAACAACTGTCGCATCAGGTGTCTTGTCAAAGTGGTCTAGTGATAACATAACAATAAATTAATACTAAAATACTAAATTAAATTAAAAATATGACAACTCCCAAACTTCCCTCTCTGACAAGTCTTTTATTCTGTAAATGCCAAGATTTGAGCTTGCATGTAACAGGCTTCCACACAAATCATCCTTATTCAAATATTTCCAGCCAATAATCACTTAAGTCTTCAGCTCTTCAGAAAAAGCAATGCTGTCAACAATAATAATGTCACCACTCTTCAAACAAACATAATTATTGGGGCTGTTAATAGAAACTTTGAAATTCCAAAACTCTGCAGACTTATAATATGAACATTTGAACAATAAAGCATTTCACAAAAACAGCCATGTAAAATTGTGCACCTTGCTACAAAAAGTTTTTCAATTGAGTTGGGTTTGAGATCATCAATTATTTGTTAGAATTATGAGCAGAATAAGCAGTACCATACTTAAATAAATGTGATCGCTTCAACCAAAATTAAAAAGTTTGGCCTCTGAGCTTATGCTGTTATTTTGATTTGAATGCTAATCTACCACATGTTAACTAGAATAACAGAGATTATTTGATTTCTCCCACTTAAGCACAAATCATCCATCAATGGCTTATTCCAAGCATTATGAATGGTCTCAAGTTAAGACAGCTTTGCATACATTAAAATAGACCACTTTTTATATATTATTAATAATTTATGGTACCGTATTGTAATCAATTCAAAACAAAGTAACACTAACTGCATGTTAGGCTATTATTAAAATTCCTAGAGTGGGTAGCTGTGTATATGTTTATTAACCAAATACACATTCATATGCTGAATAAAAATAGAACATGAAAAAACAGCGATAGACATTGAACATAATTATTTGGGCCTATAATTAAACTTTAGAAATTGAAGGCTTCACAATTAGACTACAATGTTAAAGTTGACATGATCTGGAATTTCTTATTAGAACTAAAAAGAAGTAGAATATAGGCTAAGCTGCTCAACTTAAAAGTTTTTACTTACCTTGTCATTTTCTCCAACTATTTCTTCTACTATAAAACTGAATAAAATGTGAACTTTTAATGTAAATAACTTTAATAACTCCCAACACCACGCTTAAAACAACAGAAGAGCTGAAGAACAAACCACGCTTTTAGCAAGAGAAGCCAAACGACAAAAGACAGAATGTGTAGAAGAGAAGAGAAACAGTTGCAACATGGCAGAAAGCAGGAGAAAACCGTTAACTGCAGAGAAGTTAGTTTTTTTTTTTTTTTTTTGTAGATTACGTCTTGGAGACTCCAGTTAAGGAGTATAAGACAAGTTAAGACAAGTCAGATCAACAATATTATACACTAGATACCATAATTACTTCAATTAGTTGAGGTGAGGCTTAATTTTGATGTGAAAGGAACTCTTGTACACTATAAAAAGCTTTATCAACTAAATATTTCTTCAATTGTTTTTTAAATATTTCTATATTTTCAAGACTTCAAAAACTGCGGTAGCTTGTTGTAGAATTTCCTACCAATATAACTAGGTTTTTGTTTGAATAAGCTACTATTGTGACTCACCAAGTGATAATCTCCTCGGCTTCTTGTATTATAATCATGTACATCAAGATTTTGGTTAATATCATTCGTTTTTACATATAAAGTAGCTTCATACACATATAAGCAGGGTACAGTTAGGAGACCAAGTCTCTTGAACAACGGCCTACATGAATCTAATCTATTTACTCTTTCTATACACCTAACCGCTTTCTTTTGGATCTTAAACACCCTATCAAGATTTTGTTTTGATGAATTACCCCATACTAAGATAGCATACCTAATATGTGACAGTAAGAGCCCATGGTAAGCTGTAAAAAGTAACTTTTTGTCATTCAATCTAGCGAGCTGTCGCAGGACAAATACCCCAGATGAAATTTTACTACATATTTTCTCAATGTATGGAGTCCAGGTTAATCGTCTATCCAACATAACTCCTAGAAATGCAATTTTTTCTTCCTGGTCTAATTGATTATCGTTTACAAACACGTTTATAGCCCTATCTTCATTTAAATTATGTTTGTTTTTGAATCGAAGGTATTGGCATTTTTTACTATTTATAGTTAATTTCAACTGATTTAAAAATTGGACAATGGACTGCACACCTATATGGGCACTTATTTCTAAATTATCTAGAATGGAATTGCTGAAAATGAGTGATGTATCATCAGCAAATAAGAGGGCTCTACCACTAATTAATTCTTTAGGTAAACGGTTGACATATAACAAAAAAAGCAATGGACCTAGTATTGATCCCTGAGGCACTCCAGCTTGCACCTCTAATTTATTAGATTTATTCTTTACTATACTATTACCAACTACTGTAGTTAGTTCTACACATTGTTTTCTCCCAATAAGATATGATTCAAACCATTTCAGTTCAACCCCATTTACACCTACATTTTGCAGTATTTCCAATAAAGTTCTATGATTAACACAATCAAATGCCTTTGACAGATCTAAGAAGATTGCAGTAGCTTTATCACCTGAATCTATTATATCTATTAGTTTTTCAACTAGAGAAACTATGGCTGTTTTTGTTGATCTCCCTTTCTGGAAGCCATGCTGTTCATCACAGATAAAGTTAGCTTCTTGAAGGTGCAGAAGTAACCTATTTAGAACTACTCTTTCAAAAATTTTACTTATTACATTTAAAATACTAATGGGCCTATAGTTTTCTACCTTTTCTCTATCACCACTTTTGAAGATTGGCAAGATGTTCCCCTCTTTTAAGTTATCTGGAAAAACACCTTGTTCTAATGAATGATTGATCAGATGAATCAAAGGGTCTAACAATTGATCTTTACATTCTTTCAGAATTTTACTGGATACCCCATCCATTCCTACAGTTTTTTTATTATTTAAACTATCAATGATATTTGACAACTCCTCTTGGCATACTGGGTGGAATTTAAATTCGTTCTGAATCCCCTCAGTATTCCTCATGTTTTCATCACTAATACCTATTATTATGAGATTTTTGAAGATCCTTAGCAACCAGTTGATAATATCTGTTAAAGAAATTACAAATGTCTACACTATCATCAATATATTTGTTATTTTCGTTAATTATTCTGGGGACACTAGTATAAGCATCTACATGAGCTACTTGCCTATTTTTGTTTATTACATCCCACACTGCTGTGTTAAAGTACACACTATTATTCAAAATTTCAGCTGTTTTCTTACATTTCGCTCTTTTCACTTCTCTTGTATAATTTTTCTTTAGAGCTTTGTAATTATCTTCACTTAACATATTTCTAGATAGTTTGAATTCATCATATGCATCTTTAACCCTATTTCTTTCTGCAAGGATATCATCAGTTATCCACTCTTCAATCTTGTCTAATTTGTTCTTTACAGGGACTTTTTTAACTGGACAACTCATAGTAATATGAAACCTCAAAATATTAATGAAACTATCATATTTGTCATTTAACTATTGCTATTGTAAACCCTACTCCAGTTTTCTTGTAGCAGATTCTGCTTCAAACAATCGATATTCCCGTGTTCACATTGTTGAATTCTTTCATTACTCTACTCTTTTTAATTGATTTATGACCTTGCAACCCCACCTCTAAGATTTGATAGTCATGATCAGATAATTCCGAGCCGCCTAATCTTGTTCTAGAGTAATCTATATTAGTAAGGATGTTATCAATTATTGTTTGTGATGTTCTTATGACTGGTATATTCATGAACTTTTATTTCCAAGTTATTCATGTATATAATATCCTTTAAATCTTCTGTCATTTTATTCTGTGTTGCAAAGTCTGTATTGAAATCTCCCGCTACAATACGTTTGTAAAACGAGTAGTACGCAGGCGCGGCTGGTTCTAAGTGTTCAATGAACCCCCAAAGTAAAATCTATTTGTCAGTAATTGTTTGGATATTGAATAATCTAAGATTTCCATTGTTTTATTACCCTATATTACACGCTGTTTGATCTACTGAGAGGCTTGAAACAGCGCTGCCATACAGAACTCATAGCGTTCACGGGTAGACATCGTAACGGAGACAAGTCTCCAAATGGTATAGACTGGGTAGTGGTGGAGGTATGTTATGGAGGAGGTTGAGGAGGCTTCTCAATGCAAAATTTAACAGCAAACGGAGACTAGCTGCAAGTTGTCTCCAGCCACGACTCTAGCCGAACCTAGCCGAGTCCAGCCGAATGACCACGTGATCAGTTCAGAACGGCTACTAACCAGTTGCCCTACCCGTCAGTAGCCCGATCGGTCAACTGGTAGGGTCGGGCAACTGACGGGTAGTGCAACTGAAAACCAATGACTTCGGCAAATTACGGCCGATTTCGTAATTTCGTAAAGATTATCAGATCACAACAGTTGCGGCTGACAAGGAAATTTTTGATCTGATTGTGAATAGTTGTACTGAAAGATTCAAATTCACTGGACACTTGTTAATTTCCAATTTATTTGATAGTGAAAATTATTTCAACTTCAAAAAGGAACA
The DNA here is from genome assembly GCA_948455865.1 of Conomelus anceps. Lineage (NCBI taxonomy): Eukaryota > Metazoa > Arthropoda > Insecta > Hemiptera > Delphacidae > Conomelus > Conomelus anceps. The sequence goes on from OX418216.1 coordinate 89,360,558, forward strand.
TTTTACCGAACTCCCGAATACTCGATGATGTTCTCAAATTTTTTGGCCCATACTTCGATAAAAACAAATTGAAAACAGAATTGAAAATTCTTTCTGAAAAAAATAATTTCAGAAATGTAAAAAGTTAATGATTTACTAAGATTAGTTGTTTAGTTGAAAATAATTTACAAGAATGTTTTGGAGAGGTGATTAAAGCACTCAATATTCTTGTTAATATTCCAATGGCTTCGTCAGAAGCTGAACGATGCTTCTCTGTTCTCTTCTCTCAAGAGGATTAAGACATTCCTCAGAGCTCAGAAGTACGATGGAAGAAGATAGACTCACTGCCCTAGCAATGTTATCAATAGAAAAAGGAATGGTCAATGAGTTGGTAGACTTCAGTGAGAGAGTTATTGAAATTATTACAGTGAAAAAGGAGAGAAGACTTGAATTTGTATACAAAACTTCTGTTGATACAGCAGGTTCTCTGCCATAATATTATTATTATTATTAGCCTATTTCTAAATTTCAAAGTTCTTTTTAAAATTCTAAGAACTCTTACACAATCGAATTAGGATTAGGCCTTTTTTTAATTTCTTATAACTTCATAATCTTAATAGTTTTTATTTATGCCTATCATATGAAAGTGTGATACAAAGATAGTGCTTGTGAATTAGATTTCTTAGTGAAAACAGTTAGTACTTTATAGCTGTGAATTGGTATGTTGTATACTGTAATTATGGTGGTTGTGGTGATGGAAAGTCTACTAATGAACATCGAAAAATATTATCATACATGGAGCTGGTGGAGCATCTTGATTGCAGACATTATAAAATATCATTCTTGGATTTCTTGTTCCATAACGATCTGCGTTGTTAATATTAACATTTTGTTGTAAGTTTAACGAATTACTGTCAGTTTTAAATTGTGAATATATAATAAAGGTACTCACACTTGACCGAACATTTTCGAGTTATTGAATCTCATCTTCAAGGCATCCTAGATAGGCAATTTTGGTTCATTGATTAGAAAAAATTGTGGTTTTTGTATAATGTGGTCAAAATGTTTGTGTGATTTAAAATGTAATTGTTCATTGAGGATGTTTTGTTTATTGTGTGTGGTGAGTTTGTGAATTTCATATTGTTCTAAGAACTTGAGTTCGTGCCTACATCGCCGATCTAGGATGCCTTGTAGATTCAATAACTCAAAAACGTTCGGCCAAGTGTGAGTGCATTAATTATATTTTCACAATTTAAAATTGACTGCAAGTCGTTAAATTTACAACCAAAAATTGAATATGAAATATCAATTTCCAGAATTGGCAAGTACTCGAGTATACAACACTATTCAAATCAAAATAGTCTGTGGCGAAATATTATAGCTTTTGATACATGACAAAAATACCTTAGAAAAACCCTTTACAGTTATCAAGTGAAGGCATTTCATTTGGTAGTCTCCCAAGAAGTTGAACCCCCAAGATGAGAGTTCACGAGCCGCCACTGAGTAGTAGTAATCTCTAAAAGCCTATTGAATAGTTCACAAAAATTGTGCCATTCCCCATTTGGTGACCTGTAAATACCTAACACCGCTACTTCGAAATTATTGTCGATTTTTACTCTCAAACCAGTAACTTCTAAATCCATTTCCACAGCAAATTTCTCTACATTTATTCTAAATTAAATGTTTGCATATTCTTAGCATTTTTAGTGAAGATAGCTACTCCCCCACTTCGATGAGATGTCCTGCAATACGACGTTTTCAATGAATAGTTTGGATTATAAACTTAAAAAACACTTTTGAATGGAAATTGACTCACGTTATGGCGTGACGGCCGTTTCGCTCTGTTGTCTAGAGCATCATCAGACGACCCACAGTACACTGATTCAAGGCATGAGTTTGAGGGTTAGTTATGTTGGAATGGTGAAGGGGTGGGGGGATGAGTAGGCGGGAGGTTTGAAATTGGGATTATTTTGTCAAATAGAGTATGTGAGAAGAAGTTAAGTTGATCATTTAAAATGTTGTCAGGTTGCTGCTTTGCATGTTTGTATATCTCATATTGTTCTAAAACATTGAGTTTCTGGCTTTTGTGAGTGAAGTGTAGTGTGTCTAAATTAGTGTCAATGTCTGTATAACTGTGGCCTGTTGAAATGATGCTTTCATTCCTGCTTTCATTCAAAACATTTAGAATTTACAGGAAACCCACAACAACTGATACAATAATCCATAATACATCAAATCACCCATCCCAACATAAACACGCCGCTTTCAATCACATGCTCCACCGACTAACAAACATTCCTATGTCACAAGAAGATTACAATATAGAATTGAATACTATAAAATACATAGCACAACAGAATCGTTATAAACACACACTAATAGACAAACTACTGCACAGAATATCAACAAAACCAATCACTCACACCAGCAACAAACAGAATGACAACCCCCATACATTCATCACACTTACCTACCTCAACAACAAAACTCATAAAATAGCAGCTTCATTCAGGAAACTCAAATATAAAATAGCTTACAGAACAACTAATTCACTCAAAAAACACCTGCAGTCTCAGACAACATCTCAAAACAAGTACAACAGATCTGGAATTTACAAATTGAAATGTGATGACTGAAACAAGTTCTATATAGGACAAACTGGCAGGACATTCACCACTAGATTCAAAGAACACACAAGAGCCATCTCACACCCAAACACACATTCCACTTTTGCTGAACACATCATTTCAACAGGCCACAGTTATACAGACATTGACACTAATTTAGACACACTACACTTCACTCACAAAAGCCAGAAACTCAATGTTTTAGAACAATATGAGATATACAAACATGCAAAGCAGCAACCTGACAACATTTTAAATGATCAACTTAACTTCTTCTCACATACTCTATTTGACAAAATAATCCCAATTTCAAACCTCCCGCCTACTCATCCCCCCACCCCTTCACCATTCCAACATAACTAACCCTCAAACTCATGCCTTGAATCAGTGTACTGTGGGTCGTCTGATGATGCTCTAGACAACAGAGCGAAACGGCCGTCACGCCATAACGTGAGTCAATTTCCATTCAAAAGTGTTTTTTAAGTTTATAATACATATTAGTGGAAACAAGATGGATCTTCAACATCAGAATAGTTTGGAATATTTTGTTGTGACAACTCATCTTCTTTTAAACCATGCTCTGTGAAAATAGCTATATCAGGAGCCTCTTCTTTAAAAAATACTTCGATTCTATCTATTTTGTTACGAATGTATTGAATATTCTGATGGAACACAGTGAGTACCGGTACTTCCCTATCATCCCTTATTACTTTATCGTTGCTTTTGCATATTGAAGTAGATTTACTTAATCTCTTAGAATCTTGAGAGCCTATCAGATTGCTACAAGAGCTCCTTCCACTAATGCTATCCTGATTTTTTGATCAATTAACGTCTTTTAATACAATTGAAGATATGAATTTATCATCTGAAACTAGTTTCCCTTCCTTCATTTACTCCTCATTTAGCTCTGGCCTATCAAACCTATACGGAATTGTACTTATTATTACATTAGTTTTTTGGCTGAGTGGCACAATCTCTTTAATTTTTCCATTTATTTCAGGAAGATGTTTTAGATTAGGTTCATTTATATTGTTTGAGCCACCCAGTACTATTAGAAAATCGTTTTTTCCAAAATCTTTAGTTTGTTCCTGTGCTGACTCTACGATTGCGTTTATAGGGGCACTTGGTTTGAAAAAGCTCTGAACTTCATACTTCTTTTTTAATCTTTTATTTAGTAGGTCACTACAGTCTCGTCCATGACTGGATGTCAAGAGCAGTACTCTACCTTTCCTATCGTTATTTGCCCTTACTTTAGTTTTGGTTGCTGTTTGCAAAACCTGACTATACGTTTTTGTTTGGCCATTTCTATTTATTTTTTCCCATTTGATTTAGGTTCTACTTTTTTGTATTGATCAGAAGTTCAGATCTTACATTAGCCAAGTTTATTTTTGATTTTAATATTTCGATTTCCTCTGACATAGACCTACATTGACTCGTGAGATTTAGTATTTCAGTTTTATGGTCTTCCTGCTGCAATTTTACAATAACTTCCAGAGATTTTATGTGATCCACTAACCCTATTCGTTCTTCCTCAGAAGTTTTTAGTGATGTTTCTAATTTTGTTTTCAATTTGGTGTGATCACTCAATAGTTTAGCAACCTTTTCTTCTACATCTACAGTAGCTTTAAGAGCTGTTGGAGATTTTTTTGTTAATAATTGCTGAGATCGCGTAGCTACCTGAGTTTTAGTTAAACAATTAGATTTAGATGCCTTGTTTGGATTCATATTTCCTAGCTAAAAATTGTTTTCAATTGATTTTAGTTAAATGTTTAATGAAATATTACTTAATTTATTACAATTGTCAACTTGAGACTATTTAATTACAAGAAAATTTATCAATATCAGTACACCTAACCTCGAAAATAGAATTTATTTTTTTATTTAAATACTTTAACTTATATTAGACAAGTTAATGATGTAAATTATTAAGATATTATAAATACTAATAATAATAAACAAAAATACTACTTATCTGTTCGAATTAATATTCTATTCTACAAAATTCGCAGAGCCTGTTCTGACAACGTATGCACAGTACCACTGCTACCTCGATCATTTGAGTATTGCCGTCTGCAAGAAAGAAACTATAACCGAATCAACAGTATCGATACTCTTTTTATAAGAACACTAATTGAGATGAATTGATCAGCACGCGAGAATTAAATAAGATTGCCAATGAATTTTGAATAGAGCTATCCCGCCGTTACTTTATAGAATATGATGAACCTTTTCATGCCTGAATAAATGGCAGATTTATAGACCAATAGACAGTATCGATCTCAAATCGATACTTGCTAGTCGAGATCACACAAGAACTTGGAAGCGCGACTTTCAACATCTCAAAAACAAATTTCAAATTTTACTATTTTTCTGAAGCTTAAAAAGTGAAATATCGCAATTTTGACCTCTCCATTGGATCTATTGCTGAATAATACTTGGAAAAGGTTAGATACGAGGTTCCAAATTTACAGAATTACATAGTAAGAAAGAAATAGAATTTTGCACTTCAAAAGAAGTGCTCACAGCCTCATAGTAGGAAACACCTGTAAAGTGAGAGATTTCAGTTTTTTGCTGAAATGTAATTATCTCGGCTGATCATTTAGGAAATTTAACTATTTTTAAGGAGAAGGTGAGTTTTATATAGAACTAAAAAATGACCATGTCAAATTAAATTTTTTTCTTTGTTATATGTATTTCTTCAAATTTTGACATGACCCTCTTTCACACTAATAAACGTTTGGCAGAAAAATGCTAGTGGTACTTTTGATGTATTTTCAAGAGTTTTAGCGATTATAAGAATAATAATAATAATTGTGAAAATTGAGATAATTTCAATAGACCTATTATTTAATCATGTATTTAAATATACAAAAAATATTATCAATAGATGTTAAATATATTTTTAAGTTGTATTTAGAACTTATTTATTGAATATCTATAAAAATTCACAGAACATATTTTTAATATACATCTTAAAATATTTTATTCATCTTTAAAATATATTAAGTAGAAGTGAGAAACATATTTAGTAGGAGATTGGTTATAGGCCTATATTTCAATATAATTATATTAAACGTCTATCGAATATATCTTTGATATTCAAAATAAGTTGACATCCATTATTTTCAATTTTTGGGCTGGATATTTAAAATATATAAAACATAATATATATAAAACTTGTATTTTTTACATGAATCGGAAAATATATATATTAATATAAGTTTGATATATATAAAATATGTATTTGTGCTACTAGGGATATTATTCAAAATTATTATACTTTAGTAATATTGAAGAACACTTGACTGCTACTTAGCTATAGGTTTATTATTTTTTCATTCTTATCATCGTTGAAGAAGTAACCTTATTCATTTGAAAATTTTATTACTTATAAATTTGGGTTTGGCTCAGAGATGCTCTTCTAAGATTATGGAATGTATCTTTTCAAAAGTCTGTCTTAAATGAACGTCGAAAATCATTTAGTAGTGGACAAATTTTTATTCATTTTTTTAACGTTTGTTTACAGCGGTTCTTGAATCCATGTCAGTGGCGGATTAATGAATTGTTATGGGGAGGGGCGACATACTAAAAACATACTGGTTGTCGAGGGGGGGGGGTTGTATGGAATAACAATTTTGGAAATTTAGTAGCCTTTAACCGCATTTTACACCATACTAGCACTTAAAATGGAGAAGAAATATATTTTTTCCTATATTTTAGCTAGAGTACGGTAGTTTATTTCTGTATATTCATCTGAAATGAATAGAAATTGTTGTATATGGCTTGAAAAAAAATTGCTTTGCTAGCTTAACTTTTTATCAAAATTTACAAAGAAATGAACAGAGTCTAAGCAATTTATTCATGATCGTGATGATTTTTAGACCTATATATTATATTTAAATTACTCTCAACATTCTTTCATGCTTCATAATACCAGTACAGTACTACAATAAATACGTACTAGGTCAAATACAAACAGAGATGTATATGCCCCTACCTATTCTATAAGAGATTAATCTTATTCAAAAGTATTTCACTTGATATAAGATTTCCTTCATTCTCTGTCATTTGTTAATTCTTCATTGAATTATAATTATATAGATAACAACAGTTAAAGATAAAGTACAGGTAATGTATAAAATAAGACAAGTGGGATGACATGTTATATTCCGTCTGTCATAGATGTGTTACCCTTTTTATTTTTTTAAATGTGCAAGCCCTCGGAGGGGGCGGTCGCCCCCTCCGCCCCCCCTTTAATCCGCCCTTGATCCATGTAGCAGTTCGTCATATGTCCTCGTATTCTTGTATCCACGTATCGACATATTCATTGTGTTCACGTATTCATGTATCCACGTATGAAAGGCAAAATGAAAAATTTAACTTTTTTCCATGTGAAGTCTGGTCCAGAAAAAGCGTATTAGAGGGGACTCACTAACATCTACACAGTCATTTGGAAGTATTAGGATGAGAACGTTTATATTTAATTTTCTGCAGTATCCAGGAAACAATTCTACATTATTTACTGCAGTGACGACCAAGTTCTATAAGTGAACTGACACAAAAAAGGATAGGGACAAAACTAATAAAAGGTCAATATCTTAATTATATTAATTTTTTGGTATGATTGAGTACATCACATTGGAGTTGATGAGGGACTATAAGTTAGTTTTATTTATTTTACATCACTTGTTCAGTGATGAAGCTGGCCAGTCTCTTATCCTGTGATAATTTGTGATAGATAAGATTATTCTATTATTTTTTAGAATTACATTTGTATATTGTGATATTTTTTAAAAAATATTTTTCATTATAGTTTGCCAAGAGACATAAAAAGGCCTTTCACTGATTTCCTTAATGTTCACATTAGTTATATCAGATAAGGTGGATGACCCAATCAAGACTGATGAATCTTGATTTGTTAGTGCTGATTGGTATTCAAAATTATTTTTTCCAAGTAACTCCTCAACAAAATTTTTGGATTAATACATTTGTGGAAAGCTATTTACTGAAACCGTAGCTGTCTAGCAAAAATAGTAGGTACTTACTTACCTAGTATTTTGTTTTATAGACATTGTTTTATTTATTTTGTTTTGTGTTGTATTTCCAGAGAAATTTCTGATGTTACTCGAACAACTATAGTAAAAATGATGTTTTCTTCACAAAAATTCAGACCAATCAGCAATATACCGTAGTTTCTCTATTGACTGTTACTGAAACTTATTCCAAAAGGGCCCTATGCTCTTAAATTGAATAACAGTTGAATAACTGTTAGGTATTTATCAACCTTGAAAGTAAATGATGATATAAAATCATTATGATTAAATATTTTCACGAGGACATAAATATGATGATATGAAGAATACAGTAAACTTCCTTTGATCCGCCATGTCCAATATTATTATTGGTATTTTGTGATGAAAGGGATAGAGAATAAAAACGAGTATTGTGAGCAGAAATCTCTAGACATTGTATCTGACTGTGATCTATATTTGACTGTGATCATTCCCATGAAATTACTGCTATTTTATTTAAATTTAGCTGATTTTGACTATTTATAAAATGACGATTGTTTTAAAATTTGTAATGTTTGTGGCTATGAATGATTGATATACTCTACGACTTCATGGGGAAAGCAGAAGATGAACAACAAATTGAATTGACACAATGAAATTGTTCAGCATTATTAACCAGTGTGTAGTGGTCAAAAACTACCGAAAACTACTCAATATAGTATATTATATTTATTCTATAATTTCATGAGGTTTAATAAATACATTAAATTGAAGTCTATAATTGATTGAAAGAAGTGTATGATACGCTTTTCTGAGCAAAGCTGATATTGAGCGCGAAATTCGCACAATGTTAATTCGAACAAAGCCGCCAGCTGGAACTTTTTTTGCAGACGCGTGGAATGTAGCGTTGTGCGTTGGTTGAGTGACAAAGACCAAAGTGAAGGGAACAGTAAGCTTCATCCGCATGGCGTAAATAAATCGTTGCTCTATTGTTAAAGAACAAATACTGAACAGTCATAAATCAACGCCCATATATTTATACTCAACCTGGTAAGCATTAAGTTCTGAGGTCATGTGTGCGCAAAAACGTATTCGTATACGTTATAGGAAGCAGCCGAAGTTAAATCAGAGCCAAGCTAAAAAACATTTGCTCGACAACTGTTAAAAGATACAAAGTGTATGTATGGGGAGCTACATAAATCATTTGTTATATGTATGAGCGCAGAATGGAGCATTGCTGTTGGGAAAAACGGCAATTCGATAAAAAATATCTGATTGATGATGTAACAGTGATGCAGAATACTGATAAGGTATAAGTATGTTATTGAAGCAACTCATGATTGTAAGAGATAGCCTCATTATAATGCCCTTCACAATTATTCAGTGTTGGCTATATAACAATTATTATTGAATTGAGCTTTAAAATAGTGTCTAGGATAGAAGAGTTAATTTATTAAGTAATTGGAATTTACATACCATTTTCAACCATTGACAGTGTAATAATTCGTAAGAAAAGTGAAGTAACTTACTAGCCAAAGTTTGAAAGTTAGTACATTGCTTGATCTCTCTCTACCTTCACTTCACTGGATATAGATGGAACAATGAAAGCTACCATATAGAGTTATTAACATTTATGATAAATTCAAAGACTTGCAGTCAATTTTGAAAGAGAATAAATAAATAACGCACGTAGGCTGAAACGTTTTCGAATCGTGGCGATTCATTTTCAAAAGCTGTCTTTCTCAGCTGCATTTTCAGGTAACGTGAGTAAATAATTATTTATTCTCTAATAAAATTGACTGCAAGTCGTTAAATTTATCATAAAAAGTTGATAATGACTACTAAGGTCGGTATGGATCAAGAATCTATAGAGTTACTTTAACCTTAAAATAGTTGCAACTATAACTCTTGGTGATTTCTAAATGGGTTAGATTAATATAAACTTAAAAAAAACACTTTTAAATGGAAATTACCTCACGTTATGGCGTGACGGCCGTTGCGTGTACTGTGGGTCGTCTGACGATGCTTCTAGACAACAGAGCGAAACGGCCGTCACGCCATAACGTGAGTTAATTTCCATTTAAAAGTGGTTTTTTTAAGTTTATATTACATATTAGTGGAAACAAGATGGATCTTCAACATCATAATTTCGCCGGATTAGATTAAGTTTAAATGATTATAATATCTAGTGTTTGGAACATAAACCTGCTGATTTATAGTAGCCTATGAACAAGTACCAAATTCTATTCCTCAGTCCTTTCTATTCTATTCCAGGTCTTTTGGTGGTCGCTCCGTGAAAATTCCTTGCAGAATATTGTACTTATCAACAATCATTACGGAGTACAACTTATGCAGAAGTATACATTACTAAACGGCAATGGAAAAAATTCTAAAACTTCTATGATCAGCAGATATTCTTTTGCATGTATAAACATTTTTAGAATTATAATCTGGCATCAAAACACATACTTAATGAATGCGTAATATTGCTATGGAATAAACAGATGAAAGAACATTCTTTACTTCTGCATATTCATGTTAATAATATGCAATTTCAACTATTGGAAGAATTTCTGATTGTTGAATCAGGAGTGCCCCCCCCCCTAAGCCTCATGACGCACCCACCCCCCCTAAATTTATCACCAGACCCCCCCCCATAAATTAGGCACCCCCCCTAAGCTTTATATGATACACCCCCTTACATTTAGCACCAACCCCCCCCCCCCCCACCATAAATTAGGCCCCCCAAAAAATGTGAAAAAGTAAGCGTATTCTTTCTAAAACTAAAAGAAGATTTATATAGCATTGAAAAAATTCAAACGCAGTCAATAATATACAAAAGGTATGTATATTTCTTGAGATTCTTTACAAAAAAATACATAGGTAATATAGGTAACATTATTTTGTAAAGGTAAAGAAGAAATATAATGAAATGAATATATGAACTTCTGCTCAAAAAACTTAATTGCAAAGTACCTAAAAAAGAATGAGAACCTAAATGGTTTTTATACAATCAAATATTATTACAAATACATAATGATTCAATAAAATTGAATAAAAACCTATAAGTTCATGTTCGGTGTTCCAATTACATTAAGGTTAAATAATTCTACAAAGTTGTGAATTCTCTAAAGGAAGTGAAAACAATGACAGAATCTATTAATTTCGAATTCCTTTAATTGCTATTACTTTATACTGAAGACTTCCGCAATGGCGGATATTGACAACAGCATTGAAAAGCTGATGGGAATCGATGAATGCTACTGTACAAAAATATCAGTCACCACCGGGAATCGAACCACGGACCTCTCAATTGCCGGTTGAGCGCCTTAACCACTAGACCATGGAGACCTTTCTGCACAGGAGCATTCATTTTCAACTTGGCCATATCGGCTCGAATCTCACAAGTTAGTGAAAACACAACTTGTGAAAACAATGAGTTGATAACTTCATTTGTAAAACACAGACATTCAAAATACTAAGTCATTTATGCTAATATTTATTGGACAGTAGTTAAACAAAAGGTTATTTTTATTTACTTAGTGTATCTTGGGAGAATTTATGTATGGATGAAGTACATAAAAGGCACAAATCTCATTTATAGTTATTTACAACAGACAATCGGAAGAAGCGTCTTTCAAATAAAAATAAAAACATAGTTGGGCCTATCAAAAATTACAGAATTTTTTGTATTTACTTGGTAAATCTCGCTATAGCAGTTCTTACTTATTAATAAATAGTTATTGTAAAATACATGAAAAACATCAACAGTTTGAAGTAAACACTTTAAATTTGTAGGCTGTGACCATCTACAATGAATACAGATACTATAGTATCTGTATTCATTGCCAACTACCAGTTAGCTAGGCACCTTCTAAGCTTGTTGAATCTATCTCTTTAAACCCTACATAGCAGTTTTTGTCTTTGGGATGAGGAAACAGAAAACTTTTTAATTATTTATTCGTTAGAAATAGACTCAAGTACATATTTTTCTGCAGCTAGAACAATTAGATTGGACAACCATGAGTCTCCCAAAGCTGATCTGAGTCTGTTTTTGATAATTTTAACTCGACTCATTGCTCTTTCCGCTAATCAACTATTAACTGCTAAGGAGAGTGAAGTTGTATGAACCTCTTTCAGAGCACTCGCTTAGCGTCTCGCTAAGCTTGAATAATAACTTCCTGCACAAATCCTAAACATAACTATTTTTCAACTAATTCATATTCAATAGTATAGTAATAATTATGAATCTATTGTCATTAATTGGCATTCTATCTGGTCACTTCGTAATATATTTTTGAATGTCGTCACATTAAACTCGGTTTTAATCAACTTAACCCCCCCCCCCCCCTAAAAAACGTTTCTTGAACCCCACCCCCCAAGAATTTCAATGACGCAGTCTGCGTCATAGCCCCCCCCTGTGGGCACCCCTGGTTGAATTCTTGATGCAGATTGCAACATCGAGATTACAATTATTAATAAATGAATAAATGATAAAGACTGCATAAACAATGATGTTCTTATTAATCCTAGGTGTTTATTAATCAACCTATGTTGGCTATTTATCCATTCACGTAGCTCTCATTAATGTAGCTCATTTTGAGCTTCATCTTATGATACCATTTTGTGATATCTAATTATCTTTACAGGTTCAAGAAAGCTGTTTCATTAAACATTCTGCATCACTCCAGGATTTAGAGTGCTTTAAACTTTTCAGTTGAATACGAGATTAATTAATTCAAGAACCAAAGAAGATTTATTCATGAGCATAACAGCACACTAATGAATTCCAGGTCAACGGTACAAGACTTCAAATTCAAAATATAGGAACTGATTTGAAATCCAGCAAGAATACTAAGAAGATACTTGTTATAAAATTTAGCAGAATTGAGCATGAGTGAGAGTTTTCCAATTCTATGTTTTATTGGCACCGTTTTAGTGGCTTTATTTGTCTGTCATATTTTCTAGAGAAGCAATAAAAACGTGGAGTTGGCAAGATTTCACCCATGTTCGATTTATCAGGAGCTCCACAACATCAATCAAAACCATCTTCATAAATTACATGAATCTAATTAGAGAAGTATGAAAGGCTACTAAGAAACTCCAAATTATAAAATACTATACGGACATATCACTAATACTCCTTTTTCATTCTGACGGACAGACTGTTTGACTGAAGAGTATTTCATGTTTTGATTAAATTTTATAGCCTGACTGCAGGCTATATATACATATATACATATTCATAGTTTACTCTTAAACTTCATCATATCTGTATCGGAAACTAATAATCAAGATTGAATATTGACTATTGGAAATCGAGTCGTCACTACATTAAATTAGCATGGAGTGATGGAGACGTTCTAAATACAAACACATTTGTATTTGGAATTGCTTTTTCAGCCTTGATACTGTGCTACAGCGTGTGCCTGCCTTCTCAATTAAAAATTCAATTCATCACCTGTGGGTCGGTTTCATTCGAGAGAGTATAGTTCCACAAGGTTGCAAAGCTGTTTGTAGCCACAAAAACGGCTACATTTGCGCCCGAAAATATTTTGAAATAACACCAATGATTAATGGGAAAAAGATTGGATTAAGGGATAATAATTTTCGCGCTTATCACGATCAATTAACAGAATGAAAATGATTACAGGCGTTAGCTTCAGAGCTGTAATTCACAACGTAGGACGTCTGTGTTATTTGCTGCTCCAAGTCTAAACGTAGCTCTTCTTGAAGTCCACTGACTTTGATTAATAGTCGTGACGGTTTTGCTTGGGGGTTTGGTTTTGCGCGTCCCCAAGATGTTGGGGGATGTTTCACCTGGATTTTGCATTACCCCCATCGTACTTCCCTCAAACCTCATCTCTCTTTCCTCGTTCTGAGAATGCACTCCTCCAGCACTTCCACACTCAAATCACCAAGAGCTTTTTTTTGCCTTTACCGTTCCTTCTTGCCTCAATGATCAATGAGCTACAGCGTTTATTTCGTTAGTTGATTACTACATCATATCAGTAGAATTCACTGAATAAATTGGAGTGATTATAATCACCAATTACTATTCAATAGAACCCACAGACATCTCGATGAAACATACACTTGAAGTTAAAGCAATAACTGTTACCTTGCAATATGAGTTTCAAGAAAAAAATTAGGCTACTTAACTCAAATTTTATAATTATATTTATGAAGAATTTCCTGAATTAAATTTTACTTGAGTGATTGGGCTTTTCATAACTTAGTAACCAAGATTTGAATTGTAATAACATGCAATTGTGACAGTGAGTTCATCCTCATACCGTAATAGTAGACCAGTGTAGTGACCGGTATTCAACTAGTTTTTGTGGTTCATCAAGCGTTAAACATTGTCATTTTTTCTCAAAAAGATGAGATTTTTTGTGAAACTAACTGGTATTAGAAATAGCAATGAAATACCTTCAAGTAAATATTAAGTTATTCACAACTATTATAAATTTGAAAATAGCAATAAAATATTTTTTATTATATATGAAAATATTTTTATTCATGAAAATAGCAAATGTATTTGAAATCAGTTTATTTATACTCAATGCGTTGTGGCTGAGCTATACAATAATTCATCTTGCATGTTTCAAATACTAGTAGGCTGTATAATTATTTACAAATTCTACTTCTACACAACATTGATGTATCCCTGGAAATAAAATGAGGAAGTGATTGGAAATTTATAAAAATTATATTTATAAAATTATAAATTTTATCTATCATATCTTAAAAGTGTTCTCACCTACCTGATTAAACCAGAATTACTGGGTAATTCACAACCCTTTGAACACTTCAATGTTCTTTTTCTAGTCCTTTGTTAAAATTTTTGAAAACTTAAAACTATACAACTTTAATATATTTACATCCCGAAATATTCAATGCTTGAATAATCACAAATTCAAAATTAACCTTTTATGTTCCGAAGCTGAAATGGGATAGTCACAGAATCTTTTCGTCCCAAGCCCATAAAGTTTCATATTTATTTCGAAAAATATGTTCAAAATAATGATATTATAAGAAGTAAACAGATAGCCTTCACATTCAGTCAAAGATTTTCAATGGAAGCGGTGTCTAGATTAAATGAAATACTCCTACATAGACTACGAAACGTCTCTTCCTGGAAATGAAAACAATATTCCATTTGTTTTCAGAGAATAAACCTTCATGAAATACGAAAACCACATCTTCTATGCTCATCTATGAACCTAGTAAACCCGGTGCACTTCATAGTCAAGCGCAGATGAAGAATCATTCTCAAATGTATATAGCCTACAGTAGAATCCCTATAACCCGTCACCATCTCGACTAGGAGTGTGGTCGGAACGAGAAAAAGGGGAAAACTGGTTTATCAAAAAAGTTATTCATCACACAATTCATTTTTGCATTGTAAATACATTTTTACAAAGCAGTGGTTTATACTAAAAAAGTCAAAGGAGTCAAAACTTGAAAAAAAGCATTGGACTATTCAAGTACAGACTAGAGGGATTCTGCTGCGTAGGCCAGTATGAGGTCATTTTTAGCTCCAGTTTTTCAAAAAAACCTACTCACCTGATAAAATACAAAATATGAATATTCGACTTGTGCATAAATAAAAAGCTATTGCGTTTATCAACAGACTTATGATCTTTGATCTAACTTTAGAAGTGTCAGAGTCAGCTTCAGGCGAGTGTCGATAATGTGCACAATTCAACAGTGAGTGAACTTCGGAAGGAATATCTCCATGATACCTTTTTTGCCTTCAAAGATGCCTATTACTTCCCGCACTTATTCTTCATCTTCACTCACTCATTCCTCTTATCCTTCTTCTTCTTCGTCATTTTCTTCGCAACTCTCGAGAGCAGCTCTTGGCGAGAAACTTCGGCTGCAATTTCGAACGAACCGAATCAAATCTAAACTTTGATCGCGTCTCACATCTCCAACAGTCTTGCATCGCTCACTCTGTTATTGCTTCATCAAAGTTACGGATGCTATTTTATTATTGCGTTGAAGTTTCGGGCAACTAATAGCGATAATATTATTACTGTAGTTGTGGTACAAAGAAACTCAAATAAAGTTCGTTGGAGGGTTTTTCCAACGCAAACTTGTACACTTAGCTCAAGTCGAGAACAGAAATTTGACTAGCACACGTGCATGGAATATTGAAAACTGCTACATCAGCGAGTTTCCTATTCCAGATTGATTCTGAACTGCTGATACAAAGATCCAATTTGGATGCCGGATTGTACGTTGGTTCTTCCGAACTACCTGGGATGTGAATTCGGCAAGGCACAATTACACATATTTTCTCACACCAACTTAGTAACTAAGTTAGCAGTTTCATACAATCTGCCAAAGAGGTTTGAAGTAATATAATTTCTATACTTCCAAGAAAAAGGTTTATAACACAGCTAACAATTATGTATAACAGTGAAGGTGTAATGAAGGTGAATTTCTGCATGTCTTGAAATTACGATTCCAATTGATTATATTCTTACTATGATTTTTCTTCGAAGTGATGTACTGTATCTGTAAGTAAAGAATCATCTACCCATACCTAGTGCAATAAGGCGATTCCCGGAGTGACAGATAACTTTCAAATCATGGCAGTTACGATGAAAAGGAATAGGACATTGCTTGTAGAGAATGATATAAGGAAGCCATCGAAATCATTTTCGTTCGAATATTTTGATCAGAACTTGAGAAATGGGTGATTTACGAAATGCTTTTAACATGCAGTCAGATGACCGGGCGGGCGAGGTAGGTCTCCTTTGTGGTTGGGGGGGGGGGGGGTTGGCGCTTTCCACGCTCCCGCAAGGCAGCTCTATTTTACTTATATTCTCTCTGCATTTATCCTGTAAATTCTCACGTCAACACATGAATTTTTGTGCTATGAATCGGTTCAGTTTTAATGGACATCTTTTCAAAAACTGACAAAATGTACTAAATGATGACTCTTCTGAAATTAAATTCAATGCTTCACAAGCTTGTCACTCAGAACTTTATAAGTGCAACATTTTGGGGGTTTTGGGGCCTTAAAAGTTA
This sequence comes from Conomelus anceps, assembly GCA_948455865.1. Taxonomy (NCBI): domain Eukaryota; kingdom Metazoa; phylum Arthropoda; class Insecta; order Hemiptera; family Delphacidae; genus Conomelus; species Conomelus anceps. The sequence goes on from OX418216.1 coordinate 89,377,218, forward strand.
AGCACATCTCAGAAACCGTCGCAAACTCAGGAAACTCTTTCTCAGGATGCCTGGAGTGGATTGAAAAAGGCCAGCTTCGTTGATTTTTTTCTCAACCAATGCCTCTTTTGAACTTATTTGCTTAGGCAATATCTAAAATGTTGTTATGTCGTCTTAGGTTTATTGAGACATTTAAATGTGCTTATTTTTTGTGATTGTTCAATAACAAGGATCAATCACCAGGCTACATAGTATACCTATGTATACTTACCTATGTATGCCATAGTGTACCTACACAATATGCATCCATAATATTCCTTTTTTTTGGTTTTTGCTTTTTGAAATATTGGATTGTTGAACTCATATTTAGCTAGACAAATATACCCAACAATCTAAATGACTAATCAACAGTTTTCATGAATGAATGAATGAACTCATATCTCTCAAGCCTTCCCCAGTTAGTAGAACGGATTGACTACTTCATGGCCAGTTAGCCCAGGCAATGAATGTTTTGTGTCGTAACAAATTAGGGGAAAGCTGAATTTTTGGAGGATGTTAGTATACGTAAGTTATATAGTAAGTAAGCTAGACTAGCTAGCACATATATAGATATGTAGCTTTCAGTAGACAGTCTTATCTTGTAGATAAAGATTAATAACTGCCCTAGGGGAGTATAAATACAGCCCCGGGCGTTTCCAAAAATCAGAATTAAGTTCTCCCTTGCCAAGTACACTTCGACTTCGATCGTGTACTAGCTTGGATTTTAGCATAGGCTACAGGTGTATTTTTTCAACTTTGATTAAGCCCTTACGCCTCTTTTCACAGAACCAATATTTTATACTCTCCTTTGCTCAGTGCGCTTCGACTTCGATTGCGTACTGGCTAAGTTTAAGTATAGTTCTTTGTGAATTGTTTTTATATTGTAACTGTGTATTGAGAATAATAAAGTTCAGTCGTGATCTCTGTGCGCTCAACTTTGACGTACAGAATCGCGACAGTTTTTTAAAAGACTCAATTTATTAATACACTTATCTGGCGCCCGAAAGTCAGGGACTGCCAACAAATATTCATAGACCTTCAACTTTGAAGAATAGAATATTTGTATCGAGATCTGACGATTGAAACGCGCAGTCTCAACGAATCCCGGACAACACATTGCATCCGGAAGAATTTTCCTGCAAGCTGGCAGAGAAGAGGAGGAATTTCTTGAGCAGAGTCCTCACCACTCAACCACCAGGTCCAGACAGCATGGCGACTTCCCAAAATGATCGACGACAAGGCGAGATCAACTTCGCGGAAATCATCCAGCAACAACAGACCACCATAAACTCGTTGGCTGAACGAGTTAACGATCTCACACTCCAACATCAGCAACTCCTTGCACAAGGATCTTCAAGACCATCTTGTGACAGTGTAAGTGCAACAAAAAGTTTTGAAAATCGTTTGAAATTTGTGCCCACTTATAATGGTGATCCAACAGAATTATTATTCTTCATAGATAATATAGATAGACTCTATAGTAAATATTGTACAAATAATGTAGACAATCATTGGTCCCTCACACAATGTGTATATTCCAAACTTCAGGGTCCAAAAAAAGTAATCCAAAAAAAATGTAAAGAAATCCAAAAAAAGTAATCCAGAAAAAATGTAAAGTAATCCAAAAAAAATGTAAAGAAATCCCTCATATTTTGCAAACACTAAAAAATAATTTTGCTGACAATCGTACCTCTTTGCAATTGTTATCAGAACTAATGAGTTTCAAATATCACAAAGGCCAACACCCCTTGGAATACTTGAACTTGATTGAAACAAAATTAGTAACAAAGCTCGTTATGAGTTGGATGGGGTAAAAGGAGCTCTTCTTGAAGAATTAGGAGACCAAGTAGAAAAACAGGCTTATAAAGTTCTCACATCAAATCTTCCTAGACCATTGGGAATATTTCTCATTAATCAACAAACTACAACATTAGAGGAAGCTAGGCGAACTCTAATAAATGATTCTGTATTAATACTTGACGATCTTGGCTTTACAGCTGACATAAATGAAAAACAACACAGACGTCAGAATTTAGAGAATAATTAATTCAATATGAACAAGAATTCACACAAATTCAATCAAAATAATCCCCAACGTAATCAGCAAGGTAATTCAAATAATTGGAGGAATGACAGACCAAGAGACTCAAATGGTCAATGGAGACAAAACTCCGGCCAATATAGACAAGATAAAGAGAGACAGGTAGACCAAAAGGTATTCTCACCCAATCCTAATTGGAAACCAAACGTTAAAGAAGATCAATCCATGAGAACAGTTAGTGGTTTTAAAAAGCATGAACAGCATCACACTGAAGAATGCTCAGTTGACGAAAAAGTAAACCAGTTGGAAGAAAAACTGAATTCTTTTTTAGGGATAGATTCCAACTTGAAGGAGGAACCCCCTTCGAACTAAATAACATAGGAAATAGGAATCTTCCACACCTGAAAATTAGAGACACTAATATTTTGATAGATACAGGTTCCAGGATAAATATTATCAATCCTAATCATCCCTGGATAAAAGAAAAACGACCTGAACTTTTTGTTATAAAAACTGCAAATAATGAAAGTCTTGGAACTGAAGTATGTAAGATAAAAATAGAAGAGATTTCAAGTAACCTAATAGATTGCAAAATATATAAATTTTCTGAGAAATATGACATCCTTTTAGGTAATGAAATCCTGACTGAATTAAAAGCACAAATAAACTTGGACACAGGACTCATGAAAATATGTAACACTACTTTCCCTCTTCTAGGATTAACTCAGTATAAAAAAGGCAAAAATATTATTTCCATTAAATCATCTAAACCAGATGGAACGTATTTAATACCTTGTATTGAAGAACTAAATCTTTCTGAAGGGATTGTATCCTGTGAAAACGGAATAATAAATTTACATGTCAACTTAGATAAGGAATATTGTTTTAATTCAGAATTTGAACCTCAATTGATCGAAATTGATCAAGAAGATAAAATAAGTTTCACTATCGATGAAATAAGAAAGCTTATAAGATGTAGTCATCTAAGTAAAGGAGAAAAAGCACAGCTTTGTAAAGTAATTTTTGAACATTCAAAAACTCTCAAAGTTCCTGAACGAAATCTAACAGCAACCAATGTATTAGAATTGAAAATTGAAACAACAGATGATATCCCAGTATATTCACGAAATTATAGGTACCCTTTTGCTTTTCAAGAAGCTATAAAGATAGAAGTAGATAAACTATTGAAAGAAAAAATAATAAGACCTTCAAACAGTCCATATAATAGTCCACTATGGGTAGTACCAAAAAAATTAGATGCTTCAGGTGAGAAGAAGGTGAGATTAGTCGTGGACTACAGGAAATTAAATTCTAAGACAAAAGATGATAAATTCCCCCTTCCTAATATTGAGGATATTCTAAGTAAGCTTGGACAAGCAACTTATTTTTCAACAATTGACTTAGCATCTGGTTTTCACCAAATTAGAGTTAGTGAAGAAGATACCCATAAAACAGCATTTAGCACAGAAAATGGACACTGGGAATTTACCCGTATGCCCTTCGGATTAAAGAACGGTCCCCCCCTGTTCCAAAAAATGATGAATATAATATTTTCAGATGTTCCAAATACACTTGTTTATATTGATGACATCATTATATTCTCTTCTTCTTTCCAAGAACATTTGCACGATGTGAAAAGAGTCTCACAAAGACTACAAGAGCATAATCTACAAATACAATTGGATAAATCAGAATTCATAAGAAATGACCTTGCTTTTCTTGGCCATGTAATATCAAAAGACGGTATTAGACCCAATCCAGATAAAATCGAAAGTATCCTGAAATTTCCAATCCCTAGTACAGAGAAACAAATTAAACAATTTCTTGGCATGACAGGTTATTATCGAAAACTTATTAAAGGGTATGCAAAAATAGCACAACCTCTAACTAAAGCCCTGCGGAAATCAGAAAAAATAGATATAAATAATAAAGAATATAGAGAAGCATTTGAAAATTTGAAAACGGCTCTAACAAATGACCCGGTACTAAAATTACCTAATTTTCAATTACCTTTCACTCTAACAACTGATGCAAGTAATTTTGCTATAGGAGGCGTATTATCACAAATTTATAAAGGAGTAGAACACCCTATTGCATACGCATCACGAACACTTAATCCTGCAGAAACAAATTTAAGCACAACTGAAAAAGAAGTATTGTCAATAGTTTGGAATGTAAAACACTTCCGACCTTACCTGTACGGAACAAAGTTTACTATAAGAACCGATCATCAACCCCTAAAATGGCTAAAAGAACTCAAAGAACCCAATGCTAAATTAACGAGATGGCGGTTAGCACTAGAAGAATTCGATTACAAAATCGAATATATCCCTGGAAAATCGAATAAGGTAGCAGATGCCCTATCACGAGTAGAAATATTCAATAATGAGATAGATGCAGTACAAGAAGAAGTAGCTATGGAAAATGAAAATGTCCCGATACCAGGCCCGAGTCGAGAAAATAATAATGATAATGATGATAATGAAACTGTACATTCGCAATTATCTTCCGATGAAGCTAACGGTATTGCTCCACCTAACGAACCAGTAAATAAAGAGGCTAATCAGTTAATTTTCGCAAGAGGAAAATTTTCGATTCGACATGAGAAAATATTCAATAAGAATAGAACAACTATCCAAGTTAATGATAAAAATGAATTGAAAAATCTAATCCAAATCATTATAGAGCAAATAAAACCTAATACTAGATATGGAATTCATTTTAAGTTACCATTCCCACAGTATGAGGACGAAGGTAGAGAAATTTTATTGGAATTTACTTATCAAATCCAAAAAATAATAACAGGAAACCGTTACATAATATATGACACACTTTTAGAAGATATAAAAAATCTAGAAACGCAGCAGGAACTAATTAGCAAGTATCACGAAGGAAAACTAGCTCATAGAGGTATAAATGAAAATCTAGCTCGTCTGAGAAGACGATATTATTGGCCAGCCATGGCAAAACAAATTAGTGCATTTGTAAATAATTGTGAAATTTGTAATAAAGTAAAATATGATAGGAGACCTTTGAAAGTTCCTTATGAAAAGACCCCAACACCAGTACGACCATTTCAATCCATTCAGATGGATGTATTTAATTTTGCGGATCAAAAGATTTTAACAATAAGCGATGTATTTTCGAAAATGTTATTCTGTCACCCAATACCAACAAATAACAGGATATCAATTATTACAAGCTTGAAAAGATATTTAGCTCTGTTTCCAACACCCGAAATAATTTCGTGTGATAATGGAACTGAATTTAACAACCCTACTATAAGTCAGTTTGTATCATTACATAACGTAAAATTGCATTTTATTTCATCTGGTCATCCAGATTCATTAGGTTCTCTAGAAAGACTCCACTCAACATTGAGAGAAATTATGGTAGGCATACAAACGGCAAACAAAAATATGAATACAGAAAATATACTATTGCAAGCAACTTGTATTTATAATAATACTATTGGCACTCATTTGAAATTAACCCCTTTTGAATTAATATATGTTCCAGGACATAACTTAAGAGATATCGAATTGAAAACGGATTTATTAATTTCGGAACAGTTAGCGATAGACAGACGTCTAGAACTAGAAGCTTTTCACAAAGCAATACGTTCAAAAATTGACTCAGAAAAGATAGAAAGAAGCGAACGACTCAATAAATCTCGCAATGATAGTCCCGACATACCAGATAAGGCATTTATAAAAAGCATTCAAAAAAGGAAACATTTACCGAGATACGAGACAGCTAAACGAATAGATAATAAACATTTTGTTATGAAGTCCAAAAGAGTGTTGAAAATCCACCCTTCAAGAATTAAAAGACCCAAATTGTATGTTACAGGTCAAATGGATGTTGATAATCCTGATGATAACCATACTCCCAACTTGTAGTGCTTTCTCAGTTGTTGACACTTCATTTACTAACGGAATCGCTGTATCTCGACCAGAAAATATTAGTTTGATAAGCGGAGAGAATGTCTTAGTTCACTATGTAAACTTATCATCCCTTGCTATAAACTTGAAGAACGCTAAAGATAACTTAGAACTAATTCCAGATAACTATAACACTTTGAACTATAAAAAAGAAATATATCTGACGCTATCTTATACTAATGAGAAACTGGCAACCCTTACTAATAAAAAAGATACTCTAATGAGGCATGCTAGAAATAAACGAGGTCTGATAAACAGACTAGGAACAGTCATAAATTGGGTAACAGGAAATTTAGATAACGATGATAAACAATCAATTGACAACGCCTTGAAACACTTGGAAGAAAACCAGAGTCAGCTGATAAGACAATCAGGTCTGACATTTACTAACAATAAATATTTGACTGAGAAGTTTGACCAAGACATGACTTTTGGAAGATACTGATACGATAAGTCAAATGATTATTTTGAACCAAATATCACTGCATATTTTGAACTTGAAAGATAAAATTGAACAGCTCATTTTGAGTTTAGAACTGTGTAAAATAAACATCCCACATCACTCTGTATTAGATGTATTTAGTTTAAGAAACTTTGCTATAGAATTAAGTAAAGTATCTTGCCATACTAATGGAAATAAAAGAACTTATTTTATACATGTACCAAAATTGAATGATACATTTATTCCGTATTGCATTGCATCTTTACCATTTGTGAAAAATGACAAATTGTTTCAAACAAATTTAAGGGATCAAATGATAATTTCAACAAAAAATGGATCTTACAATCCAGACAACTGTATTGAATCTCAATCTGTAATATATTGTAGAACTATGTATAAAGTAGAGAATTCATGTGTAACACAATTATTAGATGATAAGGATTTTAAATGCAATGCTTACTTAGCAAAAAATGTGAAGCCATTTGTTCGACTTCTAGAAAATTGTAATATGGTTATTGGTTATAAAACTCCAAAAGTAATTGTCAATAATGAAGATGTGTTAACTCCTGAATCATTTGTAATTCACTTGAATAAATTTGATGAAATTGATTTAGCTGGAGAAATAAAAGGCATACATACTGATGCTTCACCAGTAAATCATGGTATATCTGTAAATTATTACGAAAGAACATTATTGAACTTTGAAAACGTAGAGTTAGTAACGATGGCACCAGAGCCAAGTTTGATTGAAGCATGGAATACTATTGAATTTAACTCTCATCATGCAAAGAACATGATATATGTAATTCTAGCAATAGTTTTTGCAATAATTATAATATTGTACTCTAGATTTAAGAAACCTAGCTCTAGCAATAATATTAACAGTACTCCTGTACTCTTTTCTAATTTGCACCAAATACCTTTGGTTCCACTTAATATTGGACATTGAGGACAATGCCAAATTTAATGAGGGAGGAGTTATATAGTAAGTAAGCTAGACTAGCTAGCACATATATAGATATGTAGCTTTCAGTAGACAGTCTTATCTTGTAGATAAAGATTAATAACTGCCCTAGGGGAGTATAAATACAGCCCCGGGCGTTTCCAAAAATCAGAATTAAGTTCTCCCTTGCCAAGTACACTTCGACTTCGATCGTGTACTAGCTTGGATTTTAGCATAGGCTACAGGTGTATTTTTTCAACTTTGATTAAGCCCTTACGCCTCTTTTCACAGAACCAATATTTTATACTCTCCTTTGCTCAGTGCGCTTCGACTTCGATTGCGTACTGGCTAAGTTTAAGTATAGTTCTTTGTGAATTGTTTTTATATTGTAACTGTGTATTGAGAATAATAAAGTTCAGTCGTGATCTCTGTGCGCTCAACTTTGACGTACAGAATCGCGACAGTTTTTTAAAAGACTCTCAATTTATTAATACACTTAACTGTAGTACTTACTCAAAAAAACCAAAGTCCCGACCCCCACCCCGCTTGCTTCCCCCACCACCCCCCTATCAACATTGCAAGAGCAGTACTTCAGTTAAAGGCTTATATCTCGGAAACTAATTAAGGTATCGTTGTGATTATCATCTCATTTAATACTGAAAACTATTCTCTAAAAGATGTGTCATATACATTTTCTATGTAGATAGCCTAGTTTTTCAGTAAAAATATAGTTTATAGAAAAAAATGTCACCACGAACCACAAAAATCAACTTCAACTGATCATATCTTTTTTAATATCGCGTTATTGGTTGTGCCGTTCCTCACAAAACTTATAGATAATTTAATAAGCTTTAAAATGATGTGTCTATTGATTACTACAGTTCAAGTTATGGCGTCATAGTGAGTGATGAAATAGTAGCGGACACCGCGTCGCCGAACCCTACAGCACTGTGTATTGCATGGCGCTTGGCTATCCAGCCCAATCCAATAAATAATTATCGTCAGACAAGCCAGACTATATATGCCAATCAATAGTACACGTTTAAAAGTACATTTTCCGAAAAGTCCCCAAAAATCCCCCTCAACTTTTCCCCCAAGCCCCCTCAAAGTTGAAAATGTTTCTAATTATTGGAAATTCGATATCTCTGTAACTAACTATCAAACAGAGTTGATTCTTCTTCCATAATATCAGTCATATAATGTTCTGCAATAAATGTTCTGTTCACTTTGCCGGTAAACCTGATAGTTTCTTTTATAAAAATTGAAATATCTTCAAAAGAGAATTCTATCAACTAGATATTTCATTATTTAGGGGGACATTTTTGTATGTCAATTTACAGAAAATAGCGTTAAATAGAAGTTATAGAACTTATTTTTATGAATCCAAAGATGTGTATAACAGCATACTGACGATTAGAGATGATGATTTGTTCGATGAGAGATGTAGTGAGGAGGGGGGGTACCCCTTCGCTAACATCTGTCGCACTCCACCTTTACGTTCTTAGCTCTTCGAGGCTATTTCAATTCATATGTAGAATGTCACATTTGACCGATAATTTGGAATTCTACTTGAAAGGGCAGTATGGGCTTCCCTTATACTACATTATTTTGTAAAATGATGATTTATACCTCAGGAAGAGAACTGCTGAAAACATGTTTTAAATCAAGTAAACAATTTTATGTGTAGTAAAAATTTTGGTAATTTTCCAGGTTTTCCGATATTACAGCCACACCATGTGTCGAACATGAAATAAACAGGATTCCTTTCTTGTGGACAATACAATTACCCAAAACTGGGTACCAACGGCAGGCTTGTAGCATGAATAGAAAGTTATAATCATTCATAAAGTTGAAATTTCAATTTTTTCATAATCTTTCAACATTTTGAATTACAATAACTCAAAATTCATGCATGATACAAAGATGCCACTGGTATGTTTCAGGGAATTGTATTGTCTAAAATAACTGTGTCCTATACATTTTTTGTCCAACACATTGTATGACTGTACTATCGGGAAAACCTACATATAGAATTGTTTAGTTTGATTTAAAATGTGTTTTCAGTGGTTCTCTTACTAAAGATATGACAGAAAAAGGTGTTACCTACAATTTGAGACGAATTTTGCAATTCGTTCTTCAGTAGTTTACGAGTTATAAACTATTTATAATTAAAATCGTAATTTTCCAAGTACACTTTAGGGCGGTAATGGGCAAACTACGGCTCGTAAGCTAGCCCGGAACATGATTTCGAGTGAAGAATAAAATCACACATGCAAATTAAGTTATAAGAAATATATAAATATAATGTAAAAAATATATTTTTCTTTGCTAAATTAGGATAACGGTTATTTATTCATTTATTTTTTCGATTTCGCAGTACAATATTATCGCATCTCAGTTTGCTCTCAGTGTTTAGATATGAGTTAACTTACTAAAGAGTTGAGCTACCGCTTACAACGTAAAATCGACAGGGAAGGAAGAAAGACTCAAATTGCAATAACTGTATTATGACGATATAGGCCTAATTCTTGTTCATTGTTTCAAGAGGTTTCCTGCCTCTGTTGTCATTGGATGAAGTTTTTATATGTTGAAACGAATAGATGCTTGAAATTGGTCATCAGTTACAAAATAAAGAAACTACTGTAGTTTCATTATTGATTATCAATGCCAAAAGGTCCAAACATTGAAAAAGGTCCAACTGGAATGTTTAGTCTCAATGACATCACTTTTATCCAGAACAAAAAAGAAGTTGAGCTTTTAAAGTAAATGGTGAAAAATACCAGACATAAGTATAACTACCGAAACATTAAAAAAATCTTTACTTGTTTTCAAACTGAATATAAAAGTGAAATTAAATGTAAAAGGCCATCTATAAATAGCATGATTGTTAGGGAGACATTCAAATGATATGAACACTAAATGAACTTCATACTCTAATGTGCGTCAAAATGAGTGAAATGATGTCTAGAGCTGCTTAAATTACTGCTTTTAAACGCTAATTTACTAAAACCATTGTGGAGAAGTACCCCCTGACACCTTTTGCTTTGATAAGATGGGTTAAAAATCAGATTGCTTCTAAAGCTAATCTCAGTTGGATTACTGCATCCCTTCGTGAGTTAAACAAGAGTCTTTCTACTACATCTTTGATTATTTAGGATAATATTCATTGAGACTTGAAATTGTATTTTATGATAGAATTCTCTTTTGAAGATATTTCAATTTTTATAAAAGAAACTATCAGGTTTACCGGCAAAGTGAACAGAACATTTATTGCAGAACATTATATGACTGATATTATGGAAGAAGAATCAACTCTGTTCGATAGTTAGTTACAGAGATATCGAATTTCCAATAATTAGAAACATTTTCAACTTTGAGGGGGCTTTGGGGAAAAGTTGAGGGGGGATTTTTGGGGACTTTTCGGAAAATGTACTTTTAAACGTGTACTATTGATTGGCATATATAGTCTGGCTTGTCTGACGATAATTATTTATTGGATTGGGCTGGATAGCCAAGCGCCATGCAATACACAGTGCTGTAGGGTTCGGCGACGCGGTGTCCGCTACTATTTCATCACTCACTATGACGCCATAACTTGAACTGTAGTAATCAATAGACACATCATTTTAAAGCTTATTAAATTATCTATAAGTTTTGTGAGGAACGGCACAACCAATAACGCGATATTAAAAAAGATATGATCAGTTGAAGTTGATTTTTGTGGTTCGTGGTGACATTTTTTTCTATAAACTATATTTTTACTGAAAAACTAGGCTATCTACATAGAAAATGTATATGACACATCTTTTAGAGAATAGTTTTCAGTATTAAATGAGATGATAATCACAACGATACCTTAATTAGTTTCCGAGATATAAGCCTTTAACTGAAGTACTGCTCTTGCAATGTTGATAGGGGGGTGGTGGGGGAAGCAAGCGGGGTGGGGGTCGGGACTTTAGTTTTTTTTAGTAAGTACTATGTATACTAACATCCTGCAAAAATTCAGCTTTCCCCTAATTTGTTACGACAATGGCTATTTTTTTGCATTCATTGCCTGGGCTAAGTAGAGAAATAGACTAAAATAGATTCATTAAAAATATGGTGCTTTCAAAAATTGTTTTATTAGTTAGTTTTAGGTGTAATTCTCGTGTCAGATTCAAGATTAGTTCGAATCAAGCAGTTAAATATTTTTTTCTAGTATCAACTTATTCGATTGGCTTTCGATCGTTGGCAGTTTACAATAATTATACGATTCGACCGTTCAAGTTTTCAGGTTGGAGCTTGAACGTAAAAAAGCGGTAACAAAGTTTTAAAATCGTTCTCAATCTAAAGTTGAATTCGAACCCCTGCCAACTCCCTCACTCGCTCTCCATCCCTTCTCCTACCACACCCAGTCCAACCGGCTCACGGCCACCAAACAGTGCTGCCCAAAAGTCATCGTCGTAAATCACGAGGAGTCTATCCGGTAGAATGTTCCTGTGACATAAATTGTGAAAAATACCCTCCAAGTCTCGTCGACAGTGGTAATCCTTTATTCTATGGAATTATGGTCGAGCTGAATATTTTAAAGCTGAAATTGCGGCTCTCTTGATAAATGCTTCCTCCTTCGCCGCGTGCTTATACAAAGTAGGAGGGGTCTGGTGGACGCAGTAAAAATATATTTGTTCTTTAATTGTTCGAACTTTCGCCCTGGCACAGTCTTTCTGCGATTTCCTCCTCCCTGCAAAACTTATTCAGCCTTTCCTCAACCCAGCATTTATGAAAGAGTCCAAAAGAAGACAAGGGGTACCCTGCCTCGCCCCTCTGCCAAGAACTGCGTACGAATTGGTGCTACTTTATTCTTCTCGTCTGGAATAAATTCAACGTCTTTCTTCTCTCAATGTCTGGTGGCGACTCAAAAGGGGTTTCAGACACTAGACGGACCATTGCTTTAAAACTCTGCCCTTTTCCTTCGTTCGCTTGATGACGTTTCCTATCACAATAACTGACCCAGTTTCCATATCCTTTAGATCAATATCCCTCTCTTTTTAGGAGTTGATTCGTTATCATCGAATGCAACTACACCTAGAATCAGTTCCAATGAAGAGACATCCAAAACAACTTCACAAAGAGTGAACGTAAGTAGTAAATGTCATTGTGAAGAGAATTCGCGTTTATTCTATGGTTAAGAATCCGTATAGATCTTTGAAGAACATACTTCATTTCTATATCCATTTCTCAGACTCTGACTCGAACAAATGGGGAAAACAATTTTTCTATTAGGAATTATAAATCCAATATTGAATACACTCGACGACTCGACTCCCGACTAATCATACACAAGACTCGCGGTTTTTGGATAAAGTGGAGCTTCATTTAAAGACCTTTCAGAAGTTGGTAAAATGCCTGTTTAGTCTGTTCTGTTAATCTGTGTTCTGGAAGCCAGAGAATATGACCATACAACTTTAAACGACGTTTCATCATATCACTTTCTAAATTGGAAAAATTTCTATTATTATTATAATAATTTTTTATCATCATTATTATTATTATTATTATTATTATTATTATTATCATTATTATTACTATTATTACTATTACTATTATTATAACTATTATTATTATTATTATTATTATTATTATTATTATTATCTATTACCATTATTATTATTATTATTATTATTATTATTATTATTACTATTATTATTATTATTATTATTATTATCATTATCATTATTAATAGGGTTTATTTTGATTGTGTTAGTTATGGAAGCGTGCAATATATATTGTGATAAATCAAATTTAAAAAGCATTTTATAGGTATATACCATCCTCCTAATTTATGTGAGACACAATTTTTCAAGAGCTTAATAGAAATATAGTTCAGATTGCAAATGAGAGTAAATTTATCTTAACAGGTGAATAAATTCAAATGAAGATAGCGCTAGTGTTATAAAAGTGTTTTTTGTGAGGATGAAGCTCACATAGGTCTGAGACCTGTGCGTGGGTAAGTTAGATGTGGTGATTGATGAGTTGAACCTACAGTTTAGGTGGGTTCCGAACTACCGAGAAGTGATTTTACAGCAGAGAACAGTGTCTTTTTTGCTGGCCAATCTAATCAATCACCCTTATCAGAGGTTAATTTGGATTGTTACAAGAGATGTTTTTGTGCAGTGAATTCAAGTAAGATCCTTTCTGGATCACTATTTTATTCGTTGGAAGAGGTACAGTATAGTGAACCTATTTATATGGGCGGTAGTCAAAGGGAGAGTTAGCGACCATTTCACTGTAATAGATGTTTCTGTCCAATAGATTAATGTCAAACAATTAAATCAATTGAAAGTGGCCATAAGTTTATCTATTTAAATAAAAATTAATCAATATTTAAAAAACCCAGAAGTGAATAACTTTTGTAAAAATTCGTGATTTATGATGAGCTTTATGATAAACTATGTCGGATGTATCAATTAGGATATGAACAAGCTAAACCAAAAGTCAGAATAACATTGCAAGCTAAACTGAAAAAGAACTTGATGACTACAGAATGGTATAAAATACTAAAAGAAAGGGAAAAATTATATAAGCAGTCAAGTACACCTCATGGATAGAGCAGTGGTTCCCAAAGTGGCTCATGTAGACCCCCTTGGGTCCAAGGGGATCTGTCAGGGGTTCATGGAAGGAAAAAATAAGATTGGTCAATGATATTTTAATGGGGATCCACGTCTTTGGTTGGGGTGATCGGGTATATGTGGTATGTAGTATATATATATATACTACATATATAGTAGTATATATATATATATATATATATATATACTACTATAGTATATATATATATATATATATATTATGTGTATAGTATATATCATACTTAAGATCACGGCGATTTAGTACTTGGTTTTAAACGAGACAATATTGCTTAATGAAATACTTAGTCACTTACTTCTTGAGTTCCATTAATAATTTTGTTTTACTATTACTGATAATAACAATATATCAAAATATTTGGTTAGTTTCAGTTCGGAGTCGATTACATAACAGAAATCTACTAAGTTTAGACACGTGTTTTTTAATATTTTGTGCACTAAAATGCATAATTTGAATCTATTTATGTCAGTAGTAGTAGGCTTACTTCACCAGCTATCAAAAGCACATTTCAACTGATCAACTAAGATAAAAATAATCACATATTAAATAATCGCAGGGGGTCTACCTGAAACCGAAAATTACGGCAAGGGGTCATTAGGAAAAACATTTTGGGAAACACTAGTTTAGAGCCATATAGAAAGTATTGGAATAAATTGAATAAAGATATTAAAAAGATGAAAGTGATTTTTTTAAAGTTAATTCGAAATGAATACTATTTGCAGAAAAAATACTTTGATCAATAGAACTAGCCATTCTCCAAATCAGGAAAATAGATGTTTGCTTGATTTCTGAAACTCATTTTAGGAAACAATCTAATAATAATGAGACTCGAAGGCTACAAAATCACAATGTACATCCATAAAATACAGAAAAAAGCTGGTAGTGCAATTTATTATAAAAAATGATTTGGCAAATTTGTCAACTTTCATAGAATAGGGTATAGCCGTAGTCATAACACATGAACAAGGAGCGACTTAATCTCCCCCTGTTATAACTAATATGCCAATACACAAAAGACCTTCCTTTCGTGTAAAGCTTTCACACAAGATTTTAGACATTTAAGAAAATCAATTTTCAAGCACAAACTCCAAAGTCTCCTGTTAAATAGCCCGCTGTACAAATATGAAGACTTTTTTGAACTGACAAATACTCTGTAGGCAATTGTAATCACTTAGTTAAATTCTCTTTGTTTTTAATAAATCTTGATCTTGTAAGGTTATTATTTACAATATTAAAATATTATCAGTATTATTCATGTTTTGTATTTTTTAATTAATGTTGATCTGTGTTGTGATTTTGTGACTATTTGTAATATTCCCGATGAAGTTGGGAGTTGCTGCAATAAAGATTTTATCTACGTATTCATTTATTTAATAAGAGAGAGTATGAAACATTTTGAAATTCGCCCATCCTAATAGAAGAGATGAAAATCTCATCAGTAACAGTTGAGAGTGAATTACACAAATTTACAGCAGTATACAATAACCCACCAAGACATAATAAGGGAGAAGGTAAACATCTCAAAACAAGCATTTCATCTAAATAGAAAGTGTCAAAATGGAAGTTTTTCAACTACCGTACTGTATTTGTAATCGAGCGCAATGTTCAAATTGTTTGAATTGAATAATTCTGCATTTTTCTGAATCTGCAGACTTTTATTGTTTATTATTGCACACTACTATTTCTCATTCATTGCATTCCGACAATGTTTCATGCTCTTGCTTTTTACAAATAATATTTTCTTGTCTACTTTTTGTGTATAAATATCATAAATCAGAATACCTCAGACTCCTCTCACATTCACAGGTTATCCTACGTTGTGAGTCTAGTTACCAAAGTAGCCATAATTCAATATTTATTTTGCACATTTTGTGTAGTTTTATAAAGCTTGTTGAAAAATCCTTAATTAATATCGGTTTTCGGATAAATTTGAGTATGGGTGGTTGATAAATGATTAACCAATCGATGACACCCGATCGTCATTAATCTAGCATTCAGGGTTGTGTTAGTTTGGGTATGTTATCAAGATAAGTGAAAATGGAAGTAGAAGTAGAAGTTAGTTAATGATAAAGGAGTGTATGCAATGATAGTATTCAGCCATTCATGATACGTTCAAAACACTCGCTCCGCTCGTGTCTCAACTTACATTTTACTTGTAACTTAAAGGCTGGGTACAATCTACACGGATATTTGTGTTTCTATTCTTGATGACTCAAACCTTTGAAATTCCTGAAGGCGAGAGTATGGTGGAATTAAAAAAGTGATGAGCTTACATAGAGAATTCAAGTGAATTTGATCATGGGCCCACTGAGTTCAAGCGTTCGTACGTCAACTGAAATGAAAATATTGATGAGGTTCATTCAGACCTGTGATGTAATACCCCTAGGCTGAGTTTAGGTAATGTGGTTTGTTGCACATATGGTACACATTTTTATCTCTGGTTCACCTGGCAGTTCGGTAACGCACGAATGAAATGCAATACTACTGTTGGCTGGCAACCACAATAACATCTCAACGTGTTCAGTCCTGTATGATTAAGGATGCCCGGTCACTGAATGCTGTGTTGAGTGTGCGACGCTGTGCGACGATAGCTGTTAAAATGGAACCGAAGGCTTTCAATAAACGCCCAGCCACTGGAAGTTGTGCTGCGTTGTGCTATAACAGTGTTCCTGGGCGTTTATTGAAAACTGTTGGTTCGGTTTTGAAAGCTGTCGTCGCAAAGCGCAGCGCAACTCAACACAGCGTTCAGTGGCCGGGCACCCTAATTAATTGAGAGCATGCTAGTGTATTTTCTCATGCAACGGAAAGGGATAAGCCGCAATTTATGAAATATGTCGTATTTTATCTTCAGTTAAGTAACACAAAGCGATTGAATAGTCCTGATACGATCTGATTTGAATAGTCGTGAACATCTAAGTAAATAACTCTATAACAGTCCAATGGCTTTTCGAATATTAGTTCGTGTGGTTACGTAAACGATATCACTAGAATTAATAATAGATTTGGAAGTTAATGATGGGGAATTGGAATAAAAATGAAAAATAGAAATTAAATAATGACCTAACCTAACCTAACATCAATTATTAGCACTCGACCTCTCCCAATGTTGATGAATTGTGCTTGGCGCTGTATTTGTACCACATTGAATGGGATGCTTGGAGGAATTGCTGGCAATAAATTTGATGTAATTGAGCTGTTCGCCCCCACTAACAGTGGCGAATGAACAGGGTGAGGGGGTAGGGTCAATTGAGTAATCACTTGAGCAGCGAATAGCAATGCCTTCTGAATAGTTTACGCGCATTCAACGCATTCCGAACATCAGCTACTTGATTCCCAGTTCATTAATATTGATAAAATGCGTACAAAGTAAATAATACAAAATGATTGTATAACAACAGTCTATTGCCTGAACATGAACAGTCATCAATGAATAGAGGTGTGGACTTATAACCTTTTTAATACGCAATATTATTTTTTTATTTCTCTAATGATGCACACATGAGTCTGATATTTGTGCTTGTAATGATGTGAATTATTATTCATGCTTTGCTGAACGGGAATCGAAACCGTGACCGTAGCTACTAGTCAGGAGTCATAATCAGAGATAACCCCTATCCGAATACACCAATGCGCCTGCCAATTATAACCAAGTGAGCATAGCACAAGAGTGATAACTAGTTTGAGAATTCAAGGATGGAGTCGGAAAAAAACCTGATACTTTTTGGTTTCTGTTTGGTAACTCATCACACTTTCAAGATGTGAATCGAGTCAACTGCATTATATACCACTAAACGACTCGTAGTTTGTAAGTTTGACATAGCCTAAAACTTTGAATTTATTATCATAAAGTAATGAATCAGGCTTCCTACCTTGTGTACGAATATATTGACTGTTTGACTCTTGAGTCGAATATTCTCGGAATGTCCAAATAAACGTACGAGTACTAAATGATTGATTATAGCATACAGGAGAAGGAAACACTTTTTACTAATGCTAAATCTCAGTTCGCCATGGAGAGTGAATCTTTATCATAGTAATGGGCAGGCAGTGAACGTCATAGTGATTGTGAAGTTGGTGATTCGGGAATGAGATAAACCCATGGTGGTTAGGAATCTACCAGAAAGCCCTTAGTGTCCAAATGAATTAATTCTATTCCAGTACCAGAAAAAATAGTTCTAACATAGAAACTTGTTGGCTCTTTTGAAACCCTTGATTCCAGAAAAGTCTTGATTGTTCGTTAACCACAGCACTGAAGAATGGCTGTATAATATATCGAATTCATTGCCGCAGAAATACAAACAATACGAAAATAGAAATAACATGCAAGTTGACAAATTAATGCAAGATAAGTAAATAATATTAGAATCGGCTCAACAATAATTAATTGACCCAGCAAAGCTGAGGCTGAGCACTGGCCGACCACGTAGAATCATATCCCAGTCATAAAAATACCACATAAGAAAACTATGAGTTGAGAGAATAACAGCTAATCCTAGATAAAAAAAAAACTGCTACTCGCTGTTTTCTGTCGACGATACTTTATAACTTGACGTTTAAGAAGGAGGAAAGGAGGAAGAAGAAGAAGAAGAATAAGAAGAAACAGAAGAAAAAAGATGACGAAGAAGATGAGAAAAGAAAAGGGATAAGAAAAGAGAGACTATGAGATAAAATTTCTAGATAGGTTTAGAAATGCGGATTAAATTGTATCGGGCAATCTGCTAGTAATCGATAATTATTGATTTTATCAATATGATAATACTGTAAAACTATTGTATGCATACATTTTATGGTACACATATTTTATATAGAAACGTTACGTCATCAATTTGATGGTGTTTTTTTTCTTGTGCCAGTACTCATTCAATTCACTATCCTTCACATCTCATTCTATTGAGGAAGTCTCTATTGGACAATATTGGGGCAATAAATTGATGAGAAAAACACATTTACACCAAGATGAAATGTGGCTGAACATCTACCGTATTTTTTTATAATCAACAACGCTGGAGCAAATGGATGGTCTTTCAATTCTGATGATTTTCATCTCGGTATGACGTAGGGGGAAGTAATAAGTGGATGGTGCCGAGCGTCGCGCCTTCTGTTACAGAGTGGGCGCGGGAAAATCGAATAGCGCGCTCCTAGTGGAGACCGGGAAAAGCTTCGACCCTGCGCCTTTGATGCGGCCAGTAGACTACAAGCAACGAAAGCGAAATCTTTACGCGTTTCCACCGTATAATGTGATTCCCATTCAACAAATAGAAAAATAAATCAAAGACTGCAAAGTGTAAATCAAAGACAGCACAGAAACAGTGTTTTTCGGGTCATCTGGAGTTTGAAACGAGTCCAGAAGTGTGTCTAGTGTGACACAACACCGTGATGGGCTGTGAAGTGCTCGATTTCAAAAAGCGTGCTGATATCCTGAATACAACATTTAAACTATCGCTTTTCAAAGCATGTTTTGAGTAGGGTCCTCAGCGCGGTAATCGAGTGACGGATTTTGAAGCTGTTAGTGATTCAGTGCGTGGTGGTTACTCCGTATAAATAGTGTTACATTCAGAAAAATCCCAAAGATTCTCAAAATTGAACAGATTAAAATCAAATATTTCCTCATCATAGCGATCACTGGAATGTTCTTCTCATAAATGACAGCACATCAATTTTGAAAAGTAAGTGATTGAAATTTGGTTTCCAATAGTTTACTGTTCTCAAAAACTTATTAATTTGTTTAACTACTGAATAAGAGAAACATGCTTGATGATCACTTCCAGGAAAAATGTAGTGATAGTTTATCCAGCGGAATGTGAATTTGCATCAATTGTATTCTTCAATTGGTATCTATGATAGAGAGGTTACACAATGTTAACAATCACTCTAGTGAATTGATAGAGACTGATAACTATTACACAAGTGAAGTCTTGACAAATTTTTTCTCAGTTTGGGGTAATGAATGAAGTGAAGAAATAACTGACTTAGTCAAGCAAGTCGTATAATCAAAGGGTATCCAGGCTCCAGGGGAGAGTTCCCTTGTCTTGTAATGATAAAAAAATGTTTCTGTTTAAACCATATTTCTTTAAGTAGGAACTTTTTCCAATGAATCCAATGACGAAAACCACTGACGATTCTTGCAAGGAAACAATCCAACTTTTTGTAACAAACAAGAATGATCCCATTGATAGTAATTGCTCACATGTTAATGTAGTAGTTTTAAATGCTACGAATAATTTTCTTTCACGTTTATCTATGATAAAAGTTTAGTATATTGAATATAATGGACGGATGAAAGTATTCGAATCAGGATCGAGCGACTCTTTTTACTTCGAAACTTTTCTAAACTAACCATCAGATCTATCATGAGAGTTACTAATGACTTCGAGTGTCAAGAAGTTCAGATAGCAATTTAAAGGAAGTTCGTCTTCTGAGAAAATCTTTTCTTTCTTCCTCGAGAATGAGTTGTGGAATCAATTAACAGCAGCGGTGAATATATAAATCAGCAACGAATGACAAAATAATTAATGCAACAAATATGGAAACCTGTTCTCCATTCCTTCTTGCCTAAATTCTCATTTGTCACTTCCTTATTTTACTGATTACATTTTTCTTAAAACTATGAAAATCAAGAATTGAAGAAATTTTGTGGATAAAGTACACCTGAACCTAAAAGATATATGTTTTATTATTATAGTAAACATGAAAAAAATTGATTAAAGATCCAACAGATTTCGTCTTTTACAGATAATAGGAAGGTTTTCATATGAGATTTTTATATGAGCGAAAAGTTCCCAGTTTCATTGTGGAGTCTCATTATACTTGCTAGCTCGGCAAAGAATTAAGCAAAACATGATACTTTTGAAATAAATTATTGTCATCTGAGTGATGACTTGTGGAAATTGAAGAATTACTGTGCGTGCGTAGCCCGTATTTGATTCTTGGTGAGGGGGTGGAAGAGTAGCCCGCTTTGAGAGGTATGTTATACCCCTGCTAATATGGGGCTTCGGGTGTCCTCCACATTTTTCGAGTTGTAATGATGTAAAATGCAATTGAGATCACTTTGGACTCAAAATTAAAAAAAAAATTCTTGAAAATTTTCACTTGAAAAAACAAAACTGACTGGGTTCAAAATAATAGCAACATTTCTCTAATAACACTCCGTTATATTTTATTGATCTTACTCATTATTCAAAGTTATTGTTCAGTTGCTCTTCATTGCCACGATACGGCATTGCGTCTTGCTAATATTATGCTGTTGATGTCCCTTATTTTTTTTTTGAGTACATAAATTTTCACTCAGCTCGGTTGAGAATAAACCATAAACTTTCACACAATTTGGTATAGAGTATTTTTTCAATTCACGTAAGACATTCGTTGAAGTCTTTGAAATCGATCATTTTGAACACAATCATTTCCTTAGACTGTTTTTCTATTCTCCTTAAATTACTGTTTAGCTTACTTCTGCTCAACCCTTTTCAAACTTTGGCTGTTATGGACCAGTCCTTCATATATCATGTGGATGTAGTACTAGGTCAGCCAGAAAGACCGCCCCTTCTATGTTGTTCTATTGTGGTGAAGACAAAATTAATATACTCTTTCACTCCTCTTGATACGGGTGGTGCATCTCCATCCAAACTTTGTCTGTTTCTTCAAGGAATTCAATGTCATTTTTTTCAAAACTAATACATTTGGAGCCTGACAATATTTCATAGTAAATATCTTATACATGAATGTCTTAGAGCTGTGTATTACTGACATTTTTTTGTGGGGGGGGGACACTTACTGAAGCGGGCTCTGAGTAATGACTTTGATAACCTTTCCCGGTGGTTCAGAACCAACCTGAAACTGCAGACTCAACTCATCTCTCATCAGCATCCAACTCATTACCCAAGGTCTTAGACTTTGTGGGCTTCATTTTCTGAAAAAAGGGGGGCCTGGGGGGGATATGAAATACTTCTCCAAAAATAGATCTTAAGCATTCAGTGAGTTCAGCGGTTCCCCCCAGGCATTTTGAAATTTTCAAATTTACTATTCAATTTTTTAATTGTAATTGTCGAGTTTTTGCTTTTTCGATTGCATGTATTTGCCATTATATTATGCCAAGAATATTATTCTCCAGAATAACATTTTACCTGATGCTTTCAGTTCATGAGACAGTTCATGTTTATTGGTAACGAATGGTTAGGACTTCCACTTTCACAACCTTATTGAAAATATTATGTGTGAATTCATAGCAGTTGTTGATCTACACATTGCATTGATATAAAACGGAAATAATCAAAAGAATGTTCACTTTTTCAGGAATATCAAGGAAATATTAGTATAAAATATTACGCTTAAAACCCGGGAAATAATTAGTGTTACCGAATGAACGTTATAGTTTTAATCCCCGCAAGAGACGAAGTCATAATATGCAGGATAATCATGTCAGTACAGTAAACATCTTCCCGGATGAGTTTAATCATTCATTGATGAATATAAGCTATTATTTTTTCCTCGTTATACTAGTCTGAAAAAGTTACGCTTTTGAAAAAACTATGAGTTGGAACAACAAACTTTCATTTAATGATCCTAAAATGGTGTCCTTAAATGATGAACACTAATAAATAAAGGGATAAATGACATTTTGAATTATCTACAAAATGCAAATGAGTTCTTACAAGACTTCTTGAAACACATTATTTTGTGGAACACTCTCAAAAGATTTATAAATGATGAAAGGTTTTTATTAATATTAGCCATCTCCATCACCAGAAGCCCAGATGAAATCTACTGCATGGTGATCGAATTCTTCTCATACTCGATAAATACCTGATGTTACGGTTTTGATGACCGCAACTATTTTTGCTTACAGGTGATCAGTGTGAAATAAACACTTTCACTTACATTCATGAGAAAAACTCACAGGACGTTGAATCAGGGCTTCACTGGAGAGCAGTGAAGAACATTTCAATTGTCAGTTCCCCTGCACCTAATGCATTGATACGATACCTAATTTTTCCGGCCAAACAGGTAGGTAAGAATAATTAGGGTGGTGCTTCATTCAGCTGGTAAATGTGTTCCTCTTCGCATTGAGGGGACAATGAACTCGTCAGCATTTCCAAGTAACAGAAATAGAAAATAATTGCAACCATTGAAACCTGATCAACAAACAAGTTGCTACAAGTGTGGGCGGAATCCAATTGAGTGGCAAAGAATTTGTTTGGGCTACCAGTGACGGTTACATTGGACATTTATAGAAATGTTTGATCATTTACAAAATTTTTTAATGTTTTTTTTTTAATATGAATAGCGAAAATGTCTTGTCAGTATCTCTGTTTTTATAATTAGAACCTTTTAAAATAAGAACATTGTTTTGAAATCACCCGGTGATATTTTTATATCTCAACTTACAAACAGAATTCTGAAATAAATTAATAAACCGATACAACGGAGTACCCAAGGACCCGATGAGTTTACAAGGAATAATAAGTATAATTATCAGTTGTACTGATAGGCATATGCACCTTTAAATTGCCTCAATTTCAATTTGAATATCATAAATAATGATATGCTTCCCAATTCACAAAAAATGCACATCAGCAGTTCTTGAAAACCAGTTTTGTTTCTTCTTGTTTTTGTACAACAGATCTCATAATGTATTATGCCTCAATATTTCCTCTCTTTTTTCAATTCGAAAATTTAAAATAATTATTGAAGAGAAGGTTTCAACACAACCAAAAAATAATGTAAACGTCAACGCTTGCACTTTCAAAGAGTAAATAATAAGGCTAAGCATTAGCAGCCTTCATAATGACGTTTTGATTGC
Organism: Conomelus anceps; assembly: GCA_948455865.1. Classification (NCBI taxonomy): domain Eukaryota; kingdom Metazoa; phylum Arthropoda; class Insecta; order Hemiptera; family Delphacidae; genus Conomelus; species Conomelus anceps. The sequence continues at coordinate 89,401,029 of OX418216.1, forward strand.
ATTTGGTGTTTGAAGCATTGAGGCTTCAACTAACCTAGAGCCTCTATTGAAAATCTGTTTTACATCATATTTTTTTATATTTAATCTCCAAACTCCAAAATCAATAGCGATTTCACCTGGTGAGTGCATAGATTATTATTGAGGTTATTGAACATCTATTAATTTTTATTGATTGGACTAGCTGACAGTGATTCATTAGTTTCGGACAGTAATTGATCTTGCTAGTTTTTTTTATTGCTGATGATGCCCACAAGTCTAAGGCTCGTGCGTGGGTAATGAGGTGAATGATAACACATAGATGCCAGACGGAGGAGCGGGATTCGAACCCACGAAGTTGCGACGAAGAAGCTGAAGTTGCGACGCCTCAACAAACTGCGCTAAGCGGCCCGCCGCTTTTCATTTTTTAAACTTGCATTCGATTTATTTATTTCTTGTGAAACCTAAACTTTTGACAATCATTTTTATGAAGAGTATTTGGAACACCCTAGGTCTCTGTTGGTTACTTATAGTAACTGCATTCCAAGCCGCACACGAAATTTGAAAGCATGTAAAATTTAAATTGAAAGATTAGCAGGTGCTCTGCACCATGAGAACTGCACAGATTTCAATAAAAAAAACTCGAAATTAAACCACTTCCTGAGACCTGAGTCTTTATAGACAACTGTATCTGGGTGGTTTTGAATGCTCAAAATCCACTTCGCAGTTTGTCGGGCAGATCTAAAGTGATGTCATAGCACTGTCGTGTTTATCACTGGGATTATTTTCCATTTATTGAATTGAAAATTTTGAAATACGATCTTGATGTTCCGAACACTACAATAAATATTGACCTGAATTCTCTTCATCATTCCAAGAGTATTATGATTAATCATGAGTTATCCTCTTCATACAGTCTGAATACTATGAGACGATGAATTGAATTGAAACATAATTAAACTGAATTATTTTTGCAATTAGGAAATATTTTTTTAAATAATAATTAAATTTATTTTCACTCAACACTCCGCAAAATCATTTGGTTCATGACGTACGTGTACACATAAGCTCATTGTTTATTTCCACAATATAAAAATAATACAATACCTCGATAGGAATCAGTAACCCCGAGATACAACCTTATGGGAGATGAAAAATTGAATTTTTTGTGATTGGTTTCTAAACAAATGCGAGATACTGGTTCAAAAAATTAAGCAGAGAAATAAGATATAGGCCTATCAATGTATAAATTAAGAGCTAGAGAATTAAAAATGTTATTGAAAGACGTGGATTATTTTCTAAAGAAAAAGAATAGAGAGATTTTATACTTCACAGTTATGCTAATAATCCAAATTGAGAAAAAAATCAATAATAATATAAGAATAAGAATTCAAATAGGATTACTCAGATGAATTGAACTACTTTGAAAAAAGGAATATATAAAACAGTGATATTTTGAAAATTTGTATCCGCTATATCAAATTTGATTAAAATTTGTTGAGTTATTAATTACAACACTCCTAAAATCTAATTAAAAAAATAATGGGAATTCCAAATCTCTATTTCTGAGATATTTGTTTCTTAGAAAGAAAATTGTTTAAACTTTAAAAACGAATAGATATTTCCATATAGATATCACTACATCGGTAATAGGCTTTTTCTAAATACAGGCATTGAGCCGCATAATTTTAATTTTCTAGCTGTGGTTTCAAGACCTACTTTTACCTTATAACACGTGGTTTCAAGTTGGAACAGAATGCTCCTCCACTGATAGAGATTCCATACTGCAACAAACTTGTAACAAGTACGCAATACAGTGATCTCATTACAAATTGGGTACAGAAACACCGAATAAAATAATACTTTCTACACGATGGTAGCCTATACATGAAGAAAAGAAGGGAGCAAAAGTGGAACATTAATAATAATTATTACAATAGCCCTATGTTTGTTATTTTCAGCATAAAAATGCTTATTATTGGCTTGAAAAATAGAGAAAATCACAGCGAAAATAATAAAAAATTGTCTTGAACTTCTGAATTAGATTTTTGGGTATGTTCAAGGACCATCATATTGAAATTTTGGATTCCCTCGCATGAGCATGAAAATTATGATACTGATGTAGTAACAAAAGTATTGAGTATTGCTCAATATATCATAAGAGTATTGCTTTAAGTTTGTTCTGTTGCGTACCTTATTCAAAGCTGTTTGAGGTCGTATTTTTTTATATTGGAAGTTGAAAGTGGAAGGAAATTACGATGCAAAAGTTCAAGTGCTAATTTGCCTTGTAGTACGTTACAAGTCGCGTGTTACAGCTTGTCCTTGGAATAAAAGCCTGGTCGTTCAACGGAAGTGGCACATGTAATATACGGACATAAGTGTGGTCACGTAGTTTTTCAAGGTAATGGGCTGCACTCAAATTTAAAAAAGGAAAAGGCAGCTGAATCAGAGGTTAAATACAATTTTGTAATGACCTATCCTGGTTGATAAGAGAATTCTGTTGGGAAAAGTAATAGAAGTTGATAACGCTAATGAACGTGTACTTCGATAAGGACGGTGTAAGAGAATATAGAATAAATTTAAAAAACTGTACTTCATCAGAGTTACATTTTGATTTTTTGTAATGTTGACTATTTTATGATTATAAGGAAGAGTATTCGTTCACATGCACCAGGATAAAACCTATTCTCTAGTCTTTTCGCATGCAAGAAACCCATATCTCATCAATTTATTAATGTAATAATGTTGACATCAAACAGTTACAACGTTATTGATTAACAGTGAGTTCTATGACAAGAGTGGTGACAGTGATTTTCACAGAGTGGATTGTGACGCTGACTCTCATTTTCCTCTCAAGTTAAAAGACAGGAATGCTTTACCTCTGGAATATAGCACATCTAAGCACGAATTATAATTATGAGAGGTGGGAAGATAAGATTATCCCTGGTAAGCACTGCTATCAGCTGAGAGGAGACTGTGTTGATACTTTGGCCTCCAACATGTGGCTTCTGAGAGGGAATTTGTTCTCAGAAACTGAAGGGATGATGTTGGCAATTCAGGATCATGTTATCCTACCTCGGAACTACAAAAAATATATAATGAGGGAAACAAGGCTGGAGAATAACAAATTTAGGAAATACAATGTGGCCAGTGAGTCAACTGAACACATTATATATTAAATACAATACAAATCTTAATTCAAATAGAGTATTAATTCATCTCCTTTTCACATTGTGAATAATTAAGTGTTATGAAATCTTGTTTAAGATTCAATTAAATTAAGAGATAACTGTTTATTTAATTTTCTAGCTTAGCATACAGAGATAGGTGATAGATAATGCAGAAGTATCTCTAGGAGGCGTTGATTAAAGGCTAGAGTACCTAGTGCCTGGGACATGATAATTCTGTCACTAGAATGCACTGCAGTCGAGTTGGACAAGTGGTATATTTGGAGAAGTTGTTTCTGGCCTTATAACGCATCATGTAGAAGTCGGACAAGTGGTATATTCGTGCAAATGGTTATTCGGACAAGGGAAATACTTAGTTGAATTAATTTTTGACAACAGGTACAAAAGTCAGACAAATGGTATATTCAGAGAGATGGAAAGTCGGTAGTGACCCGTTTTAAAATCTTTTTGTCAAAAAATGTCCACTCTGTTTATCAAAAGTCAACTGCCTAGAGGTGTCAACTGCCTAAATCCGCCTCTGCTTTCAATAAATTAATATTTTGCAACAATAACAAAAACATAACCTCAAAGCTGATATTAGGATTGATTTCTTCAATTACAAATATCAATCACACAAGTGCTTAGAAAACGTCTAATTTTCATCAATCAGCAATCTTTCACACATGAGATAATTTGTAAATATAATATAACTCACTTAGTCCTTCAAACATTAGAGATCCATTTCTCCCATCTGTCCTTTTTGTAAGGAAGACCAGGAAATTAATAAAATAAAACAAATTTTCCTTCTGTATTCTCATAGGTGTTACTGCACCCATATTACACAACACATAATACGGCTCTTGGGCATTTTTTGTATGTTTGTCTGAAGAAATATTTTTTTGAAAAAACGTATTTGAAGTGAGACAATTTAGCACACGAATTAATGGTGATCAGATTTTGACTCACTAAGTTAGAGCAAGATCCTCCGCTCGGAGCGCTGTCGGTCGATCTCCAGATCACCTATTATTATTCGGTTCTGTAGCTACAGAGCCTGGCGAATGGTCTTCGACGCCAAGAGAATGCTCAAGGGGACCAACATCACTATTCGTGAAGACCTGATGACACACCGGCTGCGTATCCTGAACGCTGCAGCTGACCGCTCGGCCACCGCCAGGTTTTGAGCCAAAATGGGCGTATCAAGATTGTCACTTCCAAAGGAGGATCCAAGAGGGTGCATACCATCGAGAGGCTGGCCGACTTGTCCAAAATAAAAGTGAGCTCTTAAATATCAAAATAACCGCTATGTAAGCCTATTGATGCAGATTACACTTTTAGCCATTTTCACAACTCATACCGGACTTTTCTACATATTCTTTTAATCGAGGATTTTTAAAAAAGTATTCTAGTTTCGACAAGCCAATAACTCAATTCCAATCAGCCAATTTATCAATTTTGAATACTCTAATAAATTCTTGACAGTTTAACTCTCCTAAAATAATTTATTAATTTTCAAGATTTCATTTTAAATCACGAGATTAAATAAAGAATTGATGGCAATAATAATTTATTTGCTCTGTTTAATTTATTTACTCTCATTTACTAATTTTTCATTAGCTCATTTTGAATAATAAAATCATTTTATTTACTTTTGGATTAGCCATACAATTGAGTTGAGTTTACATAATGATATAAAATGTAGTAGTAATACGTTAATTTCCTGGATAATTTTTTTTTTAATTTTTATTATTTGTTTTTCTTGGTTGAAAATAAAATTTATTATTCATTAGTGCAACACAGCCGAAAATTGAAAAAGCTAACAATTATTCATGACTAGTACATAACGTTACATATTATTAGCTTATTTACAACATAGGCTACTACCATTCTATTCTTACCCACTACGAAGTAAAATGTTCTACTTCTCTGACTTAATATAATCTGGAATGGGAAATTTATATTTTGTTTTATATTACCCGGTCACTAGTATAACTTGTACTAGTACAACTACACATATGCTCCACATTTAATTATTGCTTACAAGAAGTCATCATTATAGAATATAGAATATAAAGTCAAATATTTAAATAATTCACGATTGATTTTCGCATTTATTGAATTATTATGTTCAATATAAATCTTCGTGGACAGAATTAGAATTTTCCCACTTTTTCCATCTCATAAATATGGGATTAAATTTTTTTTCTCTGTCTCTTCTGCTGATTCTTAGTCGTTCTCAATAATAATAATAATACCAATGTGATGTTCGTGTACCCTTCTTCCCTTCAGTAATACTTATTCCATGCGTTTCTCTATTCTGTTCTTCTTTCAGTCCTTCTCAATCGAATCACTTCTTTTTTCCACTTCTCTGTCGTACTCTCATTTGCTATTCCACTATTTCCCCCCCGCCACCGACCTATTTGCTTTTTCTCTTATTAGGCTGAGCCTCTCACTTTCGTTTACCTTTTTCCGATGTGCCACACTTTCTCTTTGCACTCCCATTCATCACAACCTCTCTTTCACTTCTATTTCCAGTTATGGTACATCCCTATTATCATCTCTCCGTACACCACCCACACACTCATACTCCCTCTGTCTCTCTTCCTGTTTTTTTTTTTTTGATTCATCATTCTGGTCAAACCAAACCTTCTGTTCACTCACTGGTCTGCATCCTCCTTCATAGTTCTTCATGCTTTCATTTTGTAGGATTCGCTCAAGCTGATGAAGCCTAATTGACTTATTTCTATGATGCACGTCCTAGTAGATATGTGGGCGTGAGCATTTATGCATTGGTTTACGTAGGCTGTAACGATTTTTCAATTCAAATACTGTTAAATTCGAACAAATACTAAATACTGAAATACTTTTTATCAAACAATAAATAATTCTAGCTGCAAATCAACATTTACTCACTCTATATACGATGCAGTGATCAATTATTGATCGAGAGAACATTGAGAACTATATTGGGCTTATTTACGTGGTTTATTTATTCAATGATGTACTCTCAATTTTTTCCTCAACGTTCTCTTGCAATGTTGCGTTATGATTATTTTGCAAACAACAAAGAAATTGTTTTTTTTTTTTTTTTTTTGTAGATTACGTCTTGGAGACTCCAGTTAAGGAGTATAAGACAAGTCAGATCAACAATTATACACAAGATAGGCTACCATAATTACTATATCAGTTAGTTGAGATGAGGCTTAATTTTGATGTGAAAGGAACTCTTGTACACTATAAAAAGCTCTATCAACTAAATATTTTTTCAATTGTTTTTGAAATATTTCTATATTTTCAAGACTCTTTAAAAACTGCGGTAGCTTGTTGTAGAATATCCTACCAATATAACTAGGTTTTTGTTTGAATAAGCTACTATTGTGACTCACCAAGTGATAATCTCCTCGGCTTCTTGTATTATAATCATGTACATCAAGATTTTGGTTAATATCATTCGTTTTTACATATAAAGTAGCTTCATACACATATAAGCAGGGTACAGTTAGGAGACCAAGTCTCTTGAACAACGGCCTACATGAATCTAATCTATTTACTCTTTCTATACCCCTAACCGCTATCTTTTGGATCTTAAACACCCTATCAAGATTTTGTTTTGATGAATTACCTCATACTAAGATAGCATACCTAATATGTGACAGTAAGAGCCCATGGTAAGCTGTAAAAAGTAACTTTTTGTCATTCAATCTAGTGAGCTGTCGCAGGACAAATACCCCAGATGAAATTTTACAACATATTTTCTCAATGTATGGAGTCCAGGTCAATCGTCTATCCAACATAACTCCTAGAAATGCAATTTTTTCTTCCTGGTCTAATTGATTATCGTTTACAAACACGTTTATAGCCCTATCTTCATTTAAATCATGGTGACCGTGCTTCAATGACTTGATGTTACAAGCTTTATTATCACTTACTTGGTGGTTCGGAACCCACCTAAAATAGTAGGTCCACCATGTTCCCCGTAACATGGCTCAAACGGCGAGGTGGAACTGCCCGTAAGGGTCTCCCCACCATTAAAAGCCATACGCTTATTATTATTATTATTTAAATCATGTTTGTTTTTGAATTGAAGGTATTGGCATTTTTTACTATTTATAGTTAATTTCAACTGATTTAAAAATTGGACAATGGACTGCACACCTATATGGGCACTTATTTCTAAATTATCTAGAATGGAATTGCTGAAAATGAGTGATGTATCATCAGCAAATAAGAGGGCTCTACCACTAATCAATTCTTTAGGTAAACGGTTGACATATAACAAAAAAAAACCAATGGACCCAGTAAAGGCACTCCAGCTTGCACCTCTAATTTATTAGATTTATTCTTTACCAAATACTGTAGTTAGTTCTACACATTGTTTTCTCCCAATAAGATATGATTCAAACCATTTCAGTTCAACCCCATTCACACCTACATTTTGCAGTATTTCCAATAAAGTTCTATGATTAACACAATTAAATGCCTTTGACAGATCTAATAAGATTGCCGTAGCTTTATCACCTGAATCTATTATATCTATTAGTTTTTCAACTAGAGAAACTATGGCTGTCTTTGTTGATCTCCCTTTCTGGAAGCCATGCTGTTCATCACAGATAAAGTTAGCTTCTTGAAGGTGCAGAAGTATCCTATTTAGAACTACTCTTTCAAAAATTTTACTTATTACATTTAAAATACTAATGGGCCTATAGTTTTCTACCTTTTCTCTATCACCACTTTTGAAGATTGGCAAGATCTTCCCCTCTTTTAAATTATCTGGAAAAACACCTTGTTCTAATGAATGATTGATCAGATGAATCAAAGGGTCTAACAATTGATCTTTACATTCTTTCAGAATTTTACTGGATACCCCATCCATTCCTACAGTTTTTTTATTATTTAAACTATCAATGATATTTGACAACTCGTCTTGGCATACTGGGTGGAATTTTAATTCGTTCTGAATCCCCTCAGTATTCCTCATGTTTGCATCACTAATACCTGTATTAAGAGATTTTTGAAGATCCTTAGCAACCAGTTGATAATATCTGTTAAAGAAATTACAAATAACTACACTATCATCAATATATTTGTCATTTTCGTTAATTATTCTGGGGACACTAGTATAAGCATCTACATGAGCTACTTGCCTATTTTTGTTCATTACATCCCACACTGCTGTGTTAAAGTACACACTGTTATTCAAAATTTCAGCTGTTTTCTTACATTTCGCTCTTTCACTTCTCTTGCAGTGGCGTAACGTACACCCCCGCAGACCCCGCGGCGCGGGGGGGCCCGGGCTATAAGGGGGCCCGCCGGCCCGGACTGAAAATATAATTTTTTAATAAATGGCCCATACCCGGACTGATTTATATATTTTTTTCAAAAGAAATAAAATTAAAACTGAAACACTAAAGAGAGAAAGAAAGCATGAGTAGGCTAAATAATGTCAGGTCATTGATTATTGTTTACTTTCTCAATTCGTAAATAGCTTATTAGTGGAGGAATTCAGAAGCAGGATGTTGTGACTTCAGGAAATTAAAGGAAGAGATAATGAGGACAAAACACTCTTCAAACAAACTTATCTAAACTGTTATAAATCATGAATAAAATAAGGCTAAGTCACCACTGTGCAAATATAGGAGAAAATTAATTATTTTCCCATTGAATTCCTTAATGTTTATTAGCACATGAAGAAATGGAAAGTGGGGGGTTGTGTAAAAATCAGTCAACATTTTTCTTTATTAAAAATAATTCATTATAATAAAACCAACTCTCAACCATTTCCATCTTTTAGGAACCCGTAGGCTAGAGCCAAAATTATTAGACTAGTCCCCCCTTGAAAAATTATTGAATTTTAAAATTTAATAGAGTAAAGGCATTTAGTTCTTACATAATTATGATAACTGCCCACAAAATATGCAAGTTTTTCAGGGAGAGGTGGCAAGGGTGAGGGGCGATATTTATATGATTTTGAGGAGTGGGGCACGGAAAATCGGTTGCGGGGGGGCCCAATTGGAAAACGTTACGCCACTGTTCTCTTGTATAGTTTTTCTTTAGAGCTTTGTAATTCTCTCCACTTAACATATTTCTAGATAGTTTGAATTCATCATATGCATCTTCAACCCTATTTCTTTCTGCAAGGATATCATCGGTTAACCACTCTTCAATTTTGTCTAATTTGTTTTTTACTGGGACTTTTATAACTGGACAACTCATAGAAATATGAAACCTTAAAATATTAATGAAACTATCATATTTGTTATTCAAACTATTGCTATTGTGAACCCTACTCCAGTTTTCTTGTAGCAGATCCTGCTTCAAACAATCGATATTCCCCTGTTCACATTGTTGTATTTCTTTCATTACTCTACTCTTTTTAATTGATTTATGACCTTGCAACCCCTCCTCTAAGATTTGATAGTCATGATCAGATAGTTCCGAGCCGCCTAATCTTCTTTTAGAGTAATCTATATTAGTAAGGATGTTATCAATTATTGTTTGTGATGTTCTTGTGACTCTGGTATATTCATGAACTTTTATTTCCAAGTTATTCATGTATATAATATCCCTTAAATCTTCTGTCATTTCATTCTGTGTTGCAAAGTCTGTATTGAAATCTCCCGCTACAATAACGTTTGTAAAACGAGTAGTAGTAATCTCTAAAATCCTTTTGAATAGTTCACAAAAATTGTTCCATTCCCCATTTGGTGACCTATAAATACCTAACACCGCTACTTCGAAATTATCGTCGATTTTTACTCTTAACCCAGAAACTTCTAAATCCATTTCCACAGCAAATTTCTCTACATATTCTAAATTAAATGTTTGCATATTCTTAGCATTTTTAGTGAAGATAGCTACTCCCCCACTTCGATGAGATGTCCTGCAATACGACGTTTTCAATGAATAGTTTGGAATATTAAGTTGTGACAATTCATCTTCTTTTAAACCATGCTCTGTGAAAATAGCTATATCGGGAGCCTCTTCTTTAAAAAATACTTTGATTCTATCTATTTTGTTACGAATGTATTGAATATTCTGATGGAACACAGTGAGTACCGGTACTTCCCTATATCATCCCTTATTACTTTATCGTTGCTTTTGCATATTGAAGTGGATTTACTTAATCTCTTAGAATCTTGAGAGCCTATCAGATTGCTACAAGAGTTCCTTCCACTAATGCTATCCTGATTTTTTGATCGATTAACGTCTTTTAATACAATTGAAGATATGAATTTATCATTTGAAACTAGTTCCCCTTCCCGGTTTTGAGCCACTTTACTAAAAAAGGTTCGTTAGATGTTTGTTTAGGAGAATTATTGACAGTAGATTGCAAACGACTTTCAATCAGCTCTGCCAGCCTATTACAAAATATTACTTTGCCAGATTGATTTAGATGTAGACCATGATTAGTGAAGTTTTGTTTTTTCAGCCTTTCATTTAGAAAACAAATCCCCAACTGCTTAGAATTCTTATTTTTTAGGCTTTTGATTGTATTATGAATTGATTTATTTGTTGACTTAATGGCTTCATTTAGCTCTGGCCTATCAAACCTATACGGAATTGTACTTATTATTACATTAGTTTTTTGGCTGAGTGGCACAATTTCTTTAATTTTTCCATTTATTTCAGGAAGATGTTTTAGATTAGGTTCATTTATATTGTTTGAGCCACCCAGTACTATTAGAAAATCGTTTTTTCCAAAATCTTTAGTTTGTTCCTGTGCTGACTCTACGATTGCGTTTATAGGGGCACTTGGTTTGAAAAAGCTCTGAACTTCATACTTATTTTTTAATCTTTTGTTTAGTAGGTCACTACAGTCTCGTCCATGACTGGATGTCAAGAGCAGTACTCTACCTTTCCTATCGTTATTTGCCCTTACTTTAGTTTTGGTTGCTGTTTGCAAAACCTGACTATACGTTTTTGTTTGGCCATTCCTATTAATTTTTTCCCCATTTGATTTAGGTTCTACTTTTTTGTATTGATCAGAGGTTCAGATCTTACATTAGCCAAGCTTAATTTTGATTTTAATATTTCGATTTCCTCTGACATAGACCTACATTGACTCGTGAGATTTAGTATTCCAGTTTTATGGTCTTCCTGCTGCAATTTTACAATAACTTCCAGAGATTTTATGTGATCCACTAACCCTATTCGTTCTTCCTCAGAATTTTTTAGTGATGTTTCTAATTTTGTTTTCAATTTGGTGTGATCACTCAATAGTTTAGCAACCTTTTCTTCTACATCTACAGTAGCTTTAAGTGCTGTTAGAGATTTTCTTGTTAATAATTGCTGAGATCGCGTAGCTACCTGAGTTTTAGTTGAACAATTAGATTCAGATGCCTTGTTTGGACTCATTTTCCTAGCTAAAAATTGTTTTCAATTGATTTTAGTTAAATGTTTAATGAAATATTACTTAATTTATTACAATTGTCAACTTGAGACTATTTAATTACAAGAAAATTTATCAATATCGGTACACCTAACCTTGAAAATAGAATTTGACTTTTTTTTAAGATACTTTAAATTATAATAGACAAGTTAATGATGTAAATTATTAAGATATTATAAATACTAATAATAATAAACAAAAATACTACTTATCCGTTCGAATTAATATTCTATTCTTCAAAATTCGCAGATCCTGTTCTGAAAACGTATGCACAGCACACTGCTACCTCGATCATATTGTCCCTCTCATCATCTTTCCCTGAGCGATTATTCGTATTATTTCTGTTACTAGCTTGCTTTTTTTTCTTGTTCCTTATGAAATTTGATTGATAGCTGGAAGAACAATCATTCTTTTTTTCGTGCCATTGCGTCCCTTCCACCATGTTTCTCACTCGCCCTTCCGTTAATCACCCAACCTTATTCTAAATCACTTTGCTTACTTGCCCATTGCTATATTCTATCGGTCTATTGCAATCGTCTCCAATATCACGTCACCCTCACTCTTTTCAGCCCTCTTGTCTACTATCTCCCACTTTCCACTTTCCACGTCATCATATTTCACTCATGGAGTCTATTTCCTATTCCCTTAATAGGCAAGATACTTTCTTTTTTTTCTTTTATAGATAACTTTAATAATTTATTATTATCAAAAACATGTAGCTTGTCTCTGGCTGTTGTTTCTGCTCGCTCTTTTTTTCATTTACAGTTGCACTGGTTCCGGCAGCTATGACCAAAACCAACACGTCTACAATCGACCACCACTCAACTGCATCATGGGCCTACATCCTGGAGCCTGCAACCTTTTTGAACAGTTGAACTATAATTACGCGTAAATAATAGTGACGGAGCCTGAACTGTCAACGCACTATGGATTTTGCCAATCAAGTGTATTTTATTGTTTTATTTAGGTCAAGTCATGTTAGTTTTAGTCTTCATCTCATGTTCATGCTTTGCTCTGTGTTTGGATGGATGTCAGTCGGCGATTTCACTGATGCCCTCCATTGACTCTGCTTGCTCGGCCTCACCCCATAATAACCGTGACAATGGTGCTATACTTTCTAACAAGCTTCAACCCTATAAGACGTACTTTTAAGGTTGATTCACACACATAGGACTGTGTGCCGACTGTGCTGCGACTGTGTCGTTTTGGATGGATTCGCCAAAGCAGTCTATCCATTTAAAATACACGGCGACAGTCTCAAGTGATTCACACATATAGGACTGTGCACCAACCGTGCGCATACTGTGTCGTGGCCGAGCTCTTTCAGAGTGATCTATCAAGGTCACAGTCCGACACAGCCGGCGCACGGCCTGTGCACAGTCCTACATGTGTGAATCAATGTAGGGCGACGATAGGGCGACCAGCCTTAGCCAAGTGAAGCTTCAGGTGTTTCCGTAGAGCCTCGGGCATTTTCGTTGAAAAGAAAAGTTCCTCAATTTTCCAAATCCAACATCCTTTTCATTCTTTTTATCTGCTATCCCATTGTTATTATTTGTACTTCAGATTGTAAATTAAATTAAAAACATTCTGTTCTTTGAATAAAAACATTTAAAAATTAATGAAAATATATTATTATTTTTTTTGTGGATGAAGCCCACATAGGTCTGAGACCTGTGCGTGGGTAATGAGTTGGATGATGGTGATTGACGAGTTGGACCTACAGTTTTAGGTGGGCTCCGAACCACCGGGAAGTGATTTTACAGCAGAGAACAGTGTCTTTTTTGCCGGCCAAGAAACTTACAAACTCTCATTCTATGCATGTCTTGCATTACCTTCTCAGACATGTTATAGATTACAACCTCAAGTGTAGAGGCCAAGCAGTGTGCATGCACTTTGAATACATATCATATAATTTTTTTGAAGTATGTTTCATTCATTTTTAAAAATATTTCTTGTTTTTGAATTTTTGTTTCTTCCTTTCTTTCTCTTGCAAAACAATTAATGCTGAATCCATCTCTGAGACTGGAGTAAAATTCCACTGAAATTGCGTCATTGCAGAACAAAACGGTCGCAGCACAGTCGGCACACAGTCCTATATGTGTGAATGATAGCGACACAGATTAAGAACTCATCCTCAGTTGATGAAATGGTAGAGACTCTTGAAGACTGGATTCTAAAGATCTATGATAAGCATGCACCCACTGTGACAAGAAGAATTAGTAGTAAACGACATGTACCTTGAATGACTAATGATATATTACAGTTAATGGGAAAAAAGGATTCAGCTCACAGAAAAGCTAAGAGAACAGGCGACTTGGGTACTTTGAATGAATACCAATGACTAAGAAATAAAGTTAAACAAGCGTTATGTAACTCGAAAATCAGGTACCGTACTTGAACTCATTCATGACAGACAATAGACAAAACTCTGCATCACTATGGCGTGGAATTAAAGAATTTGGTTTTGGTAAACAGAAATCAAACACCCCTATCAACCTACCACTAGATGACATAAATGAACATTTTGTTTCACATCCAGCTCAACGTGATGAGACAGCCATTCAAAATCACATCCATGACCTGAACAATCAGTTTATCAACTCAAATATTCCTCAAGCTTCTCAATTTCATTTTCATCTTATCTCTGAACATGATGCTCTTAAAGCATTCCAACATATACAAAGTAATGCAACTGGGGCGGACAAAATTCCTATCAAATTCATCAAGAAATTTTTTTTTGTAGTTTTACCTACCATCGTTTCCATTTTTAATGCATCTCTCCAAAGTGGAAGTTCCCCAAAAATTTGAAGTGTGCATTGGTTTGTCCATTAAACAAAGTTGCCTCTCCAAATAAAGTTGAAGACTTTAGTCCTATTAGCATTCTACCAGCACTATCTAAAGTATGTTCTTGAAAGAATTGTCCATTCTCAGATAGTTGAGTTCCTTGAGAAGAACAGTAGACTACATAACTTTCAGTCAGGGTTTAGAAAATCTCACTCAACTGAGACAGCACTACTGCATGTCACTGAAGATATCAGGTTGGCTATGGATCAACGAAAATGTACTATTTTAAGTCTATTTGATTTCTCTAAAGCATTTGACACTGTTGATCATAAGATTTTACTCAATAAATTAGCTCTGCTTGGCTTCAGTCATGAAGCCCTAATATGGTTTCAATCTTATCTCATAGGTAGAAAACAATGTGTCACTGATGGTAATAACAGATCCCAATGGAAAAATGTAATACATGGTGTCCCACAAGGTCCTATCCTTGGTCCCCTTCTTTTCACCCTGAATGCTAATGACCTTTCCTCCATTATAAAATTTACCAGTTTCCATACTTACGCAGATGACCTACAAATTTACTCCAGCCGTCCAAAATCAAAAATCAATGAAACTGTTGATAAGATGTATGGAGATATTGATCATATTATTAAATGGACTAGGAAAAATGGTCTTAAACTCAATCCTGTAAAAACGCAATCTATAATCATTGGTTATTCACGCTTGATAAATAGTATTGACTTGAACCTAACTCACAAAATCACTGTTGATGGCAATGTAATACCATACTGTAGTTCAGTTAAAAACTTGGGTATAACCATGAACTCAACTCTTGCCACCTGCTCTTCAAAAGTCACTTGTACTGGACACATGCTCAATAACACAAAAGTTCCTAGGCACATGGGAAAAAAAATAAAAAAAAGACTGCAAAGGTAAGTGGGGAAAATTGAAAATGGATCAGAGTGTAATGAGGTAATGAATAAAATGGCAAGAAAAGTAAACTTATAAATATTTAAAAGGAAAAAAAGTAGTAAGAATAGTAATAGTAAAAGTAAAAATAGTAAAATTTTAAACATTGGAGCACATTAGTTTTAGAGAACAAAAATTTCTTTGAAATATAGTAAATTTATACTTGGTCAATGACCCGTATGAATTACTTACTACCAGCTAATTAGGTCGTGATATCGGCCCCATTTTTTTTTTTTTTTTTTTTTTTTTTTATTAAGGCGTTTTGCCATTTGACATGTACATGAGCATGAACTATTGGCTAAAACCACCTCCAAACCTAGAGACCGCCTGGAACTGTTTATCACATTACTTCAGAACGGCCTCTCATTCCTTTAGCTTATTCAAGCTACCCTGCTGCAACAAGATCTCTCTTCTTTGTCTGTAGTATGGTGATTATATAGTTAGCCATCTTCACCCATTGCTGCTTGCCTTGGAGCATAACAGAAACAACGTTTTCTGGGGATAACCAACCCAGTTCTGCCTGCACTCTTTCTCTTAGTTCTTCCCACCTGCTACACAGAAAGAAGGTGTGTTCAACATCATCTCTACTTTTAGGACAGTAAAGACATTCAGGTGTATCTGCTTTGCCCAACTGATGGAGAAAAGATCGGAAATATCCATGACCAGTCAGGAACTGTGTCACAAAGTACCCCACTTCTCCATGAGGCCGGTTTACCCACTGCTTGACTCTGGGTATCAGCCTTGATGTCCAGTGTCCACGTGCTTCAAGAGTCCAGTCATTCTGCCATGCCGGCCACTGACAAAAAAGATGCAGTGCACAGCAGTGCAGCTGGAAAACTCCATCAGGAGCTTGCATTAAGACACGAGCTGCTTCATGAAAAAGAGCCATACTATAGATTCATGCCTCTGCCAACATTTAAGAACAGTGCATATGGATTGTAATGAGGCAGATCAGTCTTCACAGATAGGACAATTGCACACAATAGGCCAGATATAATCCTAATGAATAAGCAGACCAGGGAAACTATTTTGATAGATTTTGGCATACCATGCTGCTACAACTCGGATCAGTACTACACTGAGAAAATCTCTGATTATCTTCCCCTGGCTGCTGAGATATACAGATTGATTCAGTTAGTGTAACTGGCGCTTTTTGAGCTCATTTTACTGGCAAAAATAATGAAAAAAGTTTATAAAAACATAGGTCCGGAAATGCCTCGTTACCGAATTGTAGAGAGTGAAAGATTTCGCCCAAAATTTAGTATACTGGGTGAAATGAAGACTTGCTGGAATCCTGGAAAGGTGAACTAAGAGACTAATTCAGATAATTTTTTTTTACCCTGAAAAATTGAATTAAAAAGGTATCAGAACCGTATTTCTCTTAGTTCTTGTGATATTTCACTTGAAACATGAAAAATAGGGGTCGAGAAACCACTTTTTTGCGTTTGACGTAAATTAACTTTGTTAAATAAGTGATGACACACAAAATTTCAAAGCAAAACTAGTAGAAAATTTGATTCTCGAAAATATAATGTAAATTATGCCAATGATAAACAAATAATAGTTGATGAAAGTCAATTTTATTAGGCTACAAACACTTACGAAAATGATAAAGTTTCAAAATTGAAGAGAGATACGGGTCTGAAACCTGTTGTATTCAATTTTTTAGGTTGAAAACCGTGATTGAAACCGTAAATAAATTAATTAGTCTCTTAATTTACCTTTTCAGGATTCCAGCAAGTTTTCATTTCACTCGGAGTACAAAATTTTGGGCGAAATATTTAATCCTGTATAACTCGGTAACAAAGAATTTCCGGACTTACGTTCATATGAACTTTTTTTATTATTTTTCCTAGTACAATGAGCTCAGAAAGCGCTGGTAACATTATATAATTGAATCACCTTTTTAGTGCAGTAGAATTAAATCAAAAACGGCCTTCATCTAGGACAAATTGGAACACAAATGGTAGCTAATCTTCTTCTTTCCAACATACCAAAAGTATTTATTCGCATCATTGCTAGAAATTTGTTTTTGGCCGCCATCTTGGGAAATGTTGGTACTTTTTTCGAAATATCTCACAAAATATAAATCGGAAAAAATGTATTCAATCATTTATTAAACAATGGAATTATCTATAATTTGAGCCTTTAATGGATTCTGTATAGTTGATGGTTTCCAAAATAATTTTAAAAATGATGATTTTAAAAATGGTAAATTTTTTAGAATTTCTATTTTTGTGAACTCCTTGTTAGTTTTTGTCTATTGATACGTTTTTAGGCAATACTACTAACAATTATCACTGAAAATGACTTTCTATACTCTTAAATAGCTAGTGTTTCAGATGAAACTGATTTTTCTATCTCTCATGAATAATGAGATAATTTGTCTTTAATTTTCACTACTTTTCATAGTATACCTGATAATAGCTGAAGTCAGAGTTTAGCCTGAATTGCTTAAAAAGCTACAGATTCATTTTGAAAATAATCAATAGAACTCATCTCCAACTTGTGAAAGCGGGTTTACCGCCATATTGGAAAATTGGATTTAAAAAATCATACATCATGTCATGTTTACAGTTGATTCTATAGTACTATTGGGAGTGAGTTTTCATGATTGATTCTGTTGATTACACTTTTGATAAATGTGGGCTTTAATAGCTAGTACTTCATGTAAAAAAAGTTTAAGTGTCGCTTTCAAGTGTTGCCGGCATTATTTTAGTGATACAACAATAAGTTCGAGTATCTTGAGAGAAAAGTGAACAATCAGTAATCTGAAATTTTTGAGAATTTTCAAGAATAGAGATTAAACAGCTAGACAGAAAAGAAAATGAGAGAGAATGTGGGAAAATTAGTGCGGAAACAGAGATAAATAAACGATGATAATAAATGATGACGCAGAGCAGCTACAAGCAAAAAAAGAACAAAATGTGGAAAAAGTATAGATCGCTTTCAAGGAAGGGAAAGGCTACATTGATGATGATGGTTGAGATTGATGAGAAAGGAGACATAAGGCAGTGAAAAAAATGAAGACAAATCGAGGAGTAATGTGTAAAGAAGATTGTAGAGAAGGATTTCGCGAGAATAAGGGGGGAATAAACTCTACAGAAAGAATGATTCCTGGTAATTAGAATATGCCATACCTGCTCATTATCTTAGTCTTTTGCAGGCAACTCTGGGACTTTTGTCTGATTCCATGGCTTGATTAAGGCTGAAGAAGATGCCAGCGCCTCGTGTCGTCCTCATTTGATTAAAAAATGAGAGTTTTTATTGAGTTTCTCTCCAATTACGCCGCATAATTAATTCAAGACCATTCTCCCAATTTACTTCGCCTTCCGTTTATTCTCGACTGTTCTGCTGTTCCTCTCTTTTATTGGTCCAACTGTGACAAGTCCAACGTAAATAAATGTCATTACTCTCAGCTCAGCATTATATTCCCTATTTATTGATTAAATTCTCTCACCACATGAAAATGTAATACTACATCTGGCCTACATTACTTAGTTACTAATCACATTACATTGATAACGAACTTTTATTAAGTTTTTTTGCTTGAGATTGATAATGGTGTACCACCGAAACGAGTTTCTCACGGTTTTCAATAAATGTGGTTGTGGCAACTTCAAGTCTTATTATTCGAACTTATATTTAGAAGATTTATAATTTATTTGCTCTAATCACTCAGTATCAATCATCTATTAATAGCTCATCCGACACTGATTTCTCTATACAGAAAATTATTAATCTTCGTGAATAATTAAGCAAACTTCGAATAGAATTATTTTTTCCTAGAATTTTGCAGCCTGGTACTTATTTTGACTCCCTTGCTTATGTGGGATACATTTTTTTCATATTATTTTAAAAATATTGAATCTGAATGGGGAATGATAATACTATTATTTAAGAAGGAAGAAATATAGACGTTACGGAAGGCTTGAACTGAAAGTGAGCTCTGGTATGAAAACCTTAAAAATATTTCAGCTGAAGTTAGTGTGAATGTAACGCCCAAGACTAACAACAAAAAAACTCTGATCAAATTCATTTTGAAAGAAGAAATTTCTCCGTGATCAACCTGTTATTCAACTAATTGAAATCATGTCAACAAACATTTGAAATTGATGGACTTACATTTGATTGGAGGGCCTTAAACATAATTTCTGCTGAATTAATTTCACGTTGCAACAATATTACCTATAATAGAATCAATAATGATAGCTGAGCACAATAATGATCAGTAACGAGATTGATATGAGCGACCCAAACACTAATAATTTTAATTAATATTCTTGGTTGCAGTTCAGAAATCGGTTCATTCCCCTCTAATCAATGATTGAGCAAACATCTGCATTCTTGCATGTGTGTGTGTAAGCCTGTGATGTGCAAGAACGATGAATAAGTAAACGCCAATTAGAGGTGTAATTGGGATCAGAAGAGATTAGCTCAGGTTCAGTGGTTGGGTTGAATTCATTCCACCATATTGCAGGTGTTATAACGGCTTCAAGGCCATGTATTTCATGCTCATTAGTCTCAATACGGCTGAAAGTGATAAAATATGAGTGTTCATCACTCCATTGTTATTGAAATTGTTGATACCTCTGATACAAGGTCGTGAATCTGATTTGAGAAGAGAATCAAATCTGGCGCAGCCATGTTTGAAAAGTAAATAATGTAATCATACACTGTAAATCGTTTAAAGTTGACTGCTTGGGATTATACAGGTTGACAACTGGGTAGTTGCAATTAATATAGTGCAGTACCTAAAACACGCGAACAACAATAATAATCCTCCTTTATTCATTTTGAGGACACTGCCCTGTTGATTGAGCTCTCTAGAGTTTTATATTTCATGATCAAGATGAAAATTACCTCGCATCACCCAACCCCTCACTAATCAGGATAAAAATGCTCAATAGAATGGACTGTGTGGTCTTTTTCCACATCTAAAGACACTCAACGTGCCAGGCACTTGAAACGGCATGGTCTGTTCATAACTACACGTGACACGTCGGTTGCGTTCCATGTCTGTAGATGTCAATACCCTCATGCAAATCTCATGAAATCATTTTTCCTTGTCTATTACGTTACGTATTTGGTACGATAAATAATTCCTTTGAATGCAAAAGGACTCTAAAAGCGGAACATTGCAGTAGCCTCCTGTTAGTTACTCACAGCTAAAGCCAGTCAACCGGTAATAAAAGGTCGGGAAATTTCAGTACCTCATAGTTATGGTGAAAATACAACTTATTACTCTTGCTCAGGTGAAATAAGGCATTCAAATCAATTACTACAAGAAAAACATCTGAATAATGTTGTGAAAATGAAGAGAAAGAGGGATTTACAGCGTTATATGCTGTGCCAATCTCAACTTCTAAGCAATTAATTACTCTTCTTTTGACACTTCTAGGATATTTACTCAGAAATTGTTAGAATATTCAATTAAAACCTTATAGAAATTTATCGATCTCATCGAATATTGTGAAAAATGCGAAAGTCCTTATTTGTTTGTTTTAGAATTCTGTAGAAGTCGATAGAAAAATGGAGAGATATCTCAATTATCGAAAAATGTATAAATAGGAGACTTCTATAAAAATGAGTTCAGTTGTAACTTCTTCTTGAATGCCATAAGTGGCAGGAGTGACAGTTCCTGTTTACGTTAATACAGACAGTGCAATCCCGGTGGCGCTACTAAAAACCGTGATAATTAACTTTCGATGTCTGTAGTGATAATTAATTACCGTATATTGTGGAGTCGGCGTAGCCGAGTTGGCTTATCGCTGGTCTGATAAGCCAAAGGTCTTGGGTTCGATCCCAGTTGAGTACAATATATTTTTCTCGAGCCACTCCCGTGTTTCGGAAGACACGTTAAACCGTCGGTCCCGGTTGCATATAAAAAAGCAGTCGTTAAAAAAAACGGCGAGGTGGAACGTCGTAAGGGCCCCGTAAGGGTCTCCTCACCACGAAAAGCCATACGAATTTACTTTTTTTTACCGTATATTTTGTATTTTGTGATAATCCTTTCTTTAATCTATACCAGTGGACTCTATAGCTTTTATTGTATTACGGACTTGTGCTACGCAAGTTAATTGTTCTTTTTCGACGTTCCTCTTAAGGGAAGTGATAGCCGCGAGCCGTAGCAGGTATCTGTTCAATCAGATAGAGATAAGCAGCGATCTCGTAGGTCCTGTTTGTAACGGTGACCGATTAGATTGGCCAGCAAAAAAGACACTGTTCTCTGCTGTAAAATCACTTCTTGGTGGTTCGGAACCCTCCTAAAACTGTAGGTCCAACTCATCAGTCACCATCATCGAACTCATTACGCACGCACAGGTCTTATTTTGTCTCTGTTCATAATCATTTGATGCACCTGAATTCACATTGAGTCTGGGCTCCTTTCTTATTTGACAATTTCAAATAATAAATACAAAACACATCTAGTAAAGTGCTTTATATTTTTCCATTGCCAACAGATTAATGTGTAAGCACAATTACTCATTTTGAAGGAGATTAATGTCTTGAATTCAATGATGTGATCATGCTCCACTTCTTACATTTTTTGAAAAAATATCGCATAGAATTTTCTGTCTCCAAAACACATGAATAACAGAAAGCGGAAATATCTAGGCGTATCTGAAACAGCCTGAATGATCAATTATTTTTTCTGATACTCAATAAGCCCATGCGAATACTTGACATTGTATAATGAGGAGAAAGAGAGAGAGTGTGAGAGAGAGGAATGCAGAATGAAATGACATGCAAATGAATATTTTCAGTGGTTGATAATAATAATAGCCATTAACTCTCCTGATCTCACAAGACATTATTGAACTAATTTTTAATGAGATGTCCGATTTATTCTAAATTTCCTAGACGTAGAAGTGCTTTTCACACATCATAACCTCGTTTTTAGAGTCTTAGAGTTTATTACCTGTTTAGAGTATTAGACGTTCAGACTTAAAACTGCAGATGGATTCAATAACTAGAACAAACTTGATACAAGTGGAAAAGTACCGTTGTTAATTAATCTTCGCTGTTTTGAAAGGGTCAACATTGTGTAGGGCTACCCCATTGTAAAGGGCTTTTCCCTTTATTATGTGAAGCCTAGCAACATTATCAAAAGCGCTGATTTCCCTCGAGTGTATCTGATAGGCGAGTGGCCAAAGTTCTAAAACCCCACTTACATGAATGAATTATGCTGGCTGCTCTCAATTTTCATCGTTTTCCACAGTTTTTCGACGCAGAACAGCCTTTGCACGTGTCGACGTGGGGAAAGTCTCGGCGATCACGCGAACGCTTAGATTGCACACCTACTGAATAAAATATTCACTGGCTTCTGTATTAAAATGTGCGTGCCTAGCAAACAAACAAAAAACAAACAGGTAATGAATAAAGCACTTCTAACGGTCATTCGTTCACATTACAAGGCACATCGGCCTTTCCCCACCCCTCTGATCCAGCTAAAATCTACAATCAATGTACCCCACGGCTTGTGGTCGTAGTTATTCTGCCCAGAAGAATATTATCTCCATTCGTGGCTATTCTTTATAATTTCCCTTGAGCCGCCCTGGTAGGTGTTGTATGTGGTGCCGAGCTGTTCACGTTTTCTCATTCTTTTCTTATATGGGTGATCCCAGTCTTCTCACACTTCTAACCTAATGGTGTCCCTTCCTTCGCTTCCACCTCACACCATTTCTTCACGCCGATTTAATAATTCAAGCCGGCCGCCTTGGAGTGCCAGCGTGATTTATGGAACTATTCTAAATCTCATAGGACGCCGCGCTACACCGAGTTCTAGCTCTGCTAATAAAAACCAATCTGCACATTTGAATTCTTACTGTGAACTCGCAATTTCCACCCGAACACTAACGATTTGCGGAACATGAAACTAGTACCATCAATAGTGATTTTGTATGGTACATGCTTTTTTTGAGATGAATAAATTTCAATGAAGGTAGAAATGGATTCATTACTATTTTTATCGAAACAATAATTTCAAATTCAGTTCATACATCGACCATCAATTTAACTGACCTATCGAATCATCCATCGATAAAGGATTAAGTTGTGTAGCTGACAACATCAAGTTGAAAGAGAAATGTTTTTCTGATTAATAGACTTATTCATCATCGTTTCTCAACAACCGCGCGGCAAAAGTTGAAATTATTAGTAATGAAGTTTGAGCAAAGATTAGTTGAAAGTTCGCATGTTTAGTTGAGTCTCAAGACAGTAGCTCAGCGAAAATCATTTCAAGGGAGGGTTATCGAAGTTTTGGGGGGCCTGGGGGTATGGAATAACCCCCGGGTCAAGGGGGGCCGGGAAATTTTGATAAATAGTCCCTCAAAAATCGTATTCCAAGATATTCTAGACCAATGTCTAGAATAGCTTAGATCCATTCATTTTAGTCCACATGGTAGGGAAATTTTTTGAATTTTCGAAGTTGAGAGCTTGATTTAAGGCTTAAAGACAGTAACTTTATACAAGTATTTATCAAATGGAGTTTATTAATTATTTGGTAAAGTGAAAACTTAAATTAAATAAATCATTGCTTCTATGAATCGTTTGCCTAAGAGCTTGAACCCTCTTTTCGTATATTGTTATTTCATTAATTAGTTGTGAACAAATTTCAGGGTATAAAATCCAAAAATACACTTTTTTAAAGCAAAATTAACAATTTATATCTCTTGAATTCGCATCTAACTGATACTGGAATATGTAAAAAATAAAAATTATTAAGACTTTCAAAGGAGCTTGATCCAACTTGCAAAGAGAGAATGAATTAATATCACATCCAATTTTAAAGTTGAATTTTTTTGTAATTTTGCAAATATAGAGTGACAAAACTCCAAAACATTGGGGACTCTGAGGGTTCACCGGAGAAAAAAATTGTTTTTCAGGTCATGAAAATGCAATTCAAAGCTTTTTTGAGGTTATCAACTCTTCCCTAATATTATTCGTTGATTGATAATATTGAAATCTGTGATGTTTTCCATGACGAAATACTTAATGAACAATCTAATATTAAAACTGACACTGTATTTCACTTTTAAATAATGTTTTACTCACATATATTGGAGATGCTTGAGGAATGCATTTCACTTCTGAAAAGAAGCTTCGTCAGCCTGCCGCCAGGGGTCATGCTCTGTTTGGGTTAGGATGAGCGGCCATTATGTATTTGAAAATTGCGTTTGATTTGAATTGTGTTTGGTCGTTGAGTAAGTTTGTTCTATCTTGTTTATGGTGTTTCAATAATTCATATTGTTCCAGTGTATTTAGTTTGTGGCTTTTTTGGAATGTGTGTAGAATTTCCAAGTCAGTTTGGATGTTATTGTGTGAGTGCCCAGTGTTGATTAAGTGATCTGCAAATGTTGAGTCAGAGTTGGAATGTAGTGCTTTGATGTGCTCTTTATATCTTATGTTGAATGATCTGCCTGTTTGTCCTATGTAGTACTTGGGGCATGTGTTGCATTTAAGCTTATATATGCCTGGTTTGTTGAATTTGTGAATTGTGCTGTTTGTTAGGTGAGCTGGTTTTTGTTGGATCTGGTGTTTCAGGTTGTTTGTTGTTCTGAATGCTGTGTTAAATCCGGATTTTTGGAAGATGTAAGCTATTTTGTGTGATTTTATGTTGAGATATGTGAGTGTGACAAATCTGTTTTGGTTTGCAGGTTTTGGATTTTTATTTTTCATTTTATTCATGATTTTGTCTACTAGATTGGTGTTGTATCCGTTTTGTTGTGCTAAATATTTGATTGTATTGATTTCTTCTTTGTGGTCAGCTTGTGATAGTGGAACATTAAGGAGTCTATGGATCATGGAGTTGAAAGCAGCAAGTTTGTGTTGATTTGGGTGGTTGGATGAGTTGTGAATGAGTGTGTCTGTGAGAGTTGGTTTTCTGTAGATTTTGAATTTGTGCATGTTATTTATTTTTTTGATAGTGAGATCCAAGAAGTTCAAGGTGTAGTCTGTTTCATATTCTGCTGTGAATTGTAAGTTTTTATGGGTTTTGTTCAATTGTGTTAGGAGTTGTTCACACTGTCTTTGGTTTCCATTGTAAAGTACAATAATGTCATCAACGTAGCGGTGCCAGTAAATAATTTTGTTTGAGTGTTTGGTGTCTTTTAGTATTTTAGTATTCTCTATGTGCTGTAAAAATATTTCTGCTAGGATGCTGGAGATTGGGGATCCCATTGGTAGTCCTTCTGGTTGGGTGTAATACCCGTTTTATAGGCTCATGGGTGGGTTGTAACCCGGAACCCCCACCTTTGCTACGCCAATGAATGGCTCAAGATGCTTGTCAAGAAAGAAATAAAAATAAGCCAAAAACTGACGTTTTCAAATGAAATTTGAGCAAAGCGACCATGCTACGTATTTTTCTTTCCCGAAACGAGCCTGTCGGGTTATCTCTTATGAAAAGACGATCCGCTCTTATGACTCGTACTACAATGTTCTTAATAATTAAAATCACATATCGCTTAATACACAACTAAAGATCTTCGACAAAGATCTATTGGAAATATTTCGCATTGGTTAATACCACCCTAAAAGTTATAGGCTTTCAGGATGGAAAATTATTGGTTACATCATTTCATAACTTTGGGAAGTGATAGCCGCGATCCGTAGCAGGTATCTGTCCAATCAGATAGAGATAAGCTGCGTTCTCGTTGGTCCTGTTTGTAACGGTGACCGTTTAGATTGGCCAGCAAAAAAGAAACTGTTCTCTGCTGTAAAATCACTTCCTGGTGGTTCGGAACCCACCTAAAACTTTAGGTCTAGCTCATCAAGCACCAGCATCCAACTCATTACCCACGCACAGGTCTCTGACCTATTCATCCTCGAAAAAAAATGATTAACTATGGCATAGAACTAAGTTTTTCATGAGAATGAGAATAAAATCAATGAACCAACAGGTTCGTTATCACCTTATCAATGCTGACAATAATTACATAA